>JARBWK010000005.1:1591839-1865509 GCA_030556195.1 Anolis apletophallus
TGCTTGTGGAGTTCAACGTCTTCTCTGTGTCGTCCGACACGGTGATTGACAGAGTGGTCCCGCATTTCTGTCTCCTCCAATAATATTCTGCGTCCAGGTTGGATCACGCAGTGCGCTGCTCTGGCTGACTTCTCTGGTTGGATGAGTACCTTTCATGTTCCTTGATGTGTGTCTGGGCAAGCAATGCTGCCGCGTTTGGGGGTCGCTATGCACACTTCTTGTCCACAGCTGCATGGGATGTGGTGGAAACCTCACCTCACTTGCCTCATTAGCAACAGAACCTCTGAAGATGCCACTAGCCGCAGATGCAGGCGAAACGTCAGGAGAGAATGCCACTGGAAAATGGCCATAGAGCCCAAAAAACTCACAGCAACCCACTTGCCCAGAGCTTCCCAAAAAAAAACCCAAGCACATCCAGAGGCATGCGGCATCCATTCAAGCCACACACACACAACCGGCACCCCCTTCTCTACACGAGGCAAGCTGGAGTCCAGTGGAGAGGCCAGAAGCAGCTATGCACACAACAGCACACATATGCATGTGCACGTGCACACAGAGACCCAGGCTCTGGCCAAAATAGAGTTTGGGAATCACAGAGTTGGAAGAGACCTGGTGGGCCGTCACCCAGCCCAACCCCATTCTGCCAAGAAGCAGGAAAGTTGCATTCAAAGCACCCCCGACAGATGGCCACCCAGCCTCTGCTTCAAGGCCTCCAAAGAAGGAGCCTCCTTCCACCACACTCCCTTCGGGGCAGCAGAGAGTTCCACTGCTCTAGTTCTTGTGGCCACTCCATGGGTGGCCCTGCCCGTTCTCCCCCAACCTGGGCCCGCCTTTTTCTCCTCCTCTGCAGCCTTCCTTCCCACTCCGGCAGCCCTTGACCATTTCAGTTGCCTCCTTCCCAACTGGACCACCCTCCCTTTGCACCCCCAATTTCCCTTGTCATCCCCCCATGCCCCCTCATGATTATCCCTTCCGCTCCCGGCACCGTCCTCATCTGCTCGGGATTTATCGCAGGCACGTTTCAGAGCGGCTTTATTAGAAGTTATTAAAGGATGGAGCAGCTTCCACTGGTTCGCTCATTAAATATTAATAGAGCATTTATAAAGCAATCCTTAATTTAAAGTGTTACCTTTAATCAAAGGGCCCGTGGTAACGGAGGGGAAACCGAGGGCTGGTGGCGGGCGGGAGCAAGGTTTCAGAGCAGGCCTGGGACAGCTTTGGCCCTCCCTCCCAGTGTTTTGGACTGCAACTCCCACCATTCCTGACATCAGGCCTGAGCCAACTTTGGCCCTCCCTGCCGGTGTTTTGGACTGCAACTCCCATCATTCCTGACATCAGGCCTGGGCCAACTTTGCCCTCCCTCCAGGTGTTTTGGACTGCAACTCCCACCATCCCTAACATCAGGCCTGGGCCAACTTTGCCCTCCCTGCCAGTGTTTTGGACTGCAACTCCCACCATCCCTAACATCAGGCCTGGGACAATTTTGTCCCTGCCTCCAGGGGTTTTGGACTGCAACTCCCACCATCCCTAACATCAGGCCTGGGCCAACTTTGCCCACTCTCCAAGTGTTTTGGATTGCAACTCCCACCATTCCTGACATCAGGCCTGGGCCAACTTTGCCCTCCCTGCTAGTGTTTTGGACTGCAACTCCCACCATCCCTAACATCAGGCCTGGGACAACTTTGGCCCTCCCTCCAGATGTTTTGGACTGCAATTCCCACCATTCCTGACAGCCGGTAGGTGGGATTTACAGTCCAAATGATGGGATTTACAGTCCAGTGCCAGCAGTAGAGTGAATGAACTTCAGTAATGGCAGTTCTGTCCAGCTGAAGTACCTATCCTCACCTTGAAAGGAAAGGAAAGACCAGAGGGTGTTAGGAATGGTTCTCTACAGCAATGGTTCCCAACCTTTGGCCCTTCAGGGACTCCATCTCCCAGCATTCCCGGCCCCCTCACCTGTCTTGCTGTCCACCGTGAAGTGCTGCTCCCCTTCCAGGACGCTGTAGACCACCCTTGCGCTGCTCCCGTAGGTGGGGTCGTCCGCATCGGAAGCCATCACCTGCATCACGGAAGTACCTACGTTTCGGGGAGGGAAGGAGGCGGAAGGGGAGGCCATGAGTGAAGGAGCAGCAGCCCCACATTTGCTCCGGATCCCACCCCCCCTTGCTCACCTTCATCAATCCATCCAGGTGGGCCAAAGCACAATGCACTTGTGCACTGTGGTATGTGCACCTCAATGTGTATATGTGTGTATGGGGGGGGTCTCCCCCCTTCCTTCATTCATTCTGCCCCCCCCCCACCACCACCACCCCCCAGACAGAGTCCGGCCTCCGCATGCTCCCCACGTCGCAGGGCACAAAGACTACAAATTGGATAAAAGTCCATCAAACGGCTGCAATTAAGTTATTGATTTTCCAGGCCGCCTCATTAAACCGGGTGCCTCGCTCCGGCTGCCCCCTGATGGGCCTAATTTGACATCATGTTCAATTTGGCAAAAGGGGGGCACAAAGCATGGGGGGACATATAGGTGGGGGTGCAGAAAAGGCATGAAAGGGCCTCTGTGGCCCCCAAAAGAGAGCCCACCCCCTACCCCACACCCCTCAAGACACAATGGCTGGCAAAGGGTGCCTCCCCTCCCTCCCCCCCCCAAAATAGGCTTCTCACTTAATTCTGCAGAGGAAAACCCAATTCGTTTTCATCGCCTCAGTAAAATGCAAAGCAGGAAGGAGGAAAATGAGAAAGCAGGCGGCAGCAGGGATTGAAGCAGGCCACTGCATCCAAATTAAGGGCGGAGGGGGCTGGGAGGGAGAGCGCGGAAGTGGGGAGACCCAATTGGGGAGGGGTTGGGTGGGCGTTGCTGTCAGTTTGTCCGGGCTGCCTGGCCATGTTCCAGTAGCATTCTCTCCTGACGTTTCACCCACATCTATGGCGGGCATCCTCAGAGGTTGTGAGGTCTGTTAGAAACTAGGTAAGTGAAGTTTAATGTCTTGCCAAAGGCTTTCATGGCTGGAGTCACTGGGTTGTTGTAGGTTTTTCAGGCTATATGGCCATATTCTGGTAGCATTCTCTCCTGACGTTTCTCCTGCATCTATGGTAAGCATCCTCAGAGGTTGTGAGGTCCTCTAAGGATGCCTTTAGCCATAGGTGCAGGCAAAACGTCAGGAGAGAATGCTTCCAGAACATGGCCATACAGCCCGATCAACTCACCACAACCTACTTGGGGTTTGTATGTCTGTTGAATAACGTCCAGGGTGGGAGAAAGAGAGAACTCTTCTTCTCTGTTGGAGGCAAGTGTGAATGTTGCAAATAGACAAGAGTTCTTTCTTTCTTTCTCCCACACTGGACATCCTTCCACAGATAGATAAACCCCAACTCCAGGGGTTCTTGGTAGACACTGGTTATCTGGATCCGGCGCAGTCTGGCTTTGGGCCGGGACATGGTTCTGAGATGGCCTTGGTCGCCTTAGTGGATGATCTGCGCCGGGAGCTCGACAGGGGGAGTGTGTCCCTGTTGGTTCTGCTGGACCTCTCAGCAGCCTTCGATACCGTCGACCACGGTATCCTTCTGAGACGCCTCGCAGGAATGGGCCTTGGGGGTACTGCTTTACAGTGGCTCCAGTCCTTCCTTGAAGGTCGGTCCCAGAAGGTGTTGCTAGGGGACTCCTGCTTGGCCCCACAGCCATTGTACTGTGGGGTTCCGCAGGGCTCAGTACTGTCCCCTATGTTATTTAACACATACATGAAGCCCCCGGGCCGCTGCCGGGCATGCGCGGCACCCAGGAACATGGCGGAGGCGCTCACGCCCTCCTGTCGCGCACACATGTCCGGCAGCGGCCCCGGAGGGCGGGGCTTCCCTCCGCCTCATCCTCCTCGCGCCCTCCTTGAAGGGCATGCGCGCGTGGCAGGAGGGCATGAGTGCCTCCGCCTCCTACGGCATGTTCCTGGGTGCCGCGCATGCCTGGCCCAGCTGCACAAGGGCGCCGAGCCGGGCCTGGGCGAGGCCTCGCTGGCTCTCAACATGCAGCATATCAAGGAGGCTGGCAGCATTGCCCACTTCCTGGAGTGCGGGGGGCTGGCGCCGCCGCACCCTCAACCCCGCCCTCAGCATCCTGGGCAACTGCTGCACCGAAGGCGGGAGCCGGGCCCGCGTGCGCCAGCTGGGAGGCATCCTGTCTCTCGGTGAGAGAGGAGAGGCAGGCGGAAAGAAGGAATGTGGGGGGGGTGTGGTAGAGGTTGGTTTGGGGGCGTAATTCCAAAGTGTGGCCTAGGGCGCCAAAAGGGGTTAATCCGGGTTGCTGTTAAGGAGGATCTGACCTTGGGCAGCGTTCCTACAGCAGCCTTGGAGAAGAGGGCCCAGCAGAGACCATCCTGTCTGAGGCTTCTGAGGAGCCAACCACTGAATGGAGAACTGCTGGTCCCCACTTCAGCACAGAGAGCCATGGGCTGCCCTCTTTCTCCCCTCTGAGGAAGAACCTTAGAAGTCCCACAGCCTTAAGAAAGCTCAGAACATTCTTGGAATCCTAGAGTTGGAAGGGACCTCGTGGGGCATCCAGACCAACCCCATTCGGCCAAGAAGCAAGTATCTTGGGGATCCACCCCATCCAACATATTCTTTATTTGAATTATTGCCGCCTGGCAGGCGGGACAGGGTGACAAAGACAAGGACAAACAGGCTGAGAGGGAGCTTTTATCCTAGAGCTATGTCTATACTGAACGCCATGGTTGGGCTGGATGGCCTTTGGGTTCCCCTCCAACTCTAGGATTCGATGATTCCAACACGTGGCTCCAGGAGTTTCCTCCAACTCTGTGACGAAATGAAGACCACGCGTAGTTGACATGGCGTCCTTAGCCCCGCCCTCCCCACATTCCCCACATTCCCCAGGGGCCGCGGCCCTGTACGACTCGAGGGCGCAGCCCTCACCTCCCCTGACTGACGGGCCGAAGCGGCTGCTGTCGCTGCCCCCCCGGCGCTAGACATCTCTGGAGTCCTGGCGAGGGCTCCGGAGGCGCGGCCCCGACGGCTAGCCTCCCAGTTGCCGGTCGCCCCCCTACCAGCGACCTGGCCACAACCCCCCCCCCCCGCCTTCCTCTGACAGCCAGGGGTTGACTGGTCCACTGAGCCTGAGCAGATCAGCTTTGGAACTGGCAAGCCCCGGGGGGTATCCAGCAGGGAGGCCAGGTGACCGTTGGAGAAGGCGGCGTCGGAGGCCGAAGAGCAGCAGACTCCTTGGCCCTGGGACGCTTGCCACTGCCTGCCCAAGAGATGGGAGGCCTGCATCGCTCGAGCCCAAGCCCTGGAATCTGCTGCGTGCCAGAACTTTCTGGGGTCCGGGCTTTAGGTGACGGAGGCCCCCTCTTGCAGGCTCACAGCGGAACAAGGTCATCAACCGTGTGGATCGGGCACCTCCTGCCGGACCCCTGGACAATGGGGGACTGGCCACTTTGGTCCAGTTCTGCGGGTTCACTTTGAGACCGCCTTTGCTCCCCTTCGATATTTTTGTTGCCTCCTGGCTTTGTAAGCCGCTGTGAGCCTCAGGGAGTTTGGCGGCATAGAAGTCTAAACTAATAAATAAATAATAAATAAATAAACATTTGACCAGCCTGCCTGGCCAGAGAAAGAAAATATGCCACACAGATCATCAATAAAGTACTAATATTTTACTCTTCGTAATTCAGAACAATGATGTGATCAGTTGCATCAACTCACACAATATCCTTTTCATGAGAGATTTAAAATGGTCGTTCTTTGTCCATGGGGAGAAACTCCTCCCAGCAAGAGCCAGTGAGGTGCTGTGCAGTGGGGGTTGGGTGTGGGTGTGTGTGTGGGGGTGTGTGTGCTGTTTTTGTGGTGTGTGTTGGGGGAGACATTTAATTTCATTGCACAATAATACAATAACAATAAAGCTATTCTACTCTACTCTATGGGACTGGGCTGGCCGATGTGACTCGGCCCACATTGGTGGCCAATATGCCCCACCCTAGCAGGTAAAGGCCAGACTCAGGGAAAGAGGCGTGACTTGGCTCCTTCCAAAAAATACCCAAAAGCCATCCTTTTGATGACCAGGACATGTTGTCAGATCGAAAACCGTCCCCCAACAGCAGTGGGGGTGGCCTTGGTTGTGAGACTCCTCAATCAGCCAGGTTCCTGGGTTGCCCCCTCCCCGTGCCTTTCTCCATCTCCCTTGGATCCAAATGGGAGATTTGTGGCACCGAAGGGATTGCAAAGGTGGCCAAAAGAAGGCACCGAAAGGCTGCTTCCTAGGAGAGCCCTCTCCCCAGAGGTGCCCACACCGTCTCCATAGAATCATAGAATCCTAGAGTTGAATGTCTATCCACTACTGATGGTGAACTACCAAGGGCCCCCTGCATTCAAACTAATCTGACGTGCAGCAGGGAGTTCCGCAGTTCCTGGATGCCCCATTGGGCTAGCATTGTCAGGAGTGTGGCTACAGCAGCAGCTTCAACCAACAACCTTTCTTTACTTTGCTTTCTTCCCCTGACCCTAAGATTGTAACAAATCCCTCAATAAAGAATCATTTAATTGTAACTTTTCCCTCTCCATAGTGATACATTGTATCATTTACTGTCTCCTCTAAGCATGAACTTTTCCTTTTCTGAGCCACAGATCACTGCCGGCTCGCTTGGGATGCTCTTACAGTGTCCCAGGGAGGCCAAAACTGTATTCCTCTGGACCGCGGATACGGAAACCCATTGTGGCCCCGTACCCGCTGGTCAACAAATCGCCTACTCCCAAACCTTGCTCGATATCAGTCCAACCCCATTCTACCAAGAAGCAAGAAAATTGCATTCAAAGCACCCCAAGCAGATAGCCATCCAGCCTATGTTTGAAAGCCTCCAAATAAAGAGCCTCCATCATACTTCGGGGCAGAGGGAGTGCCCTTGCCAAGCTCCTTCTGCAGCCTCAAGACCAAGAAAAGCTATCCAAATAGATAGGCCCCCAGCTTAGTCCAGGAGTCCCCTGCATTGCGCTCTCCCATTCTCTCCAAAGCAGCCTGGAAAGGGGAGTCGCAGGGCAATGGTCAGGAAGGACACTAGCCATGCATGCAGAGAGAGGAGAGGGAGCTAAGGTGAAGGGGGTCCCAGCCCCTTTGCAATCATCCCATGGGCCTCAATACATCACCACTTTGCAAAGTGGGTGCCTCCTGTGACACATGGCCCAGGCCAATGAGGCTGCAAGAGGCCAGCCTCGCTCCTTCGCAGGGCCTTTTGCAGGGCAGCGTGGTTGGCTTCTGCTTTCCTCCAGGGAGGGTTTAGGCGTTGCTCGGGAAGGATTTGCTCCTCGTGAAGGAGCTTCCTTCCTCTCTCTGTCTCTCTGATCGCAATCAATACGAGGGATTTAGAGGAAACCCCAAAGGAGGGGGAGGGGGGAAAGCTCCGCTGTTCCTGTTCAGGGAGAGAGGCCGAGCAGAAAAGCCTCACAGCCACACCACCCCTCACCCTTCCACGGCAAGTGGGGGCATCCCCACACATTGGAGCACTGGATGAGGAAGGAAGGAAGGAAGGAAGGAAGGAAGGAAGGAAGGAAGGAAGGAAGGAAGGAAGGCGTTATCAAGCCAAAGAGCTGGAGGAAACCCCTGAAGTCAGGTGTTGGATTCATTGAATCCTAGAGTTGGAGGGGACCCCAAAGGTCATCTAACCCAGCCCCCTTCTGCTGGGCAGGAAAGGTCATCCAAGCCAAACTCTCCCAAGAGATGGCCATCCAGCCTCTGTTTAAAGGAGTATTATGGGATGGAGACCCCTTGCCAAAGGGAGGGAGGGAGGGTGGTCAGATGGATGGCAGAAGGCCTCCCTCCCTTCCTTACCAGGCCTAGGCAGCTGCATTGTAGGAAACCAGTGGCTCTGGACTTCGCAGGGGGTCTCTCATGGGAGAGGCAGGTGACCTTGGACCTTCGGCATTCCCTTGTACAGTCAGGACATAATCCACTATGTAGCCAACCAACTAGAGCCAACGGCTTGATCTCTTTCTGTTTGGGGTGGCCCTCAGGGCCGCTGACCAAGAATGAGGGAGGCACTCTGGCCCGTGGATCATTGTAGGACCAGCCCTTTGGCTTCTCCCCATTTGCCCTTTCTTCTTCAACTTTTGCCCCCTTATAGGGCTCGCCTGCCTCCCCAGGACCTGCCATTGCAGCATCTAATTCCCAAAAGGAAAGGAAACATTCACCGCTACCAATAATCATCGCAGAAAGTGTTATTGTTATGCTGCTATATTGTTGCGTGCCATAATGCACAGCCTGCAAAAGGCATGCAACATGCCGAGAGAGAGAGACAGAGACAGAGACAGAGAAGTATTTGAAATGCAGGTTGGGATGATGAAGGGACAACAGGTTGGACAGAAATCAGCCAGAACAGGGTCTAGAGCAGGCCTGGGCAAACTTGGGGCCTCCAGGTGTTTTTGGACTTCAACTCCCACCATTCCTCACAGCCTCAGGCCCTTTCCTTTCTCCCCTGTGTGTTTGTTTTGAAGGCGAGGATCGGTACTTCGGCCGGCAGCAACTGTAATGGCTGAAGCTCATTCACCCTACTGCTGGCACTAGAACAGGCATGGGCAAACTTAGGCCCTCCCTCCAGATGTTTTGGGCTTCAACTCCTGCCATTCATCACAGCCTCAGGCCCTTTCCATTTCCTCCTCAGTCACTTAAGCTGTTAGGAATGGTGGGAGTTGAAGTCCAAAACAGCTGGAGGGAAGGCCAAAGGATGGGTCAGTCTCCTCTGGCCCCTCTCTCGGCATCCTGGCCCAGAGGTTTACCACTCCCTTCTGCTGGAGATCCTTCAGTGAGCAGAAGGCGTTTGGACTGGATGGCCTCTGGGTGCCCCTTCCCACTCTAGGATCCTCTGCCCTAGATCCTGCCCCCATCACAAGAAGGGCGATGGGGCTTTGGGAGCCCTGCGGACGGCAGCCCTTCCCTCCCCGATTGGCAAGTGCGGAGGCGGCACCGGGGGCCGCCTGCCCAGATGGAATTGCTTTACACGGCTTTACACGGTTTTATTGACTGTGCCTTGCCCCGGGAGCGCCAGGTATAAATATTGTAATAAACAAGACATGAATAATAAATAAGCCTCAGCCAGAGAGAGGAGCGGCGGCAGCAGCGGCGGCGGAATTGAGGGAGGGGGGAGGGAGGGAGGAAGAAAGGAAGGGAGGGAGGGAGGGAGGAAGAGAGGAAGGAAGGAAGGGAGGAGGAGGGAGGGAGGGAAGAGAGGAAGGAAGGGAGGGAGGGAGGAAGAGGGAGGAAGGAGGGAGGGAGGGAGGAAGAGAGGAAGGGAGGGAGGGAGGGAGGAAGAGAGGAAGGGAGGGAGGGAGGGAGGGAGGAAGGAAGAGAGGAAGGAAGGGAGGGAGGGAGGAAGAGAGGAAGGGGAAGGAAGGAAGAGAGGAAGGGAGGGAGGGAGGGAGGAAGAGAGGAAGGGAGGGAGGAAGGAAGAGAGAGGAAGGGAGGGAGGGAGGGAGGGAGGGAGAAGAGAGGAAGGAAGAGGGAGGGAGGAAGAGAGGAAGGAAGGGAGGGAGGGAGGAAGAGAGGAAGGAAGGGAGGGAGGGAGGGAGGAAGAGAGGAAGGGAGGGAGGGAGGGAGGAAGAGAGGAAGGAAGGGAGGGAAGGAGGGAGGAAGAGAGGAAGGAAGGGAGGGAGGGAGGAAGAGAGGAAGGAAGGGAGGGAGGAAGAGAGGAAGGAAGGGAGGGGAAGGAGGGAGGAAGAGAGGAAGGAAGGGAGGGAGGGAGGGAGGAAGGAGGGAGGAAGAGAGGAGAGGAAGGGAGGGAGAGAGGAAGGGAGGGAGGAAGGAAGAGAGGAAGGAAGGGAGGGAGGAAGGAAGGAGAGAGGAAGGAAGGAAGAGAGGAAGGGAGGGAGGGAGGGGCGGGCAGGAGGAAGGAAGGAGAGAAGGAAAGAAGGTAGGAAAGAAGGAAGGAGAGAAGGATGGAAGGGAGCCCCTGGGGAAAGATGAGGAGGGGTCCAAGGCCCATGAGGCTGAGCACAGACCCCACAGGGGGACCCCAAGGGCCAGTGGGAGGGCCTTTCAGAGTGGGGGGTGGGTGGAGTGGGTAGAGCAGAAAACATGGCTCAGAGCCATTAAAACATAGGGAAGGCATTAAAAGATGGACAGTGGACACCAAAACCATGAAGCCCTGGCACCCTCTGTGCCCTGGACAGGAAATCCTATGGGTGCTTATGGAGGGAAACAAGTTTTCTCATCCCCACCTTTGGGTCAAGGGGCACAGCAGCCCCCTCCCCAAATCACTGTCAGGCTGAAGAAGGGAGGGGGCTGCACTTCAGGGAAGGAGACCCTCTCCTCTTAATAGGCCAGTGGGCATCCCAGGGCGGGGAGGGGCTTCCCATTGCATTTGGGGCTTCTCTGGGGGGCTTCGAGCCCCTCCCGCCCCCTTTCCTGGCGGCTGTTAACTCCGCCGCGGCCTGTTAATTGTGGGAATGGGCCGCTTTCATGCCGGCGCCGCCGCCTCTGATCTCCAATTTGGCTCCAGCGCCGAGCCTTTGATCCGCTATGTTCGGCCCCCCCTTGGCCCCCTCCCCCGGTAATTGTCAGGCAGCCACGCCGCTTTCAAAGCATCACAAGTAGGGAAGGGAGTGGAAGGGAAGGGAAGCCGGGCTGGGGTCTCTCTCTCTCTCTAGGCATCCGCCAAGACAGACAGGAGACCCCCTTCCTTCCTTCCCTTTCTTTCTTTCTTTCCTTCTTTCTCTTTCCTTCCTTCCTCTTCCTTCCTTTACTTCTCCTTTCATTCTTTCCTTCCTTCTTTCCTTCCCTTCTTTCCTTCCTTCCTTCCCTTCCCTTCCCTTCTTTCCTTCCTTTCCTTCCCTTCTTCCTTTCCTTCCTTTCCTTCTCTTTCCTTCCCTTCTTTCCTTCCCCTTCCCTTCTTTCTTTCCTTCTTTCCTTCCCTTCTTTCCTTCCCCTTCCCTTCCCTTCTTTCCTTCTTCCCTTCTTTCTTCCCTTCCTTCCTTTCCTTCTCCTTTCATTCTTTCTTTCCTTACCTTCTTTCCTTCCCCTTCCCTTCTTTCTTTCCTTCTTTCTTTCCTTTCCTTTCCTTCCCTTCTTTCTTTCCTTCCTTCCTTTCCTTCTCCTTTCCTTCTTGCCTTCCCTTCTTTCCTTCCCCTTCCCTTTCCCTTCTTTCTTTCTTTCCTTACCTTCTTTCCTTCTTTCCTTCCTTTCCTTCCTTTCCTTCTCCTTTCATTCTTTCTTTTCTTCTTTCCTTACCTTCTTTCCTTCCCCTTCCCTTCTTTCTTTCCTTCTTTCTTTCCTTCCCTTCTTTCTTTCCTTCCTTCCTTCCTTCCCTTCTCCTTTCATTCTTTCCTTACCTTCTTTCCTTCCCCTTCCCTTCTTTCTTTCTTTCTTTCTTTCCTTCCTTTCTGGGGGAGGAAGGGTCCATCCAATGGGGCTCAAAGGGTAAGGAAGGCTGCCCAGGAATGGCACTCTGTACATGCTCAAGGGGCAGCCTCTTGGCTGTCCAACCCTGGACCACAGAACCTTGTAGTTGGAAGGAACCCAGCAAAGGCCATCCAGTCCACCCCCTCACAACCTCTGAGGCTGCCTGCCATAGATGTGGGTGAAATGTCAGGAGAGAATGCTGCTTCTAATCTAGAACATGGCCATATAGCCCGAAAAACCTACAACAACCGGGTGATTTCAGCCATAAAAGCCTTCAGCAATACAGCCTTTTTGCTTATTATTATTATTATTATTATGTTATGCCCCACCTTCTTCCCCATGGGGAGTCAAGGCGGCAAGCATCTCTCCCAGGCGTGAGCTAACTCTGCCCCTCCAGGTGTTCTGGACTGCAACTCCCACCATTCCTAACAGCCAATAGGCTGTTAGGAATTCATAGCATCCTAGAGTTGGAAGAGACCTGGTGGGCCATCATCTAGTCCAACCCCATTTTGCCAAGAAGCAGGTAAATCACATTCCAAGCACCCCCAACAGATGGCCACTCAGCCTCTGTTTCAAAGCCACCACACTCCCTCTGGGGCAGGGAGTTCCACTGCTGAACAGCTCTCCTCCCAGTCAGGAAGTTCTTCCTCATGTTCAGGTGGAATCTCCGTTCTTGTAGTTTGAAGCCATTGCATCCTAGTCTCCAGGGCAACAGAAAGGAAGCCTCTTCCCCCCTCCCTAGGACTTCCTCTCACGTATTTATCCGTGGCCCTCATCATGTCTCCTCTCAGCCTTCTCTCTCTCTTGCAGGCTAAACTTGCCCAGCTCTTTAAGCCGCTCCTCATAGGGCTTGTTCTCCAGACCCTGGATCATTTTAGTCGCCCTCTTCCTCTGGACACAGTATTCCAGCTTAGAGCCAACATCTCTCTTCAATTGTGGCGCCCAGAATTGGACACCGTGTGATGCCATGTGTGGCCTGACCAAGGCAGAATAGAGGGGTGAGCAGGACTTCCCTGGATCTATGCACTAGGCTCCTCTTGAGGCAGGCCAAAATCCCATTGTCTTGTTTTTGCCGCAGCCTCACATTCCTGGCTCATGTTCCCCTTCCTCCCCACGAGGACCCCAAGGTCTTTTCCACGCGTCCCCCATCCTGTCTCTTTGCGTTTCCTTTTTTCTGCCCAAGGGGAGTCTCTTGCCTTTGTCCCCATTGAACTTCGGGGCAGGAAGGGGTCGGGCCAGATGGCTCAACAGGCCTCTTCCAACTTGCATTATTATTCTGAGTCTATGATTCACAGGGGAGGGCCCCCCTTGAAGAGAAAGCAAAGCAGGGGCTGTGGGGGCAGGGGCAAGGTCTGGAGGAGTCTCCTCCAGACCTTGACCCCTTGACCCCTTCATTCGCATTCTTTGGCCATTTGGGCCCTTCTCTGGTTGTTGGGAGAGGCTGTCTTGCTTTCCCAGCAGGAGAGGCGCTTGGATGGCGGTCTGCCGGGAGGGTTTGGGTGGTGTTTCCCTTATTGGAGGCACCTGCAATCTCCTGGGAAGGGCCTTCACTCGGTCCCACCACCCTCTCAAGCACGCTTGGTGGGAACACGGGAGGAGAGGGCCTTCTGGGTGGCTGCTCCCAGGCTGTGGGACTCCCTCCCAAGAGAGACCAGGGTGGCCCCAGGCCCAGATTACCCATAAGGCCAACCTAGGCCATGACCTAGGGGCGCAAGCCGAGGGGTGGGGGGCACCGATCACGGACCCCAAAAAATATGTTGAAACAAATAAAAACGCCATGGCCGGCCCCTGAGGTCTCTCCCAACTCTCGGAGCTTGCAAATGCCAGGGGGAGTTGGGTGTGTTGGTTGTCGGACCTGACCCTCTTCTCCCTCTCTCCCTCCCTTCCAGTTCCAGACATGGCCTCCTTTGCGGAGGGAGGGAGGGAGCGAATGGAGTGCGGGCGGGTGCCCCGGCCTGGCTGGCCCCCTCCCTCCATCTTTCCTGGGGAGGCTGTCCCCGGGGCCCTTGGCTGCTCCCTTGGCTGGGAAGGAGAAGGAGGCCAGGTGGGGGGCTCTGCTTCTTGGGAGGGAGGGAAGGAGGGAGAAAGAGAGGAAGAGCTTCCTGACTGTGTGTGTGTGAGAGAGAGAGAGAGAGAGAGAGAGCTATTGTTCACCAGGGGAACTCTCTGCTCTTGTGCAAATAATGACCCTTACGAGTGTGTGTGTGTGTTCTGAATGGGTTGCGCGGGGGGGGCAGTCCCGGGGGGAGGGCCTTTCTTGGCGGAGTCTCCTTCAGGGCTGGTGAGTTGCCCATGTCAGCCAGTCTTTCCTCGTGGCTTCTACCATCAAAACATGGGTGGGGAGAGTGGCTTTTGCGGGAGGGAGGGGGCCCCTTTCGCTCTCGTTTGGCAACAGACCCGCCCCCTCAGGGAGCCTCCACCCTTGAGGGCACATCTTCGGGGGGGGGGGAGCCCAGGCCCTTTGCAACCGGCAGGGAGGAGGCTCCTTTAGAAGCGAGGGTCAGGGTCAAGGCTCAGGGTCCGTGCGGGGGGGACACACGTTCTCTGCAGGGGGGGCTGGTTTTGGGCGTGGCCTGCCCCTGGCCCTGCCAGGCAGGACTCTTCTGCCTTCTGGCACACCGGCCAGGCACGGATGGGCGGACGGACACAGGGATGGAGGACACCCACCCGCCCGCTTGCTTCGCCTCGGCTCTCCTGTCCCGGCCTGGCCCCCGGCTCTCGGCTGCCCATGACACTCCTCCTTCCACCTGGCCATGGGAAGCGCCTGCCGGAGCCTCCTGGTGGCCTTGGCCTTCCTGCTCTGCTGCCCGGCGGGTAAGGAGGAGGCCCGACCCTTTCCCGGGGGGGCGGTAGAGGTTGGCTTAAAGGGGGCGTAATTCCAAAGTGTGGCCTAGGGCGCAAAAAGGTGTTAATCCGGGCCTGGGTGGCCCCATCCCTGCTAGTCTGTAATTTTGGGCTCTACTACTAAGAGTCAGAGAGAGGAGCCCACCGTTTGTCTCCCTTCCTATCCCTCTGAAGCAAACCGCCCGTCCTCTTCCCTTTGGGTCTTGGAAGCGACTTGCTCAAAACAACAGCTTGTTTGCCATTCATCCCTTTCCCAGAAGCCAGGGTGGAACGGCGAGGCCAATGTCGCGCCAGGAGGGAGGCCTGCTCCTTTCGCCACCATCCAAAGCAACAGCTTGCTTTCCCCAGAAAGGGAAGGAGATCAGAGGGCTCGCATCCCACAAGCAGGAGGGGAGGGCGGGAGTCGGAGACCGGGGGAAAGGGAAGGCGGCGACGCCAGAAACGGAGGCAAAGAGCCGGAGAACTTCTGAAGGGCCTTCATGCCACCGCCGGGAGAGAGCGACACACACGCAGGCACGCACACCCACCTAAGGCCCAGGGAATCTTATCAGGAAAAGCAGCCAAAAGGGGCCAAGGTTTTCTTATCAGAGCCAAAACAAAGCTGTGTTTAGAAAGGGAAACGTTCAAAGAACAGCTTGGGCCAGGACAGCGTCCCACGGGTTAACTTCCCAAGGATTTGGGACATACCGCTGGGCCTCATTTACTGTTGTTTCTAAAGCAGGTGGGGAACCGTGGGTCTGCCAAGTTACTTTTAGGGTGTCTTGCCATGTTGTTCTCTACCAGAGTGGGAAAGCAGGCCTGGGCCAACTCCGGCCCTCCCTCCAGGTGTTTCGGACTTCAACCCCTACTTGCTGTGGGAGGAGTTGCAGTTCAAAACACCTGGAGAGAGGGCCTATCAGTGTATGTGTGTGTGTGTGTGTGTGTGTGTATCACCAAAATCAGTGCGTACAGAGCTATCGTACTGTCTATTTTCCTCTATGGGTCTGAAACATGGGTCACCTATCGCCAACACCTACGACTCCATGAACGCTTCCATCAGCGCTGTCTTTGCACAATCCTAAATATTTATTTATTTATGTATTTATACATCAAACTTGTATACCGCCACTCCCCAAAGGCTCGGAGCGGTTTACAACAATTGAAATACAAATAGGGAGGGGAAGAGGGGGGAGGGGGAGGGAGGGAGGGGGAAAGAGGGAAAGGAGTCCAGCGGCGATGACCGACTAAGGCATCGTCCTGCCATCAAAAGCTGGCAGGCAAGGGAGCCCCAGTAGGATCGCCGGTACCCGGGTACGGGCTGGAGACAGCACCCGCAGACTTCGCAGTGGTCGCCTGCATTGAGTGTTCTGGCTCGCCCGAAGAGTGTCCACACTGGCCCTCATCTTGGCCGGGTTCGCCGCTTGGAGCTCTGACTGTAACAGGAGCTCCAAAAGGTCCTGGATCGAAAGGTCTTCTGGAGCCTAACCACCCTTGGTGAGGGATATCTCTTCAGCGGGTCGGTGGGAGGCCTGGGGGCTCGACCCTCTCGGAGGGGAGCCGCTCCTGCCTCGTACACTACTCGACACTACACTGGACCAACTATGTGACGAATGTTGCTGTCCTTGAGCAAGCAGGGATCACCGGCATTGAGGCCATGCTATTGAGAACACAGCTGCGCCGGGCAGGGCACGAGGTCTCTAGGATGGAGGACCACCGCCTCCCAAAGATACTACTCTATGGTGAACTCGCCACGGGTCAGCGCAAGGGAGGCGCCCCCAAAAAGAGATATAAGGACTCCCTGAAACAACATCTCAGGCTCGGCCAGATTGATTACCAACAATGGTCCATCCTGGCCTCACATCGGGACCCCTTTCAATCAGGGTTCCGCCCCGGGCACGGGACCGAGACCGTCCTGGTGGCCATCTCGGACGATATCCGCTGCCAACTAGACAAGGGAGGCTCAGTAGTTCTAGTATTGCTGGACCTTACCGCCGCATTCGACACGGACCATGATCTGCTGATACGACAACTTGCCGCCATAGGGATACAAGGAACAGCTTTAGCTTGGCTTAGCTCCTTCCTGCGCGGACGTGGCCAGCGAGTTGAATGGCTAGGCCAAACATCTAGGAAATCTCTCCTCGAGTGCGGAGTGCCCCAAGGCGGCATATTATCACCAACGTTGTTTAACATCTATGTTCGGCCGTTGGCTGGTATAGCCCGGAGCTTCGGCCTAGGGTGCTACCAATATGCCGATGACACCCAGCTCCTACTGAAACTGGCGCCTGGCGCAACTTCGGTGCCCGAAAACTTCACTCGAGGCCTAGAAGCAGTGACAAAATGGCTCCGCGCCCACAAACTTAAAATAAATCCATCAAAGACGGAGATCTTATGGCCGGGCCGCCCAGAACCACCTTTCTCGCTGCCCCCCTTTGAAGGGGAACCGCTGATTCCGTCCCCCTCAGTAAAAAGCCTTGGTGTTATCCTGGACTCCAAATGCTCGATGGAGGCCCAGGTTGCCTCCACGAGCAAAAGGGCCTTCTTCCACCTGCGCCAAGCGAGACAATTGGCGCCCTATCTCCCGACGGAAGCGCTAGCTACAGTAATCCATGTCACGGTTACATCAAGGCTGGATTACTGTAACGCTTTGTATGTAGGTCTACCCCGGTCACTAACCCGCAGGCTCCAGATTGTGGAGAACGCGGCCGCCAGGCTTCTCACAGGAACATCGATGAGATGCCACATTACACCATCTCTGCAGCGCCTGCACTGGCTGCCCGTTGAGTATAGAGCCTTACACAAGACCTTGACCTTGGCTTTCAAAGCCCCTACGGGGCCGGGGCCCAACATACCTAAAGACCGCTTGCTGATGCCTGCTTACTCAAGGACCCCGCGGCCAGCAACCAAGAACCTTCTTCACGTACCAGGCTTGAAAGAGGCCCACCTGGAGACCACGAGACGGAGATCGTTCTCCGTTGTGGCCCCGTCCTTTGGAACTCGATGCCACCGGACCAGAGAGCCTCCCTCGACCTGCCCCAGTTCCTGACCGCTCTGAAGACCTGGCTATTTAGGAAAGCCCATGGCTAATGCAGAACCAGGAACCCAAATACCGAGCCTGGCCCCTGCATTTAACCACTGAATATTTTAATCTAGTTTTAAATACTCTATTTTAATTGTGGAAATTGTTGTATGTAAGTCGCCCGGAGCACTAACGTGGAGGGCGACTCAGAAATAATAAAGTCAGTCAGTCAGTCAGTCAGTCAGTCAGTCAGGCATGGAGACGCACTATCCACAATGCTGCGGCCTCTTTTGGGAAGACACACCGAACGGGTCTCGAAGAGAAACGACAACGCAGAAAGAACCGCAACATGGAAACAACATCACCCAAGGAGGCTTTCTGCTGTGCTTTCTGCAACCAGACTTGCCTGTCTCAGATTGGCCTTTTTAGTCATCAACGCTCTTGTAAAAAGCATGGGATGAGTCCTTCCTAAAGAATCTTCATTTGCGAAGTAATGCCAAGATATATTAATCGCATATAATCAAGTACAAGCCAACCCAAACATAAGCCGAGGCACCTAATTTTACCACAAAACACTGGGAAAATGTATTGACTTGAGTATAAGCGAAATGCAGCTGCTACTGGTAATCATCAGTAAGTTAAATGTTTTTGAGTATTTACATAATACTGTAATTTAGGATAAGACTGTCCAACTGTGATTAAACCATTATTCTAATCTTCTTCAATTTAAACGTGCATACGTATCCTTCCAATAATAATAAAGAGGGTAAAATAATAAATTATTATTAATAATAATAATAGAACAGATAATGGAAATTTAATAGTAACACTAATAATAGAGTAAAATAATAAATGTAATAATAGAGAAAAATAAATGTAATAATAATAATTAGAGTAAAATAATATAAAACCAATAATAAATGGATTAAAATATTAAATGTAATAATAATAGTAATAAATAGAGTGAAATAATAAATGTAATAAAATAATAGGACAGTAAAATAATGTAAATGTAGTAGTAATATAATAATAATAATAAATAGAATAACACAATAAATGTAATAAAAATAATGCTAATAAGCTAGTTTAATATGTTTGCTTTTACCTGTGTGTTTTACCTGATTGTAAGCCGCTCCGAGCCCTCGGGGAGTGGCGCCGTACATGTCCAAATAATAAATAAATAAATAATAACAGAGTAAAATAATAAATAACCCTGACTCGAACATAAGCCAAGGGGAATTTTTTCAGCCTAAAAAGGGTGCTGAAAAACTAGGCTTATACTCGAGTATATACAGCAGGGAAGTCAATCGTGATTTGAGGTCACAGCCAGATGGGGCGCTTCTGCGCACGCGCACCCCGCGCACACTCCCGCCACAGCATTTCACCCGTGCGGGGCTTCTTTCACCAATGCGGCTTTAGTGGGCGGGCCCTGACGCTCATCCCTTAACACGGTGTGGTGACGTGACCACCCATTGGTTGCTTCTGGGGGGGGGGGGGGAGCAAGGCGAAGGCATGCAGGGATAGGATGCGAGGCTGCGGGAGGGAGGGAGTGTGTGTGTGTGTGTGAGAGAGAGAAGGCCTCGTCGGAGGAGGATGGTCCCCGTGGTGGGGCTGCAGTGCCGGCGAGGCGAGAGAGACAGGGCGGAGCGCAAGGCGAGGCGCAAGGCGGGGCCCCGTCCAGGCTTCACCCACCGGTGTCGAGGGCGCACTTGTCAGCTGCAGCCCCACCGCAGGGACCATCCTCCTCCGGCGAGGCCTTCTCTCTCACACACACACACACTCACTCCCTCTTTCCCGCAGCCTCGCATCCTATCCCTGCTCGCGCCTTCGCCTTGCGGGAGCGCGCCAGGTAGATTTTTTTGACTTGGTTGTTATAAAGGTAGCTAGCAAGCTGAAAAAGTGTGGGTGCCCCTGATATACAGTATATATAAACACATATATACATACACACACACACACGTATATATATATATATATATATATATATATATATATATATATACACACACATATACATATATACATATACACACACACGGTCTGAGTCCCTCTATGGAGATTGAGAAGATCGGGATACAAAAGTTTTAAATAAATAAAATAAATGAATAAGTGTAAAATGTCCCTGCTGCAAGCGGTGAAAGAGTGGTTAAGTTGTGGAGCATTACGAAGCATGCGCGGAACGGAGAAGGAAGATGTTGCAATAGAATAGGAGGCTGGGCACTGAATTAATGAGCTGATAACAGTGGGATATAAATAGAGCAGGCACCACTTGTTTTCTCTCTCTTGGCTCTTCTCCCTTGCACCTGACCCCGCTAACGAGGAAGTCTCATTGCAATGAATGACATGCAAATCAAGACAAGAGCCGCTACTGAAGCAGAAACAACCGTCTGAAATCAGTTCATTGGATGATACGAAGAAGGTTGGCCAGCAAATGGCACTGATAGGGCCCAAGTTGGCCCGTGCCAGATTTAGAATGACAGAACCCTGCTGGACCATCCAATCCAACGCCCTTCTTTCTGCCAAGCAGGAAGACACCATCCAAGCCCTCCTGACAGATGGCCATCCAGCCTCAGTTCAAAGGCCTGCTGCAGAGAAGGTAGAGGACTCCACCAGACTCTTGGGCTGAGATATATATATATATATGTATGTATATGTATATGTATATATATATATATATGTGTGTGTATATATATATATATATATATATATATATATATATATATATGTATATGTATATGTATATGTATATATATTTTTTAGAACAGTTTCCCAACCACTGTGCCATGGCACACTAGTGTGCCGTGAGCGGTCATCAGGTGTGCCGTGGGAAATGGGAACCTCCAATTCCCTTTCTTCCCCCTCCTGCCGAACACTTTTTCTTCTCCGCTCGGGTTCCCTTCTTCCCAGCCTCGCTCTGCTCGCTTTGCCTCGCTTTGCTCTGGGGCGAGTCTGCGCAGTAGCGCCCGCACGGTTCACGCCTTCCTCCCTCCCCCCTCCCCTCCTGAACACGCTCACGCCGCCCCCTCGGATCAAAATGGTGGCAGAAGCGGCAGTGTAGAAGAAAAAGTAAGTGTTGGGCAGGAGGGGGAAGAAAGGGCGCGAAGGGGGAGGGGGAGGAAGAGGTCTCTGTCGGAAACTGGCATGGGCAAACTTGGACCTTCCAGGTGTTTTGGACTCCCTCCCACCATTCCTAGCAGCCTCAGGCCCTTTCCCTTTCCCCCCTTCAGCCACTTAAGCAGGAAAGGGCCTCAGGCTGTTAGGAATGGAGGGAGTTGAAGTCCAAAACACCCAGAGGGCCGAAGTTTTCCCATGACTGACAGCTGTTGAGCAAGACCTTCGAGTGTGTATTTCTGCCATTCCTGCCAGGATATCTATGTTGTGCTCATTGAAACAGACCCAGGTTTCACACTGCTCTCTGGGTGTAGGTGAACTACAACTTCCAAACTCAAGGTCAATTCCCAAGCAAACCCTTTCAGTACTTTCTGTTGGTAATGAGAGTTCAATATGCCAAGTTCGGTTCAATTCCATTGTTGCAAGAGTTCAGGATGCTCTTTGATTGTGTGTCAACTATAAATCCCAGAAACTGTAACTCCCAAATGTCAAGGTCTATTTCCCCCAAACTCCATCTGTGTTCACATTTGGGCATATTGAGTATTCATGCCATGTTTGGTCCTGATCCAACATTGTTTGAGTCCACAGTGCTCTCTGGATATAGGTGAACTACAACTCCAAAACCCAGAGTCAATGCCCACCAAACTCTTATAGTATTTTCTCGTGCTTATGGGAGTTCTGTGTGGGAAGTTTGTGTCTTTCTGCCATTCCTGCCAGGATATCTATATTGTGTTCATCGAAACAGGCCCAGGTTTCACACTGAGTGTATAAATACATTAAAAAACATATTAACTATATGTATTACTGTGCTAGAGTGTCATTTTGTGTCATTTTGGTTGGTGGTGTGCCCCAGGATTTTGTAAATGTAAAAAGTGTGTTGTGGCTCAAAAAAGGTGGAAAAACACTGTTTTAGGAGGTTCGTTTCCAGCTGGGATCTCCTTCTTTGCAATTCGAGATCCGGGAGCCCAACATGGAGGAGTCGTGGACTCATGGCTTCCAACCAAGTCCCACACAAAGCAAGGCTTCCAGGAACAGCATGTCCTGTTTGCCACTAAAAAAAAAATCGGAGGGGTCCAGGGGGCCCAAAGGCTGCAGGAAACAGATTTCCTGATCCAGACACCTTGTAGCACCTAGCCAGGTTTTCTCCCCCAAATGTCCAGCACAGGGTGACCGCGTAGAATGACCGGTGTGTCCCTAAGAAGCCCAGATGGAGCCAAGCCTTAAAATGCCACTCAGGCTGGTATGATAAGGATGGAAGGAACGTTCAAAAATAGGATGATCGAAAAAAACATGTTTTTGAGGCTTGACAAACCCTGACAGGCATGCCGGTCTGCGCAGGCGCAGCAGATGCACATCATTTCCTTCGGCAATCACTTTAGCGAAACAAGCTGTTTGCCATTTACGTTTGAGTGCAAACACGGAGTGACTCTATTTATCTGCAAAGCCCAAAACCGCTCCAAGGAAGCAGGGCCGCCGACGGCAGTGGGGCAGGAAATGGGGCAGAAGGGCTCCAACGGGGCCCGAGGAGGGGTGCTGCTGGTGGGGGCAAATGGCCGGACAGGAGGGGGCAAAGGCAGAGCACCATTGCTCTGAGACAATGTGGGGGCATTGCTTTACGATGAGCCCCAAACCCATGGCAATGTGGCCCCAGAGGTCCTGGAACCACAAGCACCTTCCAGGCCAAACCTTTTCTGGCCACCATTCAGGAAAAGCACAATCAAAACGTGCTGCTGTCAAAAGTTTTCATGACTGGAATCACTGGGTTGCTGTGGTTTTTTTCAGGCTGTCTGGTCATGTTCCAGCAGCATTCTCTCCTGACATTTCACCTGCATCTGTAACTGGCATCTTCAGAGGTTCTGTTGGCAGTGAAGTTAAGTGGAGTGTATATGTGTGTGTGTGTGTGTGTGTGTGTCTACCTATTAGGCCTGTTGGTTCGGTTGGAATCGTCGTAAATCGGAATAAATTCGGGTTAAATCCGCTTTTGAAGCAATTTCGAGGCGACGTAAGCAACCCGGAAGTATCCTTGCCATTTCGAAGCTTTTTCCGCCATTTCTCGTGAGTCAGAAATGATTCAGCTTTTCAAACCAGTGTGGATGGATTCCCTTCTTTCCTTTCCCTCCCACGTCAGTCCTGTGGCGAGAGCCGCCTTTAATCCAGCTTGGATGCGGCTCTCGCCCACGACTGACGCCCGGATCCAAACTGGGTTAAACTCCGTACCTGGGAGTTAGGGAACCAAAGACCGGCTGGGTGGGCCGGGGAGCGAGCAGGGGCTTGTCTTCAAGCAGGATCTGCCTTCCCTGTTTAATCCAGTTTGGATGCGGATTTCTTCTCTCCCGCCTCGGTCCTGTGGCGACAGACTCATCCAAACTGGGTTAAACACGGCTGTCGCCCCAGTTCTGACGCGGAGGGAAGACATTCCTATCCAAACTGGGTTAAATTGTGTATCTGCCATTAATGAAGCCATTCCAAAATTTCAGAAATTTTCCGAATAATTTTCAGAAATTTTCCGAATAATTTTCAGAAATTTTCCGAATAATTTTCAGAAATTTTCCGAATAATTTTCAGAAATTTTCCGAATAAATTTCAGACATTTTCCAAATAAATTTCAGAAATTTTCCAAATAAATTTCAGACATTTTCCAAATAAATTTCAGAAATTTTCCAAATAAATTTCAGAAACTTTCCAAATAAATTTCAGAAATTTCCCAAATAAATTTTGAAATTTTTCTGAATAAATTTTGAAATTTTTCCGGAAAATTTTGGAAGTCATTCATATTTGAAGCACCAGTGCCCCCTACATCCAGATGAGTTTTGAACCATATTTTTGGGGGATCAACCAGGTCTACTATCTATCTATCTATCTATCTGTGGAAAGTCTCGGGGTGGAGAAGGAACCACTGTCTGCTCACCAAGTGTCTAATCAGCAAGCTTGATTAGCATTCAGTAGCCTTACAGCTGCAAAGTCGATCAGTGAGGGTATTTGCTTAGAGGTGGCCTGGCTGTTGTAGCCTGGAGACATCCTTGTTTGGAAGATGTTAACTGGCACTGGGATTCCAAACAGCAAACAATCACGTTCTGTTCCAAACAGAAGATGCTTCCAGGCAACAGAGGCCAGGCTATGGGATCGGACCCCCCCCAACTAGCCTTCGAAAGGAATGTCAAAATCCGGCTTTGGGATCAGGCTTCTGGAGAATAGTGCAGTGCAATAAGAGATTTGAAATATGTGCAATGACTACAGAATGTCTTTGGGCTGTGATTATGGATGGCGTGATTTATAGGGAATGGAATGTTTTTAAACGATTTAAATGTTTAATATGTATTATTAATTTTAATTTCATTTCAATATTAATTTAAATGTTACTGGAACTGTATGTGTTTCAAGGCATTGAATAATTGCCTATATGTACGCTGCCTTGGAGTCCCCTTCGGGATAGAAATAGACGGGGTATAGACAGGATAAATAAATACCTCTATGCAGATGCCATCCCTTATTGACTTTGCAAACTTCCATGGCTACTCAATGCTATTCAAGCTTGCTAATTGCAACATTCACACTTGCTTCAAACAGACAAGGGTTCTTCCTCCCAACCCTGGATATATACACGCACCACTTGCCTCGCTGCCAACAGAACCTCTGAAGATGCCATGAGCCACAGATGCAGGCGAAACGTCAGGAGAGAATGCTGCTGGAACATGGCCAAACAGCCCAGAAAACTTAGAGCAACCCACAATCAAAACACTACCGACAGATGGGCACCTGGTTTCTGCTGAAGAGCCTCCAAAGGAGGACACCTCCTCCCGTCCCAGCAAGGCATCATCCCCACAGAACTTGAGAAGGCCCCTTCCATCCCTTCTGCGCCAGAGGAAGGTCCAGCTAAGCCGTGATGGCGGACGTTCCCCACGGACCCGTGTTTCTTTCTTTCTTCTGCAAAAACTTTGCAAGCGCTGTCGGATTGAGAGAAGCCGATTACTGCGAGAAGGAGGCCAAGGCGTGCACGACAAATCCCTTGGGGCCGAAGAGGAGGAATGAGGCCAGTTCCCGGGGATTCTTCCCCTGCAAAAGGCCCCAAAGATGCTCCAAAAGCTCCAAGCAGTGGCGCCTCTTTGCAGCAGCCTCGGGCACCCCGCCCGTGTCCCTTCCTTACAAAAAGCCCGGTCTGGATGAGGGCGGAAAAAATGACACTGAATCCAGACAAGACAGAGGTCCTCCTGGTCAGTCAGTCGTTATGGTCACAGCCTGTTTTGGACAGAGTGACACTCCCCCTGAAGACGCAGGTTTGCAGCTTGGGCATGATCCTGGACTCATCGCTGAGCCTGGAACCCCAGGTCTTGCCGGTGGCCAGGAGAGCTTTTGCACAGTTGGAAGGTTGGACTTGGTCACGATAGTCCACGCTCTGGTTACATCCCGAATAGACTACTGCAATGCACTCTATGTGGGGCTGCCTCTGAAGACTGTTCAGAAGCAATTGGTCCAACACTCGGCAGCCAGGTTGCTTATGGGAGTGGGGCATAAGGAGCGCACAATGCCCTTGCTACGCCAGCTCCACTGGCAGCCTATTACTTTCCAAGCGCAATTCAAAGTGCTGGCTTTGGCCTATAAAGCCCTTAACGGTTCTGACTCAGTTGACCTGTCCAAACGTATCTCCCTCTACAAACCACCTAGGACCTTAAGATCGTTGTGGGAGGCCCTGCTCTCGGTCCCACCACCATTGCAGTCGCGTTTGGCAGGAACGAGAGACAGGACCTTCTCCGTGGTGGCCCCTCGGCTGTGGCATTCCCTCCCTAATGAGATCAGATCTGCTTCAACATTCCTGACCTTCTGGAAGAAATTGAAATCCTGGTTGTAGGATCAAGCGTTTGCAGAATAGACTGATATTCTGGCAAAGATACAGTTTGGATGGACTGTTTTTAGTATGACGACTTAAATTGGCGAACTGTTGGGATTGGGTGGGATATAATTAAATAAATAAAATAATATAAGTCCATTGCACAACCCTTTCCCCAAAGGCCTACGACTCCTGGAACGATTCCATCAGCGCCGCCTCCAGAAAATCCTGCAAATCTCTTGGGAAGACTGGCGGGGAAATGTCAGCGTGCTGGAAGAAGAAGCAAAGACCACCAGCATTGAAGCCATGCTCCTCCGCCATCAACTCCACTGGACTGAAGACCACGTTGTCCGAATGCCCGACCACCGTCTCCCAAAGCAGTTTCTCTATTCTGATCTCCAGAACGGAAAACGGAAGGTTGGTGGGCAGGAAAAGAGATTCAAAGATGGGCTCAAAGCCAACCTTAAAAAATCTGGCAGAGACACTGAGAACTGGGAAGCCCTGGCCCTTGAGTGCTTCAGCTGGAGGTCAGCTGTGACCAGCAGTGCTGCAGAATTTGAAGAGGCTTGAATGGAGGGCAGAGGAGAGAAATGTGCCAAGAGGAAGGCATGTCAAGCCAACCCCGACTGAGACCGCCTTCCGTCTGGAAACCGATGCCCTCTCTGCAGGAAAACATGCAGGTGTTTTCCTGCAGACGAGGGAGGCTCAGTAGTTCTGGTATTGCTGGACCTTACCGCCGCATTCGACACGGTGGACCATGCCGACAACTTGCCGCCACAGGGATACAAGGAACAGCTTTAGCTTGGCTTAGCTCCTTCCTGCTGGATAGCCAGCGAGTTGAATGGCTAGGCCAAACATCTAGGAAATCTCTCCTCGAGTGCGGAGTGCCCCAAGGCGCCATATTATCACCAACGTTGTTTAACATCTATGTTCGGCCGTTGGCTGGTATAGCCCGGAGCTTCGGCCTAGGGTGCTACCAACATGCCGATGACACCCAGCTCCTACTGAAACTGGAGCCGGGCGCAACTTCGGTGCCCGAAAACTTCACTCGAGGCCCCCCCTTTGAAGGGGAACCGCTGATTCCGTCCCCCTCAGTAAAAAGCCTTGGTGTTATCCTGGACTCCAAATTGTCGATGGAGGCCCAGGTTGCCTCCACGAGCAAAAGGGCCTTCTTCCACCTGCACCAAGCGAGACAATTGGCGCCCTATCTTCCGACTGAGCGCTAGCTACAGTAATCCATGCCACGGTTACATCAAGGCTGGATTACTGTAACGCTTTGTATGTAGGTCTACCCGGTCACTAACCCGCAGGCTCCAGATTGTGCAGAACGCGGCCGCCAGGCTTCTCACAGGAACATCGATGAGATGCCACATGACACCATCTCTGCAGCGCCTGCACTGGCTGCCCGTTGAGTATAGAGCCTTACACAAGACCTTGACCTTGGCTTTCAAAGCCCTACGGGGCCGGGGCCCAACATACCTAAAAGACCGCTTGCTGATGCCTGCTTGCTCAAGGACCCCGCGGCCAGCAAACAAGAACCTTCTTCACATACCAGGCTTGAAAGAGGCCCACCTGGAGACCACGAGACGGAGAGCGGTCTCCGTTGTGGCCCCGTTCTTTGGAACTCGATGCCACCGGACCAGAGAGCCTCCTCGACCTGCCCCAGTTCCTGACTGCTCGGAAGACCTGGCTATTTAGGAAAGCCCAGGGTTAATGCAGAACCAGGAACTCAAATACCGAGCCTGGCCCCTGCATTTAACCACTGAATATTTTAATCTAGTTTTAAATACTCTATTTTAATTGTGGAATTTGTTGTGTGTAAGTCGCCCGGAGCACTAACGTGGAGGGCGACTCAGAAATAATAAAGTCAGTCAGTCAGTCAGTCAGGTGAAGAATAGGGAGGGCTCCACAGTCACCTATGGACTCACCGCACACTACACACTGACCCTGGAAGACCATCCTACTTGCACAACGAGGGATTGCCTAAGCCAGTGTTTCCCAACCTTTTTTGAGCCGTGGCACACTTTTAACGTTGAGAAAAAATACCCTAGCAAACCTTTTGTATTGCACACCATTAATGTGGGATATAAAAATGACACTGTAACACAGTAAAGAACGGCTGGGGATGGTGACCTGCTGGGATGACACTGCACAGTAAAGAACGGCTGGGGGGAGGGGAGGAGCCAGGCCACAATATGCCCCGCCCCCTCCCCCGGCTTCAGTTCTCCCATAACCGCCAGCCTTGAGAGGGGCAGTACCAAGCCAGCATTGTGCTGGCTCTGCCACCGCTGGCTTGGCACTGCCCCCTCAAGGCTGGCAAAGCTGTGGGAGTGCTGAAGCCGGGGGGGGGGGGCGGAGGCCAGGCTGCATGCCATGCCCCCTCCCCTTCGGCTTCAACTCTCCCACAGAGGAGGAGCATGAGCGGCTGGAGCGGGCTTCAGTAGGCAGGGCTCCTCCACGCGGCTTCAACAAGCAAGGGGCGAGAGTCATGGCGGATTGGAGGCTGGCTGGGGAAACGGCCGAAGGAGGTGGCGCCCCGGTCCCTTCTTTTTCTTCGCCGCCGCCTGGCCCTTCCTCCTCTTCTCCCAAGCAGCAGGAGTTTGGCAGGGGGAGGGAGAAAGGAAGGGGGGCAGAGAGCTTTTCTCGCGGCACACCTGATGATCGCTCACGGCACACTAGTTGAGAAACACTGGCCTAAGCAAGTAAAGTACATAAATAAAATAAATAAGTCCATTGCAACCCTTTCCCCAAAGGCAGGCGGCTACTTACGGGTCGAAGCCAGCCCACAAAGCCCTTGGCGGTTGCATCCCGGAAACGCTTGCTAGCCATACGGCACAAACCCGGTCCCTGGTCCTGTTCGAGGAACACTGGTCTGAGGAGCACCAGAATGCCCGTTTGTGGACCCAAATGGGCTCCCCCAACACACACAGAACCACCGCAAGTGCCCACTGACTCCTATTTTAGGCCCAGAGCTGCACGGGAAGGTCAGTTTTTTATTTTTAGGAGGCGAGAGGCCGAACCTGCTGGGAAAAACGCTTCCGAGTGGGTTTAATTCCCATGTTCCGCTTAATGCCATTTCAAGCATGATTCCTGCATGTGTTTAGTTACATCTCTTCTGGCTTGTTTTTATTTAGCTTGCACGCTCGCCTTCAGCCACCGCTTTGGCAGAAAGGGAAAAGGAAAAGGGGAAAAAAAGGGGGGGGGCAAAGTATAAATAAAGTCTGGATGCAAGACGAGGCCGACCGTTTGAGCGGCCTCCTTCCGCCTGATTCGGAGAGGGATGTGGAGACGGAGGGATGGAGGGAACGAGGAAATGAAAGAGGGAGGGGAGGGAGGAAGGGACCGCCAAGAGATGAAGGGGAAAAAGAAAGGATGGAGAAGGGAGGAGAGGAACAGAGCTGCCCTCCCTTTCCCCCAAAGAAGCTGAATGGGGGGGGGTGGATAGATGGATGGATGGAGGTCAAGCAGAGAGAGAAAAGAGGGAAGAGGGAAGAGGAGGAGGATGGGCGGATGATGACAGACACAGAGAGGAAGAATCCTCCCCAGGAGAGGAGGCGAGAGCAGAGGGAAGGGAGAACGTGCCGAGACAAGCAGAGAGAGAGAGGGGGGGGGGGCTGGGGAGAAACAGGTGGGAGGAGAGACAAAGATAACCAGAAGCCAGACAGGTTCTTTTAAAAGGCAGTGATTAACACAGCAATTAATCTAATAAGTACCACGCTGAATTAAAATTCCCCCATCAGCATTAGGCGGCGGGGAAGGCGGGCGGACGCTGGTGCTGCGGCTTCTTCGTGAAGTTTGCTAACTTGAGCGCGGCTCCCTTTCAGGGGGATCGTGGGAAGGAAGCCCCTCGACTGGAAACCAGCAAAATGTGTGTCGCCCACGCTGCTCCACACCAGTTAAGACACTGGGGAGGGAGGGAGGCAGGGAGAGTGGAAGGAAGCG
Organism: Anolis apletophallus; assembly: GCA_030556195.1. Lineage (NCBI taxonomy): Eukaryota > Metazoa > Chordata > Lepidosauria > Squamata > Anolidae > Anolis > Anolis apletophallus. The sequence continues at coordinate 1,620,940 of JARBWK010000005.1, forward strand.
AGGAAGGGGCTGCCGGAGGGGGATGGCCGCGAGGATGCCCAAAAGCATCCCTGCCAGCACCCCTGGGGACGCGGCGCCCTACGCAAATGCGTAATTCGCGTACCGCTTGAGCTACCCCTGAGAGTGGCACATGCATTGGAGGTGGGGGGCCCACTCTTTGGCAATCCAAACGGGGCTGGGGGCCGGCTGGAGCCCCTCTGGCCCATTGCAACACTGGGTTAAAAAGGGGAACAGTTGAATGGGGTGGAGAAGAGGGACACCCTTCCCTAGGGTCTGGGTCACCATGGTGGAGGTAGCAAACCATGCAAGCTGAACTCCCTGGTGGTTCTAGCCCAGGCCTGGGCAAACTTCGGCCCTCCAGGTGTTTTGGCCTTCAACTCCCACAATTCCTAACCCCCTCAGGCCCCTTCCTTTTCAATTTTCCCTTTCTTGCTTAAGCGGCTGAGGGGGAAAAGGAAAGGGCCTGAGGCTGTGAGGAATTCTGGGAGTTGAAGTCCAACACACCTGGAGGGAGGGCCCAAGTTGGCCCAGGCCTGTTCTAGTGCCAGCAGGAGAGTCAATGAGCTTCAGCAGATCCTCTCCGGCAGGATTCCCCAGATTTGTGCTGGGACCAATCCTGGGACTGTCCAGACCCGCCGAAGAGGAGTCGGGAGGCCCAGGCGCACCACTTACAGTTCCCTTGGACGATACTGCCAGGAGGGTGGCTGAGGAGAGTGGACACGGAGTGGGAACTGAGCCTGAAGCCTGGGGAGGGCAGGGAGCCCACAATTAGACCTGGACTCTCAGCCTCGATGGCAGATCTCTGTGAGGAGTGTTGCCCCTCCGATGCGCCCAATCCTGATCCGAGTTCAGATGCAGCGACTGGAGGTCCATGGCCGGTCGAGACAAGCACTGTCCAGCCCAGCCGCCTTGTACCGACGGAGTGTCCCTGGAGAGACCAGGTACCGTTGGACATTATGGAGATCCTGGCCTGTGCCCAGAGGCCCCGTCCCCGACGTCGTGGTTTCCTGATGGCAGCGAGTCAGGAACACGGGGGGCCGAGCAAAATGGCGGACGGCCTTGAGGACACTGAGGGGAGGCGGTCTTCCTCTCTGGATCTAGACCGGAAGGGACAAGTGCGCAGGCACCGGAAGAGAAGCCGGAAGAGGAAACTGAAGAACCGCCAGTTGAGAGTCCGGAACTAACAAATATTATTATTATTATTATTATTAAATTCACATTTGTATACCGCTTCATCCCGAAGGCTCTAAGTGGTTTACATAGGATTGTGTGCCCATTGGCAGCACAAACAGGACAGTACAAAAGACATGGGGAAAAACACAAGGGTAGGGAAAGGGGGGGGAGGCAAGAGGTCAGCAGTGATGCCTACTGGAACACCACCCCGCCATCAAAAGAAGGGGGGGGGCAGCAGGATCGCTGGTACTGAAGCACAAGCAGGGAGCAGGGCCGACGTCTCCCCCATGGGGGTCCGTCTTTAAGGTCCCGACCCGATTGCGCAGTGTCCAGGTTGACCCCGCGGTGGTCTGCCGGGTCCTATGGAGCTGTGCCGACCTATAGCCGGCGCTCCAGAACGTCCTGGATGGGAATGTCCTACGGGGTCTTAGAGTCCTTGCTTCTGGGGGCCCACCTACCAGTGAGCCAACCAGAGCTCCGGCCCTAGTGTCCCGGTTCCCTTGGGTTCTCCGACAGGGAGATGGGTCCAATCCGGGGCTCACGGTGCATAGAGTGGGAAATTCACCTCCCCTTCGCTTCCGGCGCCCGTCTCCTCCTCCGGCGGCTGCGTCTCATCTTGCCCAGCCCACCGGTGGAAGAAAGAGTCCTCCGGGCGGGACCTCTAGGACTTCCGGCAGGGCACCACATCCGGTACTGCCTCTTCCTCTCCAGGTCCTGGCACGTGGTATTGTCCGGCTTCATCGGTGAAGGAGTCCTCCAAGGGTGGGACTTCCGGGGGTAGTCTGGCGTCATCCGGAGAGGGGCCATCCGGGGGCGGGGCTTCCGGGGCATCCGACTGTCTGCTGCTTCCGGGTCCTGCTTCTTCCTTGGGGTCGAGCACATGGGGAAGATGGGCGTCGTCAAGGACGTCCGCCATGTTAGGCCTCGCCTCCTCCAGGATGCTCCCCAGCTCTTCGCCACACGGCGGCGGCGTCTGGCTGCACCTCGGGGGAGGGGGGCCAAGACAGCCTCGATGTCGAGCTCAGCAATCTGCGCGTCCACCAAGGCCGGCGGGCCTCCAACAGCCCGCAGTGAGTCCTCAGGGTCCCCGGCTGGGACCTCAGTGGAGAGTGGGTGAGTTGGGTGGAAGTCGTCGCACTCAGCCGCGGCCGGAGTCACCGTAGGGGCGGCGTCCTCCACAGCAGCTAGTCCATCCCCGGCTGCTGGGATGGATCCCAGGGGCATGCAGGCCGTTCCTCAGTATTTGGGGCCGGTGGTTCTCGATCGACCTCCAGGGTACTGGAGGGGAAAGTCCCACGATCGGTCCCAGGTAACCTCTAGGTCGGCGGGGGGGGAGGCCAGGGGGATCACCTAAGCTATTTGGCCCCAGATCCAAGATAGGGAACTGGGCTGTAGGGATCCCAAGTGACTCTAGTAAGCCACCAAATCTATTCCCAAACTCCCGGACATGGGCCATGAGTTTGGTGTATTCTGCCAGCAGTACTGAATAGGTATAGGGGTCAAGTTGGTTGGTGGTGGAGTCCTGGCCATCTCGCGCTGCCCTCCGTGGGGAGCTGCTTCGTGGGGTGTCACACGCCTCAAGGGTCCGGGGCCTCGAGCCAACTGGGGGCTTTGTCTTCAGGGATGGTGTTAGGAATGGGGGAGGCAGGTTCTTAGACAGCGATCTCCCACTGAACCTTCTCAAGAAGCGGGCACCTGAGGCCGTGATCGGCCGGATGGTCCAACCGTTCCCGGGCGTCCTGGGCGGCCTGGGCGTCCTCAGTAGCTCCGGGGGCAGATCCGATCCTTTTCCTAGCCAGATTGAGTCCTCCGGGGTCTGTGGGTCACCAAAGGAGACCCTCTGAGTCTGGCGATCAACCGCCGTCTCCTCCAGGGGGGAACGGCGGGATCGGCCTGATGTAGCCAGAGAGTCAAAGAGGCCATGCCAGAGCTCACCCGAAGGGAGCTCCACAGCAGTCGCCATCTTATAGAGGTTGCTGAGTCACACCCTGGTGGAATAGGGCTTCTGCTACTCACAAGTAGTCCAGAAACAGCAGAGCTGGGTGGGAAGATTCAGGTCACTTGTGGCAACTCAGCAGCAGCAGCAGCAGTCTGAGGCCTACCTAAGTGACTGGCGTTCCTAAGGAGACGAAGTCCCCCTCTTTGAACAGAGGCAACCCAGAGGGCCGCCAAGGACATCGGCCTAACCCCATAAACTCTGGGGTGAGCGTTGGAAACAAGGACAGCCCTAGGACCAATCCTGGTGGTGTACTGGAGAGGAGCAAATAGAAGAAATACAGGTCCAGGACCTTCTGGGCTTTGGGAGCTGGGTCAGATCAGGCTCCCATAGCCCCAAAATTAAAGCAAAATACCCTGATGCTAGGGAAGCTAGGGAGAGAAATCCCTTCCTAGCTATGACGAATCCCTCCCTTAGACCCTATGGTGGTTAATGGTCAATTATTGTGTTGTTAAATTGTATTGTATTTTGTTTGTATGCTAATTTTGTTTACTTATACTGTGTTGGTTCTTCAATTCTGTAAACCGCTCCGAGCCCCCGGGGAGTGGGGGTCTAGAAATTTGAAGTATAAATAAATAAATAAATAAATAAATAAATATTACTATCGCTGCTGGCCGAAGTACCTGGCCTCGCCTCCAAAACAAACCCTCACACAGCTTTCGGGCCCTTGTAGTCCAATACACCTGGAGGGAATGCCCAAGTTGGCCCAGGCCTGGGCTAGCCAATGGGATTTTTTTTTGTGGGGAGAGGTACTTCCTGTTTGTTCCCACCCTCCCCCTGCCTGACCCACTCCTTCATTGCTTCCTGTTTTGCATGGGTTTGCCCACTCCCCATTTTTGTCTAATTGTGAGTGGTTATAGAATCATAGCGCAATCGAGTTGGATGAGACCATGTGGGCCATTCAGTCCAACCCTCTTCTTCCACGCAGGAAAAGCACTCCCGACAGATGGCCACCCAGCCTCTGTTTCAAAGCCTCCAAGGAAGGAGCTTCCACCAGACCCCGAGGCAAAGAGTTCCATTTCTGAACAGCTCTCCTTACAGCCAGGAAGTTCTTCCTCATGTCCAGCTGGAATCTCCTTCCCTGTCATTTGAACCCGTGGCTCCTTTGAGCCCTCATTTCAAAGGCAGAAGGAAACACGGCTGCTCCCTTTCCTTGTGACGTCCTTTCACATCATATACATGGCTCCTGTTAAGTCTCCTTTCAACCTTCTCTTCTGAGGCTAAACATGCCGGGCTCTTTAAGACGCTCCTCAGAGGGATGATTCGTGGTCTCCAGGCCTTGGATCCTTTCTGTTGCCCCCTTCCTCTGGACTCCTTCCAGATTAGATCCAATTGGACACAGTGTGATTCCAGGTAAAGAGGTCTAACCAAAGCCAAATAGAGAGGCACCAGGACTCCTTCCCTCAATCTGGACACTCCTCTCCTTTGGGTGCAGCCCAAAATCTCATTTCACGACACAGGAATTCGGTTTTACTACCAAACCAGAGGTTAAACCAAGCCCGTAATAAACGATATGGACACAAAACATAGATTGTAATAACTAAGTCTAGAAAGACATAAAATATCTCATGGAAATCTTTCAATTACAGGCAGTCCTCAAGTTATGAAGATATTATTATTATTATTATTATTATTAGAATCATCTATTATGTAAAGGGGTTCCCGAAACAGAGAAACCTTACAACGCAGAGACACCAAACTTGCCAACAGATATAGGCCTCAGACAAGGTAGGTTTGTAGCAAAGAAACTCCCCCCCCCCCCCAACCAAAAAGGCCCCCAAAACAACGAGTTAAAAAAACCTACATTTCCCAGCATCCTCCGGGGCTACCAACGACTCTCCCAGCCTCTACATTCTGACAACATGATTGGCTGCCAATAAGGGCGGATTTGCATAACTCCTGTACTGGCCAGCCAACATGAACATTCCGACCCATAATAAACTGTCAGAGGAGGATAAGGGAAAGGGCTGAGGCACAAACACACACACCCAATTCACTTCCCACAGAAAATTTACACCCCTACAAATCACAGACCACGCCCAAAATTGACAGTAAGGCTTCATTAACTTAATTTCCCTGACTAGGCCTCACTTAATGGAATGCTGTTTACGCTCTGAATTGACAGTAAGGCTTCATTAACTTGATTCTCCTGACTAGCCCGCAGCTCACTGGACATTGTGTATGGCCTGAATTGACAGTAAGGCTTCATTAACTTGCTGTTCCTGACTAGGCCTCAGCTCATGGGACACTGTGTATGGCCTGAATTTACAGTAACCTACCTTGGCACACAGAGCCCCTATGACCCACGCTACATTCTACTACAGTTTGGAGGAGGGTGGACCATGGATTATGGGACTTGAAGTACCTCAATGGATAATGGGATTTGTACTACTTCAAAACCCATCATTCCCCACAGACCACTGTGGCCCAGAACCAAGACCGATAAAGACCAAACTTGGCACACAATGCCCCCCATGACCCACACTCCATCCGACTGCAGTTCAGAGGAGGACACACCATGGATAATGGGATTTCAAGTATCTCCACTCACTTCCAAAGTATCCCGCCCACAAAAGCATCAACCTCTACATCAACACAGCAGACGGAAAGACAAAAAACATTGTATATCCACAAGCTCTGCAGAACGCCACCAACACCACACACCGACAACTCCCCAGGACTTCAACATCCCACCCACCAGAACAACCCACAACGGCACAGCCATGGCCCTAACAACACCATAACTAACAACAATTCCAACCCTTGCATACTCAGACTTTCTCGCATCTCCTAAATAGGGCACAGCAACGCGTGCCGGGTACAGCTAGTAGAATCCTAGAGTTGGAAGAGACCTCACGGGCCACCCAGTCCAACCCCATTGTGCCAAGAAGCAGGAAAATTGCATTCAAAGCACCCCCGACAGATGGCCACCCAGCCTCTGTTTCGAAGCCTCCAAAGAAAAAGCCTCCACCACAATTCCTCCGGGGCAGAGAGTTCCACTGCTGAACAGTTCTCACAGCCAGGAAGTTCTTCCTAATGTTTAGATGGAATTTCCTTTCTTGTAGTTTGAAGCCATTGTTCCGCGTATTATTATTATTATTATTATTATATAAGCTTTGGATGGCATAGAGAAGGGTGAACACCGCTGTGATCTTTGATTTGCCCTTTTCAGAAGATTCTGCATCACTTTCTATCTCTGTGATAATGGGATATCCTATGAGCCCCCTTTAAATTAAATAATAATAATAATGTATGGATCGTTGATGTTGCAATCCCAGGTGACAGCAGGATTGAAGAGAAACCACTGGAAAAGCTGACACGAGATGAGGATTCAAAGATTGAACTGCAAAGACTCTGGCACAAGCCTGTCAAGGGGGTCCCGGTGGTGATGGGCACACTGGGTGCAGTGCCTCACGACCTTGGCCTGCACTTAAACACAATCGGCGCTGACAAAATTGCCATCTGTCTTCTGCAAAAGACTGGGATCTGCACGTATGATTCGCCGATACATCACACAGCCCTAGACACTTGGGAAGTGTCCGACGTGTGATTCAATAAAACAGCCAGCAGTTGTGGACTCATCTTGTTGTGTTTATGATGATGATGATGATGAATGAATTGGCTTGTTGTGGAAACAGGGATCGGAGATAAAGCTTCAGTGGAGACGCCTTTCCCCCTGATAATAACTCTTCCAGGACTGGGTTTCCCTTCCAGGGAGAAGATTTCTCTCACTTGTTGTCTCACCTCTGTTCTTAACTGGGAGTCTTTGCAAGTCGGATGTTTGTAACATGGGAACTGCCTTCATTTTGGATATTTTGAGGTTAAGTGATATCTGGAGATTAAAATGTAGCGATGGCACAGGCTACTCATTTTGCCCATATCTCACCAATTGAAGTTTTACCCAAGACATTTTCAGATCACAATCCCATTCGGTTAAGAAGGGGAAAGGAAAATACAACCTTCAGGTGAAGGTTAAATGAATGCATTTTGCAAAATGTGTTGGTTATATAACAACTAGGAGTCATTTCTAACTTGGGGGCTGCCTGTGTACCTTTTTCAAAATTGTATTGCTTATTTCACATAGACTCAGAGGTGTCTTGTTAGGTTCACGCAACACACTGCGCCCAACAGACCAATGTTGAGAAGGGCAGGTTAGAAATATGGTAAATAAATAAATAATAAAATAATGTGTCACGAAAGACAGTTTTAGAGGTTGGTGGGAGGTGGCTGGTCTCTCTCCGCCCTGCTTCATCCACCTGAAGCTCTGCTTTCTGAGATTCCCAGGCCTCCACTTTGCAGGCACTCCACTCAATCACTCCCTCCCTCACTCACTCAGTCACTCACCAATGGGGGAGAGCTCGGCCACGCTCCCGATGTAGGGCCCCCCTAGGAAGCGCGGCTCGCTGTCGTTGATGTCCTGCACCTTGATGACGAACTCGGACTCAGGCTCCAGCAGGCGCCCGCTCTGCCTGTCCCGGGCCTGGGCTCGCAGCGTGTAGAAGGTCTTCTGCTCCCGGTCCAGGCGCTCCGTGGCGTGGATGTCCCCCGTCAGCTCATCGATCAGGAAGACCGTGCCGGCCCCCTCCCCGGAGATGGTGTACTTGATGGAGCCGTCGCCCTCGTCCGAGTCTGAGTGGATCTGCAAAAAGGGGGCAGAAACCCAGAGGAATCAGGATGGAGGGAGAAAGGGGTTTGTGAGGTACCTCTTCCGGCCCAAAAGGGGCAGCAAGACCTTTGGTCCCAAACACACGGGGACTCTGAGAGACCTTGGGCCAAAATGGGACAGAGCAGCATATTTATTTATTTAGTTATTCATTTCCAACCAGGAGGCATGCCCGGATTACCCATAAAACCAATAAGGCCATGGCCTAAGGATGCAAGCCGGGGGGGGGGGCGCAGATCACGGACCAAAAAAAGCCAAAACTGGTCTGCGCCCCTCTTTCCCCTTTCTCATGCCCCTCCTCACTCCTTCTCCCGGCAAAGGCTCCCCTCCGTCTCTCACTCTCTCGCTCCTGCTCTCTCTCTCTCTCTCTCTCTCTGAAGGTCTCCTCGGGAGTCGGAAGGCTCTCTCTTGCTCTCTCTCTCTCTCTCTCTCTCTCTCTCTCTCTCTCTCGCACACCTTTGGAGTGAGTTTGCACCCGCTGCGCTCTCCCCAAGCCTTCCGACTCCCGAGGAGACCTTCAGAGCACAGCGGAGCTTTCCAGCCGGTGGGAATGGGGACCTTGGAGGTGGTGGGAGGTTGGCTTAAAGGGGGCGTCATTCCGAACTTTGGCCTAGGGCGCATAAAAGTGTTAATCCGGGCCTGCCAGGAGGTGTATATGCACAATGCAGGCTCTCTGGCTTGAAAATGAAGATAAGCCCCTCCCCCAGAGCCGGAGATGAGCACCGTCTCCAGAGCAAGAAATGAAAGGAGAAGCCTTTGCCTTTGTCTGTGTTCGTGTGCCTCATTGTATTGTCATGTAACAAGACATTGAATGCTTGCCTATGTTTGCTTATGTACCGTAATCTGGGGAGAAGGGCGGAATATAAATAAAGTGTTATTATTATTTCTATGAAAATGGAAAACGAAATGCAAAGATACAGAATGGGGGGCACATGGCTCGAGAGCAGGACGTGTGGAAAAGATCTTGGGGTCCTTGAGGACAACAAGTTACACATGAGCCAACAATGTGATGTGGCGGCAAAAAAAAGCCAATGGGATGTTGGCCTACATCAAGAGGAGCCTAGTGTCTAGGTCTAGGAAAGTCCTGCTCCCCTTGCTCTCTTCTGCCTTGGTCAGACCACACCTGGAATCACACTGTGTCCCATTCTGGGCGCCACAATTGAAGAGAGATGTTGACTCTCAGCTGGAAGGTGTCCAGAGGAGGGCAACTAAAATGATCCAGGGTCTGGAGAACAAGCCCTATGAGGAGCGGCTTAAGGGGCTGGGTATGTTTAGCCTGAAGAAGAGAAGGCTGAGAGAAGACATGATGAGGGCCATGTATAAATATGTGAGAGGAAGCCACCCAGCCGCCACCACACTTCGGGGAAGAGAGTTCCACTGCTGAACAGCTCTCAGAGTCAGAAAGTTCTTCCTCATGTTCATGTGGACTCTCCTTTCCTGCAGTTTGAAGTCATTGCTCCATTGGGTCCTCGTCTCCAATACATAGCCCTCATCTTGCCTGCCTTCTTTGAGTCGCCCTCTTCCTCTGGACACATTCCAGCTTAGAGTCAACATCTCCCTTCAATTGTGGTGCCCAGAACTGGACACAGCGTGATTCCAGGTAACGTGGTCTGACCAAGGCAGAAGAGAGCATGGGGAGCAGGACTTCTTCCCTGGATCTAGGCCACTGATTCTCAAAGTGGGTGGTACCGCCCCTTAGTGGGTGGTGGGGAGATCCAAGGGGGTGGCCGGAGGCTCAGGGGAATTTGGGGGGCGGTGAACCCCTTAAAGGGGTGGTGGTGCACTATTGGGGGTTCTGTGTGCCAAGTTTGGCTCAATTCCATTGTTGGTGGAATTCAAAATGCTTTTTGATTGTAGGTGAACTATAAATCCCAGCAACTACAACTCCCAAATGAGAAGGGCTATTTTCTCAAAACTCCACCAGTGTTCAAATGTGGACGTAATGAATATTTGTGCCAAATTTCATCCAAAGCCATAGTTTTTTGGGTTCATAGTGCTCTCCAAATGTAGGTGAACTAGATGTCCCCAAAATCACTGCCAATTCCTCCCAGACCCCTCCAGTATTTTCCTTTGGTCATGTGGGTTCTCTGAGCCAAGTCTGATCCAGTTCCGTAATTTGTGGGGGTCTCAGTGGTCTGTGGAAGTCAGAGCTGAATTGGTCAAAGGTACTGCAAATCCCATCATCCGTTGTCTATTCTCCCCCAAACACACTGTTTTTGTGATTAATCCCTATGCTTTAACTATGTTCAATTTGCAACAATGAAAATACATCCTGCATATTAGAGATTTGCATTAGAATTCGTAAGAGTAGCAAAATTATTTATGAAGTAGCAACAAAAATATGTTTGGGGGTCACCACAACATGAGGGACCTTATTTAGGGGTCACGGCATGAGGAAGGTTGAGAACCACTGCATTGATGCATATATCTTTCTGTTTAATTGCTATTAAATTTTAAAATAATTAGGGGGGGGCGGTGAATAAATTTTTTTCTGTAAAGGGGGCGGTAGTCCAAAAAAGTTTGGGAACCACTGGTCTAGGCACTCGGCTCCACTTGATGCAGGCCAAAACCTCATTGGCTTTTTGAGCTTCAGCATCACAATGTTAATAAGGAGGAGGAGGAGGCCCCTTGGACATGAAGGAGCAATGCTGGGGAACGGGAAAGGTGAGTGACCTTTGTCCTAAGCCCAGTCCTCGCATCCAGCCCAAAGCCAAGCCAACTAGATTAAAGCAAGCCACCTTGCCTAATGCAATGGCACCAGGCTCCCTTCAGTCTGGACGTGTGGGGCAACGAACTGACCAGAGCCACTTTGGAACGCATTTGAAATAATCAGCTTATTCTATGCGACACATTTCTGTCCAAAGGCCCATCGATGTTCTGGCTCTGCCCAGGGACTGGACTCAACTTCTAGAACAGATCTTGAGGACAACAGCTGGTCAGGCCCGGATTAACAACTTTTTGTGCCCTAGGCCACATTTTGGAATTACGCCCCCAGCCAACCTCTACCCCCCCCACACACACACCACTCAGACCCACACTTGACTGGCTTTCACCATGGTGCCTCCGGAGCAGAAGAGAAAGGCGAGTAGGCACCATCCCGCCACCAAGGTCCCAATTCCCACCGGCTGGAAAGCTCCGCTCTGCTCTGAAGGTCTCCTCGGGAGTCGGGAGGCTTGGGGAGAGCGCAGCAGGTGCAAACTCGCTCCAAAGGGGCGCACGAGAGAGAGAGAGCGCGCGAGAGAGAGCGCGCAAGACGAGAGAGAGAGACTCAAGAGTGAGAGAGAGAGCTTAAAAATCCTACTATGAGGCGAGCACTCTGCTATGGATAGGGGACTGGATTTCTCTAAAAAATGCAAGACTGCTCACTCTAGAGGGTTTTAACCTCAGAGTGGGCTGGCACTCGTATCTTTGGTACGACCAAACAAAGATTGAAAAAAATTTTGGAAATCATTTCGTGAGATCTGCGTTAATTAGAGTCTGGGACAAATATAAATCTTTTTTCCATCTTAAAACACCACTCTGGATATCGCCCATAGAGGCCAAACAAAGAAGGCTCCTGGGATGGCAAACATGGCCAACATATAAAGACCTCTTAAAGAAAAATAAAGATGTATGGGAATTAAAACCATTAGAGGAATTAAGACTCCAGTTTAAAAATCTGTCCTGGCTACAATATCTTCAAGTTAAGGATCTTTGTTAGTCGGATTTAGCTAAAGGCTTCGAGGAAAAGGAAGAATTCTGGGAAAAATTAATGGAAAAAAAGGAACAAGGTTATCACCATGTTATACAAAAAAAATTATTAGAGTGGGAAAAGGAGACAGAAACGGTAAAAGCTGTATGGTAAATTGGGCAAGAAATATTGGACACCAGATAAAATTGCAAGAATGGCAGCAAATTTGGAACAAAAAAATTAAATACACCTATGCAGCCAGTCTTAAAGAAAATTGGCTCAAGATATTTCATAGATGGTATCTGACACCCAAAAAGCTTAGTATAATGTATAAAAAAATTCGAACCTGTGTTGGAAGTGTAAATCCCACGAGGGTAGTTTCTACCATATGTGGTGGACATGTGACAGAGCAACAAAATTCTGGAAAGACATTCAGGGAATGACCCAAAAAATACTACCAAAAGAGATTCCATTAAGACCGGAATTCTTCCTCCTTGGCCTAACGGATAAAGGTTTCCAACTGAATGTAAATGAGGATAGAATATTTACTTATATAATTACGGCCGCCCGGATCGTATACGCAACAGTTTGGAAGCTGGAGAAGACACCGAGTATGGACACATGGCTGGATAAACTATGGGAAATAAGGGACATGGATAAGCTGACTTTCTTTTTAAAACAAAGCAACGGTAACCCAATAAAGAAAACGGACTGGTCTCCACTAGAGGACTACCTACAGGCCAAAGAAGAATATGATAAGGCAAAGGGAGATTCCCATGCCCGAGTCAAATAGAGAAAGAAACATAAAGGCAAATGTATAAACCACAGCAGCTAGAGTAAATTAATGTTTTTGTTCTTAGGGGACAAGTATAGAGGTAAAAATGCTATATACCTATGGGAGAGTTTTGAAGAAGAAATGATAAGGGTTCTTGACAGTCGAAACAAGATTGAAGTTCAACCATGTTTAAACACAACTCTGTAACTTTCAGAGGGATACTGTGTTTTTCTTTTTCTTTTCTTGTTCCTTTTTTGTTTGGTTTTTATTGTTCGATTGTTTCCCCCTTTTTCCCCCTTCCCTTTTCCCCTGTAGCACCTGCACCCCTCTCCCACCCTTGTTTTTGGTTGTATCACTGTATAAATTGAAAAACTGCACAATAAAAATTATTTTAAAAAAAAGAGTGAGAGAGAGAGCACGCAAGAGAGAGATACCGCGAGTGAGAGAGAGAGGGTGAGAGAGAGAGAGAGAGAGAGAGAGAGAGAGAGAGAGAGAGAGAGAGCTGCTCCCGAAGGCAGGAGAGCCAGACCCTGGGGATGGAGCAGAGACTGTGCCGGGAGAAGGAGCGAGGAAGCGCATGAGAAAGGGGGGGAAAGGGGCACGGACCAGGTTTTTTTGGTCCGTGATCTGCGCCCCCCCCCATCTTGCGCCCCTAGGGCACGGCCTCATTGGCCTTATGGGTAATCCGGGCATGCAGCTGGTGGTCTCTGTCTGAAAGGTACTATTGACAACCACTGGAACTTCCTTCTCTGTAGTGTAGATAAGGGTGGATGGCCCTCTGTTGGGAGGGATTGGACTGTCCCCTCCTGCTTGGACAGGGTGGCCTTTGCGACCCCTCCCAACGCTAGCATTCTCCAGAATCCGTAGCAGAGTGGCCTCCTGCCACAGGCCGCAGCCCCCCCCCTCTCCCCCTGCCAGACTCCTTGAAGCCAAGGACCAAATTGGGTGGGTGGGTGGGGCTCACACCTCTCCTGCTGCCCCCCCCCCAATTGGAATTGCCTGGAATCTGGGCCAGGCGTCCGGAGATAATTTTATGGGCGGCATTAAACTGAGTTATGAGGTTTTTACAATCCAGCCACTTATGAGAAATCTATTAACAGTAACCGGCCGGGCAGAATCCCATCACTCGCTCGCTCGCTCAGTGGGCGGCCGAGGCAAGGCGGGAGGGTGGGCTGGGGTGGGCTGGGGGGCATTAATTGGGGCCATCCGAGAGGGGCAGCAGCAGCCCCCCCCTCCCTTCCCCCTTCTTTGCGGCCTTCTTCCCTGCCTGCCGCCCTCCCTCCTTGGCCATTTTCTGCTGAGAATCAGCAAGTTGCCAGAAAGGCAGGCCGCCCATTAATCGGCTAATGAAATATGAAAATGTTTATGGGCCACTCCATCATCTTCCTCCAGCACACGCCTCCCCTCCCTCACCTCCCCTCCCTCCCCTCCCCTGAGATCAGCACATTTGGGGGGGCCCACCCCGTGAGACCCCCCTCTTCTCAGGGGCAGGTGATGTCTCTATTGACCCCAAAGGCTTTCTTTTGGGGAGGGGGCTGGCCAGATCCCCAGCATGAGCTCACTGCCTCCCTGAGAAGGAAAGGGGAAGTTGAACAGACAAGAGAAGAGGAAAGGAAAGAGAGCAAGGAAAGGAAAGGAAAGGAAAGATGGAAGAGATGGGGAAAATAGAAAAGGAAGGGAAGGATGGGGAAGGGAAGATGGAAGGGAAGGAAAAAGAGAGCAAGGAAAGGAAAGGAAAGATAGAAGAGAAGGGAAAATAGAAAAGGAAGGGAAAGGAAGGAGGGAAGGAATTAAACATGGAAGGGAAGGAAAAAGAGAGCAAGGAAAGGGAGGGGAAGGGGAAAGAGCAAGGAAAGGAAAGATAGAGGAGAAAGAAAAATATAAAGGAAAAGAAAAGAATGAGGAAGGGAAGGAGGAGAGTGAAGATGGAAGAGAAGAGAAGGGAAGGAAAAAGAGAGCAAAGAAAGGAAAGATGGAAGAGAAGGGAAAATAAAAAAGGAAGGAAAAGGATGGGGAAGGGAAGGAGAAAGGAAAGATGGAAGGGAAGGAAAAAGAGAAAGGGAAGGAAAAGAATGAGGAAGGGAAGGGAAGGCAGGCAGGCTTTGCTGGCTAACTGTTCCTTCTCACTGCAGGTGCCTCTATATTGCAGAACAAATGCAACTTGGCCATATTTGCCACAACTCAAAGCTACAGAATACTGGGATTTGTAGTTTGGTGAGGCACCAGTACTCTTTAGCAGAAAATTATTATTATTGGGTTGCTGTGAGTTTTCCAGGACGTCCCAGAAGCATTTACTCCTGAAATTTTGCCCACATCTATGGCAGGCATCCTCAGTGGTTGTGAGGTCTGTTGGAAATGAGGGAGAGAGAGAGAGAGAGAGAGAGAGAGAGAGAGAGAGAGAGATCCTAGAATCCTAGAGTTGGAAGAGGCCTCGTGGGCTATCCGGTCCAAACCCTTGCCAAGCAGCAGGAAAATTGCATTCAAAGCACCCCCGACAGATGGCCATACCTATCTGTGGAATGTCCAGGGTGGGAGAAATGGTACAATAGGCATTGGCAACCATTAATGGCCTTGCAGCTTCAAAGCCTGGCTAGTTGCTGCCTGGGGGGGGAAATACCTCCCAACAAATGATCCCCAGGCAGCAACTAGCCAGGCTTTGAAGCTGCAAAGCCGTTAAATGCTAATCAAGCTGGCCAATTGCAACATAAGTGCAAGAGTTCTTTCATCCACCCTGGACATTATTCCACAGGTATATAAACCCCACTTGCCTAGTTTCCAAAACCTCTGAGGATGCCTGCCATAGATGTGGGCAAAACTTCAGGAGAGAACGCCTCTGGACCATGGCCATACAGCCCAGAAAACACACAGCAACCCTATTATATATATATATATATACACACACACACACCACTTTATCTCTCCTGCAGGAGACTCAACACAGGCTAAAGGCTTTGCAAAACTGCAACTCCAAGGATCACATAGCATCAAGCCATGAAAGTGATGCTAAAAAACATTCCTACTGCAGTGTGGACACAGCCAGGCCCTGATGGACCTCTCTCTCTTGATGCAGATTTAAAGGAACGGATCCTACAAGTTAAATGGAGCCTATATCGAAGTGAGAGCCCTTTGGGAAATAGAGAAAGACTGGATCCGCAGTGCCTCGTTTTCCCCGATCCCTACTTGGGAATAATAATAACAACAACGACAACCAACCAACCAAAGCTAAGAGCAAGCCACCCAGGAGCATGGCCTTTGCAAACTCAAGGACTTTCTCCTGGCTTTCAGAATGGGAAGGCACCTGCTGAGGCCAATGCAAACCCCATGCAAACTCAATGGCAACAAGATGGGGTCAAGGGATTGGATCCAGGGAGGAGCCCTCCCCTTGAGCCGACAACTTCAACTCATCCCTTTCTGAAGCTGAGAACAAAGCAAAGGAAAGACGAGGGAATGGAGAACATGAGAACGTTTCTGCAACCACCAGCCCGGACCATTTTAGCCCCACACAGTGTATTTGCTCAGGCACACTGAGTATTTGGGGCCACGTGTTGCAATGGGAAGAAGAACAAAAGGAGAAGCACGCGCAGAAGAGATCAGAGTGTCGAAATGGGGAAGTTTGGTAGCTCAAAGGTCCTATTGCTCTAGTCCAGCAGCAAGGAAGGAATCCTGGATTTGGAAGGGACCCCAAAGGCCATCTACTCCAGCCTCATTATTCCATGGAACAAAGGAAGTCCTGTGAGTTTCTGGGCTGTGTGCCCATGTTCCAGCAGCATTCTCTCCTGACGTTACGCCTGCATCTGTAGCTAATGGCATCTTCAGAGGTTCTGTTGGCAGTGAAGCAAGTGGGGAGTATATATATTATATATACATGTGGAATAATGTCCAGGGTGGGAGAAAGAACCCTTGTATGTTTAAAGCAGGTGGGAAGGTTGCAATTAGCGAGATGGAATAGCATCCAGTAGCCATGAAGCTGCAGCGACATCAGTCATAGAGGTAGCTTGGCCTCTGTTGCCTGGAGGCACCCATCATTATCATCATGATCATCACCACTACCATCATCATCATCTTCATCTCAACCACCACCATCATCATCACCACCATCACCACCACTACCACAATCACCACCATCATAATCATCATCACCACCACCATCTTCATCACCACCACTACTACCATCACCATCATCACCACCATCACTACCATCATCATCATCACCACCACCACCATCACCATCACCACACCACCACCATCATCATCACCACCACCATCACCACCATCATCACCACCACCATCATCACCACCATCACTACCATCATCATCATCTTCATCTCAACCATTATCATCACCATCATCATCATTATTGCCATCTTCACCACCATTATCATCTGCCCAGCTTGGAGGGGGGTTGCTTTGGGTGAACTGGCTCTTGGTTGCTTGCTGTCTGGAGTTTCCGTCTCAGAGTGGTGTTCCTTATTGACTGTCCTGATTCTGGTGTTTTTAATATTGGTAACCAGTTAACACCTCCCAAACAAAGGATTTCTCCAGGCAACAACAGCCAGGCCACCTCTATGCAAATACCCTAAGTAATGCAGTAGCTGTAAGGCTACTGCATGCTCATTAAGCTTGCTAAATACACTCTTCACACATAGTGGCTCTTTCTCCCACATTGGACTTTCCACAGATGCATAGATACACTCCACTTGCTTCACTGCCAACAGGACCTCTGAAGATGCCATTAGCCACAGATGCAGGTGAAAAGTCAGGAGAGAATGCTGCTGGAACATGGCCACACAGCCCGAAAAACTTGCAGCAACCCAGTGATTCAGGCCATGAAAGCCTTCGACAAGCCCAGTACGATCCTTTTGGGAGGGGGGGGGGGCATCAGCTGCACAAGGCACCAGAATATGGACAGGCCAACTTTGGCTCTACAGGTGTGGGAGTTGAAGTCCAAAACACCTGGAGGGAGGGAGGGCCCAAGTTTGCCCAGGCCTGTACTAGCACTTTCAGCTCTGTGAAACTGCTGCTGTTTCACTTTAGAGATGCTTTTGTAAGGGAACGTGGGTTTAGGGCAGCGGTGCCCACGAAGTTGGAAGAACTCCAAAAGAGACCGATAAATCCAAAACAAGACTCTTTATTTCAAGCTGATCGGCATGAGACGGACAGCCCCTGACCACTCGGGTCAAAGAACAAGAGGCTGCCACGTAGCACTATATCCTTCTTGTGGAAAGGCCCAAGAGGCAGGAGGGGGCTTCGGAAGGGCATGACCCTGGGAGCCAGAAATGACCCCGTTTCACACACACACACACACACACCAGGCAAGGGAAGGGGCAACTGCCCAGGCAATGAGCAGGGAAGGGCCTGGCAAAGAGAGAAAAGCCTGCCTTCCTTCCTTCCTTTCCTCTCCTCCATTTGTTTAAAAGGGAAATTGTTTCTTTGCCCTAAAGGACTAGAAATCTGGGATTTTACGAGGCCATTAATTACCTCCAACTAATTAAATCAAAATTAAATGTGAACAGAGGTGCATTTTCCTTATTAAAGCGATTAAATAGAAAGCACAGATACACAAATAATAAACGACTCTGGGGCGGAAAAGGAGGAAGGAGAGGAACGGCGGCAGGCAGGCGGCGCCCAGGCGGAGGACCGCCGCGGCACGGCAGCGGCACGGCTTTCGGTGTGCGCTCCGACTCATCAAGCCCGAGTTCATCAATTTCCTTTAAATATTAGCAACTTAATTAAATCTGCTTTTTTCTCTCTCTCCCCCCTTTTAATCCCCTCCTCTATCTAAAATAGATCTGTCCACAGGCACGAGTTTGTAACTCATGCTGACCCCATAATTCTATTTTAAAAAGGGAGGGAGGAGGGGGGAAAAACCTCTCGGAAATCCACATCAAACTGACAGGGGCCCTCCGGGGAAATTACGCTTCCTTCGGAAAAAGGATTAGCTCGAGTACCCAGATTTTATGAAAATGCTCTTGGTCCAAGCGGGTGGGGAAGCGTGAGCACGCAAAGGCTCAAGGAAGGGCAAAGGATCATGGGAAGGGCCCTGGGCTTTGAGGGGGGCGATTGGAGGGAAAGACCCCCAATGCCTTCCCAAGCAGGGGCCTGCTTTGCACTGGCACCCAATGATGTGGGGCGGGACAAGGGTCACCTTGGAAAAGGGACTGCAAAAGAGGTGGCTTCCAGGTGACAGGGTCCCTCATTTGCATCACCACCACTACTACCACAATCACCACCATCATCATCACCACCACCACCAACATCACCACCATCCTCACCACTACAACCACCACCATCATAATCATCATCACCACTACCACCACCACCATCTCCACCACCATCATCAATACCATCATCTTCTTCTTCTCAACCACCATCATCACCATCATCATCATCACTACCACCACCACCACCATCATCACCACCACTACTACCACAATCACCACCATTATATTCATCATCACTATCAACATCACCACCATCCTCACCACTACAACCACCACCATCACCACCACCATCACCAATACCATCACCAATACCATCATCATCTTCTTCTCAACCACCATCATCACCATCATCACTACCACCACCACCATCATCACTACCACCATCATCACCACCACTACTACCACAATCACCACCATTATATTCATCATCACTATTTATTTATTTATTTATTTATTGCGATTTTTGCGCCGCCGACTCCCGGGGGCTCGCGGCGGCTTACATACTACTGGCTCAGCGCCAGGAAACAGTACAAAGGCATAGAGTACAATTAATAGAACTAAAACAGTAATACAATTAAAACAATTAAAACAGATTAAAAGTGGCAGATTAAAACAACAGCTTAACATAGCAGCGATATATGGGCCTACTTCCCCAAAGGCCTGCCTAAACAGATAGGTTTGCAGGCCCGCCTGAAGGGGAGTAGGTCCCTCAGGGCTCTGGTCTCAGCCGGGAGGGCGTTCCATAGCGTAGGAGCTATCACCGAGAACGCCCCGGCGAGTAGATGTTAACGGGCTGATTTGGCCGATGGAACTGCCAACAAGTTGGTCTCTTCTGACCGCAGTGATCTCGGTGGGCAATATAGGGCAAGACGGTCCCTCAGATACGCTGGCCCCAGGCCGTGAATGGCCTTAAAGGTAAGAACCAGCACTTTGAAGGCGACCCGGTGCTCGATAGGCAGCCAGTGCAGATCCCGCAAGATTGGAGTTATTCGCTACCTGCTGGAGCCCCAGACAGGAGCCGGGCGGCGGTGTTCTGCACCAGCTTGAGCTTCCGGATCGACGACATAGGCAGGCCAACGTGAGAGCGTTACAGTAGTCCAGCCTCGAGATGACCGTGGCTTGGATCACCGTGGCTAGGTCGTTCCGGGAGAGATAGGGGGCCAACCTCCTCGCCTGGCGGAGGTGGAAAAAGGCAGTTTTGCTGGCCATGGAGACCTGAGTCTCCATGGTCAGCTGAGCGCCCAAATGGACGCCGAGGCTTCTCACTAACGGCGCTGGTTGTAGTGCCGCACCGTCCAGGGTCGGAAGCCGGGCACCCATCCCGCCCCGGTGGCCCAGCCACAAGATCTCCGTCTTCGCCGGATTCACCCTCAACCTACTGGCTCGCAGCCATCCAGTAACGGCTTCAAGGCAATGCTGGAAATTATCGGGGACGGACTCCGGCCTGCCCCCCATCCTCAGAATGAGCTGAGTGTCATCGGCATATTGGTGACAGGTCAGCCCATAACTCCGCACCAGCTGTGCAAGCGGCTGCATGTAGATGTTAAATAACAGAGGGGGAAAGGATGGCCCCTGAGGGACCCCACACGTCAGTGGGGAACCCTCGGAGACCACCCCACCCCTCCTCACACGCTGAGACCGCTGGCGGAGGAAGGAGGTCAGCCATTTGAGGGCTGTCCCCCTCACTCCGGCCATGGCCAGGCGGTGGATCAAAAGATTGTGGTCGACCGTGTCAAACGCTGCCGTGAGGTCCAATAACACGAGCAGCGCAGACCCGCCTTGGTCGAGCTGGCAGCGGAGTTGATCTGTGATGGAGACCAGGACCGTCTCCGTCCCGTGCCCGGAACGGAAGCCGGACTGGAAGGGTCGAGCCATGTTGCATCATCCAAGAAGGACTGCAACTGCTCCATTACTGCCCTCTCAACTACCTTGCCCAGGTACGGAAGATTTGACACCGGGCGGTAGTTGGAGGAACCCAGGGTCCAATGATGGTTTTTTCAGTAATGGAGCCACCACCGCCTCTTTCAAGCACTCTGGAAAAACCCCTTGCTCAAGGGAGCTATTAATGATCTTCAACAGAGGCCCACGTAGCCCCTCCAAGCATCAACATCACCACCATCCTCACCACTACAACCACCACCATCATAATCATCACCTCCACCACCACTACCTCTACCACCACTACCATAATCACCACCATCATAATCATCATCACTACCACTACCACCATCACCATCCTCACCACTACAACCACCACCATCATAATCATCACCTCCACCACCACTACCTCCACCACCACCACCACTACCATCATCATCACCACCACTACCATAATCACCACCATCATAATCATCATCACTACCACTACCACCATCCCATCACCCTCACCACTACAACCACCACCATCATAATAATCATCACCACAACTACCACCACCACCATCATTACCATCATCATCTTCATCACCATCACCACTACCATCATCATCACCACCACCATCATCATCTTCATCTCAACCACCATTATCATCTGCCCAGCTTGCAGGGGGGATTGCTTTGGTGGAGGGGCCAAAAGAGACCAGTGCCCAAAGCCAGAGCTCAAAGGCACATCATAGAAAAGGCACTGACAAACTCGGGCCCTCCAGGAGCCGGCAGGATGTTAGGAATTGTGGGAGTTAAAGTCCAAAACACCTGGAGGGACAAAGTTTGCCCATGCCTGTCATGGAAGCATAGAAGAGACCACGTGGGCCATCTAGTCCAACCCTGCCATATAGGAAAAGCACCATCAAAGTACCCCCAACGGATAGCCATCCAGACTCTATTTTAAAGCCTTCAAGGAAGGAGCTTCCACCAGACTCCGAGGCAGGGAGTTGCACTGCTGGTGGAGGCGCCTTCTTTGGAGGCTTTGAAACAGAGGCTGGATGGCCATCTGTGGGGGGTACTTTGATGGTGCTTTTCCTATATCTGTCGGGGGTGCTTTGAATGAGATTTTCCTGCTTCTTGGAAGAATGAGGTTGGACTGGATGATGGCCCACCAGGTCTCTTCCAACCCTAGGATTCTTCTTCATGTTCAGGCGGAATCTCCTTTCCTGCCCTTGAAATCCCTGGCTCCGTTGAGTCCTCATTCCCCGGGCAGCAGAAAGAAAGCCGGTTCCCTCCTCTTCCTCATGGCACCCTTCCGTGTATGGATACGTAGCTCTCAGGACTCCTCTCAACCGTCTCTTCCGAGGCTAAGCATGCCCAGTTCCTCAACAAGATTATTCACGGTCTCCAGACCTTGGATCCTTTTAGCCTCCCTCTTCCTTCCTTCCTCCCTTCCTTTGGACTCCTTCCAACTCAAGAGTCAATATCTCCTTTGAACTCTGGGCCCAGAATTCAACAGAGTGTGATTCCAAGTAAAGAGGTCTGACCAAGGCAGGGCACAAAGGCGCCAGGACTTCCCTCCAATCACTCTTGGCTCACATCAAGAGCAGCACCGCGTCCAAGCCGAGGGAAGACGACCCAGTCGCATCCCAACTGCTTTGGTCAGACCTCACTTGGAATGGCTCTTGTGCGTTTCTGTCTACTTAAAGGTCTTGAGAGAGGAGCCTTATTCAGGCCGGCGTCCTCTGAACTCTCTCTGGCTTGCCTCAATCCTTCTGGAAACGAGGCGCCTGTCGGAGCTCCGGCACAATCCCAGTGATCAAAAGGACTGACAAGTGGCAGCCATAAAACAATGAAACTAGCTGAATGCAGGGCTCCAGGTGTGGATTATTCCTGCCCTCGACTTGGAAAGGACACTTCTATTCATAGAGCCATAGAAGAGACCCCCTCATGGGCCATCCAGCCCAACCCCATTCTGCCGAGAAGCAGGGCAATCGCGTTCAAAGCACCCCCAACAGAGGGCAGGGGCGGACCAAGCTGTTCCCGGGGGGTACATGAAAAAAAATTCACGCCCCCCCCAGTGCGCATGCGCCAATCTGCACGCGCACTGGCTCCAGAGCATGCCTCCCGCTTTGGCGGCCAGTGTGCATGCGCCAATCTGCACACGCGCACTGGCTCCATGCGGAAGCGCTGCCTAAAAAAGGCACGGTGCGTGCGGCGGCGGGGCAGCGCGGCAGGGGCACCGTGGGCGCCGGCGTGGCGGCGCCCCTCCCCAGTGACGTCGCCCTACGCGCCTGCGTAGTTCATCTAATGGATGAACCGGCCCTGACAGAGGGCCATCCAGCCTCTGTTTAAAAACTTCCAGAGAAGGAGCCTCCACCACACTCCCTCCGGGGCAGACAGAGAGTTCCACTGTTGAACAGCACTCACAATCAGGAAGTTCTTCCTCAATGTCAGGAGGTTCTTCCCCCGGGGCCTCTGCATATGCCCTGGGGTCTCCTAGAGAGGAGCCTTGCTCGTTGCGCATGGGAGACCATCGTCGGTGCCTGGGCCTGACAGAGAGGGGAGACCTGGAGGGAGTTTCTGGAGGCTGGGACACTTGAGTATGGTCCCAGGAAGATGGCGGGTGGCCTTGAGGATGCTCCCGGCCACACTGCCTTGTCAGACTCTCCGCGCAGGCGCAGGAAGAATCGCAGGTGGAGACGGAGAAGGTCTATACAGATACCGCGAGAACTGGTCGTTGATGCAGTTCCTGTTTCAGCCTAGGAGGATGAAGTTCCCAGGGAGGCGGGAACTAGGATCGTCCAACAGAGGAAGTTCAAGTTTGACAAGAAGCGGAAGAATTTCCGCCCCAGGACATTCTGGAAGGTTAACTCCAGGAGCTGGGCGCGATCTTTGGGGGATCCCCAGCTCCGGAGACAGGCTGATATGTCGGAGAAAGGAACTGTCCCGGAATCCTTGGAACAAATTGGGCAGAGTGGCTCTCCCCCTTTTAGGGGTTTGGAGGCCCCAGCTGGTTTGGCATGGGCTGGATTGCTGACCGCTGGAGGGGCCCAAGGAGTGCCGCAACTCCCCCCTTTTGACGGGCTGACCAGTATCAATACTGGACCGTCCCCTTGGATAATACGTCTATCACCTCGGGACTTGCACTTTACTCTCCAGGTGTGGATTATTCCTGCCCCTCGACCTCCTACCAGTCCAACTGAACATCACTGGCCATTGTGAGTTTGTGTCTTTTTCCTAATAAGAGTATTGAAATGTAGATTAGGTCCTTAACTGTCTTATTCTGTATTCTGTATGTCTTTATTGTGTTGTCCATTGCTGTACTTGTTTGCTTTTGGTTGTGCGTTTATACTCTGTAAACCGCTCCGAGCCTTCGGGGAGTGGCGGTCTATAAATGTGAAGTATAAATAAATAAATAAATGTTCAGGTGGAATCTCCTTTCCTGCGTCCCCGTCTCCAGGGCAGCAGGAAACAAGCTCGCTCCTTCCTTCCTCCCTATGACTTCCCCTCACATATTTATACATGGCTATCATGTCTCCTCTCCGTCTTTTCTGCAGGCTAAACATGTTTGTCCAGCTCTTTAAGCCGCTCCTCATAGGGCTTGTTCTCCAGACCCTTGATCCTTTGAGTCACCCTCTTCCTCTGGACACATTACAGATTAGAGTCAACATCTCCCTTCAATTGTGGTGCCCAGAGTTGGACATTGACTCAGGCGAAGGCAGCACTGGCCTTTTTGGCTGTTCCGCCATGCGTCTGCCCAATGGTCGATGGATCACCAGCGACAATCCCGAGCCGAGCCAAGGATCCCGCGCCGTGCCCCTGCGCACCCGGGTTTGTGTGCCCTAAAGGTGGAGCTTTGCTTCCGTCTTCTCTGAACTCCATTTCACACCAGGCCTGTTTCCTTTTGAATTCTGTCCCCGTCTTCCAATGTTTGCACCAGCTGCAAATTTGCTACGGATCTGAGCACAACCGGCTCCGGCTCCATCCGACGCTGTTTCCAGCTACTCTATATTCCGCCACCAGCGCATCGCGGGGGACTTTATCAGAGGCTTTGCTGAAATCCAAACAAATAACATCCGCGGCATCGCTGCCATCGAGGAAAGGGAGGGTCCCGGCAAGGAGGGATCTCAAGTGGGCCTGGCAGGATTTGCTCTGGGCTCCTGCTTATCCCTGCCTTGACACCGAGATGTTTGCAAACAGATCCCGGCATAATCCGCTCTCATATTGTTCCTCCGGGTCTTGAGGGGTCGGGCCAACTTGGTCGACAGCTCCCTGCATCTCCTTTGCTGACCTTTTTGGAGAGAAGGGCCATGTTTGTGCCGGACCTCCTTGGCCACCCCGCCTGGTCTGCAATGCTTCTCCAGAACGATGGCAATAGGGAGAACTCTCCTTTCGGAGGAAAACAAAGCAACCCTGGAAGGGAGCTGGAAGGGACCCCCAGAGGCAATCCAGTCTGCTGGGTTTCATCCCTGGACTGCACAAGTCTCTTGCGTCATCAAGTCTCCAGTCCTCAATGGGTAGCTAGAGAGGATTAGAGGGAGGGGTTGCTTTCCCCACATTCCTATGCAGGGGCGGATTTACCATTAAGCAAGCTTTTCCCAGGGGGGATGGGCACCCGCTTGCCACTAGGGTGCCACGTAGTCAGGGGCGCATCTGGCCGCATTTTGCCTTTCTCCAGGCAAAATGTAGCTGCATGGATACTTTGGATATTTTATCCTTTTACTTTCCTTATCCCAGTGTTGCCCAACCAGTGTGCCATGGCACAGTAGTGTGCCGTGAGCAAACATCAGGCGTGCCGTGGGAAATGGGAACCTCCAGTACCCTTTCTTCCCCCTCCTGCCGAACACTTTTTCTTCTCCCCTCGGGCTCCCTTCTTCCCAGCCTCACTCGCCTCGCTTTGCCTCGCTTTGCTCTGGGGCGAGTCTGCGCAGTACAGCCCGCACAGGTCACATCATCCTCCCTCCCCCCTCCCCTCCTGAACATGCTCACGCTGCCCCATTGGATCAAAATGGCAGCAGAAGCGGCAGTGTAGAAGAAAAAGTAAGTGTTGGGCAGGAGGGGGAAGGAAGGGTGCAAAGGGGGAGGTCTCTGTTGAAAGCTGGCATGAGCAAACTTGGGCCTTCCAGGTGTTTTGGACTCCAACTCCCACCATTCCTAGCAGCCTCGAGCTCTTTTCCTTTTCCCCCCTCAGCCACTTAAGCAGGAAAGGGCCTCAGGCTGTTAGGAATGGTGGGAGTTGAAGTCCAAAGCACCCAGAGGGCCGAAGTTTTCCCATGCCTTTTTAGGGACCTTAAAGTGGTGAGCCTCCTTCCAACATTGTGATTCTGGATAGAAAACAAACAACAACATAACATAACATTGTTTGAGTCCACAGTGCTCTCTGGGTGTAGGTGAACTACAACTTCCAAACTCAAGGTCAATTCCCAAGCAAAGCCTTTCAGTACTTTCTGTTGGTGATGAGAGTTCAATGTGACCAGTTTGGTTCAATTCCACTGTTGCAAGAGTTCAGGATGCTCTTTGATTGTGTGTTAACTATAAATTGAGCAAGACCTTCGTGTGTGTCTTTCTGCCATTCCTGCCAGGATATCTATGTTGTGTTCATCGAAACAGGCCCAGGTTTCACACTGAGTGTATAAATACATTTAAAAACATATTAACTATATGTATTACTGTGTTAGAGTGTCATTTTGTGTCATTTTGGTTGGTGGTGGGACCCAGGATTTTGTAAATGTCAAAAATGTGCCGCGGCTCAAAAAAGGTTGGGAAACACTGCATTAGACAATGAGCTTAGTAAGCTAGTCAGCTCCAAGACCCTCTTCCAACTCTAGGATTCTATAATTACTATTATCATCACAGGCTGGATGGCCATCTGTTGAGGGTGCTTTATTTGTGCTTTTCCTCCCAGGAAGAGGGGGTCAGATTGGATGGCCCCTGTGGATATCTTCAAACTGTGACTCTATTGTTCTATCTTTGACATTTTCCCACACTGGGGGTCAAGTGTCCCATCCCCCCCCACAGCACCCCCTTCTCCCCCTCAATGCCCCCCACCCAATTACCCCGCCAGACTTTACCTTTCCCACATACAGGGGCTCCGTCCCGGTGTACTCCTCCACTACGAAGAACTGGTTCCAGACCCAGCCTCGCTTGACGCGCCCGCTGCTCCCGGGGCCACCGCCGCCCCCTGGTCCCCCGGGCTCCAGGCGCATGGAGAAGCCCAGGCCCCACAGCGAGGCCCCCAGAAGCAGCAGCGGGAGCAGCAGCAGCAGCAGGAAGCAGAGTGGGGCCCGGGGGGAGGAGCAGCGGGGCGCCATCACCGCAGGGCAGCCGGCTGAGGGGCAGCGGGCATCCTTGGCGGAGACCCCAGGCAGAGGGCGGCCTCCGCATCCGTGGGGAAAGGGGCCGCCTCCTCAGGCTCCGTACCGCGCTCCTGGCACCCTCCTCCTCCTCCTCTGCCGTCCAGAGCCAGGCGGATTGGGGCCCGCAGGCCGGAGAAGAGCAGCAGTTGAAGCAGGCCCCGAAAGGATCCACCTGGGCCGCAGAGACCACCCAAGGGGTCCCAGGGGAGGAGGAAGGCCGCCGACTTGGTCCTCCACTTTTGCCCCCAGGCGGTCCCTCTTCAGGGCCACAAACGGCCCCCTTTCTGCTCCATTGGCTCAGAGGTTCTTGTCGCGCATTGCAGTCCAAAGACGGGTCAGACGGTGCCTACGAAGAAGTCCCAGGTGGACATCACTTCATTGTTGGCTCCATGGGTCCATTGCTGGCCTCGGAGGCCCATCTCCAGCAGCAGCGTGACCCCTGTCCTCAGGTCAAGAGAGTGACCGGCACCAGCTTCGAGGTCTTGGGTTCAAGACACACCTGGGGAAGAGAGAGAAGTCAGTGCAGAAGAAGCCAGAAGCACCCACTCTACCAGCACCTTCCCCAGCCGAGAGAGACTGGTGCCCCCCCCCCCCAAAATGTGCCCCTCCCTACACAAACACAAAGGCACACCTGCCTTGCCCATATAGAGGAACATTGCTCAGGTTGGGTGGGCAAAGCCCTGGGGTTCAAGCCACGAAAAAGCCCCTGGGACCATGTGATTGACCGCTTGGAAAAAGACTGTTCCTGGGACCAAGGTCAAGCCCCCTGGGAAAGGTCACCCATCCAAGGAGCCTGGGTGGTGACCTCCTGCCTGGCAGAAGAGGATCAGACCGGGGTCCCTTCCAACTCTTCAGAGTCTATGGTTCTAGCCTTAATAGTGGGATTGAGTTTCCTTCTCAGAGGGTTGATGGCCATCTGTCAGGAGGGTTTGGGTTGTGTTTTCCTGAGTGGCAATGTGGGGTTACACTGGGTGACCTTTGGGGTCCCCTTTCCTATTCTAGACCCTGGGGCATCTCTGGGGGTCTTTGAAGGCTGGGTGGCACCTTCCAGAAGGGGGCCGGGCTGGGTGGCCCCTTGGGTGCCCCTCCCAACTCCAGGGGGCCATTGCCAGTGGTCACCTGAGGGCAGCCCCCTCCCTGCCCAGGTGAGAGCACCTGAGCCCATGCCTTCCCCGCCTGCCTATCTGAGCGGCCTTAAGTGGGCTTAACTGGTCTTGAATTACGTCTTGTTCCAACGCATCCAACGGTTTGATGTGCTTTTGTGTCTGCTTAAATCATTTTTTTACTGTTTCACATTGCTTTATACGGTTCAAATGGATTTTTACCTGTATACCTCTCCGAGATCCGGTGATATAGGGCAGGATTTAAATATTGCAGAGCATCATAAAAATAAATAATCTCGGGTCTTTGGCTTCCAGGGATGGGATTCAGGGGGATTTCGGCAGGCGGCTTGAAAGCACACAAGCAGGAATTGGGGAAGGGGCTGGGGGGGGCACGTGGGTTGAGAAAGCATGGGGAGGGAAGGGTCCAGCCCCTCCCCCCTCCCCTCCTTGCCAGGGCAGGACATTGAGAAAAACCACGTTTATATTTTATAATGTGTGTGTTTTTGGTCTCTTTTCAATTCTGTTGACAGTTTAATCACATTTTAATATTTGTGTGTTGTGTTGGCTGTGCGTATCTCCCTCCACTTTTGTAAACATAGGGCTTGACCTATTTGGGGCCTTTTGGGACTGCTGACAATGGGGGGTTCTGGGAGTGGCGGTCAAAAAAAAAAGACCTTACCCAAACCCCTTCCTTCCTTCTTTCATTCCTTCTTTACTTCCCAACTTCCTTCCTTCCTTCTTCTTTCTTTCTTTCCTTCCCTCCCTTCTTCCTTCCTTTCTTTCTTCTTTCTTTCCTTTCTATCCTTCTTTTGTAGTCTTTCTTTCCTTTTCCCTCCCTCCCTGCCTCCCTCCCTGCCTCACTCTTTTTCCTTTTTCCTTTCTTTCCTTCCCTCCCTCCCTTCTTTCTTTCTTTCCTTCCTTCTTTCTTTCCTCCCCCCTTCCTTCCTTCTTTCCTTTCCTTTTTTCTTTCTTTCCTTCCTTTTTGTCTTTCTTTCCGTTTCCATCCCTCCCTCCCTGCCTCACTCTTTCTTTCCTTCCTTCTTTCCTTCCATTCCACCTTCTTTTCTTCCTTCCTTCTTTCCTTCCCTCCTTCTTTCCTTCTTTACTTCCTTCCTTCCCTCTCTCCCTCCCTCCTTTTTTCTTTCCTTCCTTCCTGGAATAAAGAACTTGCTTCCCAGTCGTCTTTAAATGCCCCCCTCCCTCCCTTCTCTCCCCACCTCATTCTAACCTGAGGACCCTCCCCAGCCTTGAATCCCCCCCCCCCCCCAATCCACTCTTCTGTTCACACAAACCCACACAGAACTGGCACTCCAGCAGAGATGGTTGGGGGGGGGGGGAACACTTTTTCAGTCAATCATTATGGGAAAAATCACATTGTTAGGGACATGATGCGAGGCTGGAGGGGGGGAAACATGCCTGGCTCTTGGTGCTGCCCCCTCCCCTTCTTCCCAGGGCTCTCCAGTCACCAGCAAAACAGCTTCATGGCTGCCCTCAGGCCTGGGGGGCATTTGGGGGCTCAGAGAGAAGCCCACCACAAGGGGAACATGCACAGGGCTCCCAAACAGACACAGACACAGAGCTTCACACATGTGTGAAAGCAGCCGATGCTGAGAAGAAGTCAGGATGGCTGGGAACGAAGGGGAATCGTCATCTCTGCAGGGACTGCCTTGCTTGGGCCAAAGGGGCTGCTCAAGGGTCCAGGCTGCCCACAGCCAGGGACTCCGGCAGTGGTCTGCCAGAAGGAAACAGCCATTTGGGGACCCCCAGAATCCTAGAGTCTGGAGAGGAAACCCCAACTCATGAGGAAGGGCTCCCTGATGGTCAGGGCCATCTAACAGTGGGCGAGGCTTCCCTTGAAGGTGGTGGGTGCTCCAACTTTGGGGGGGGGGTTCAAACAGGTTGGGTGGCTAATGGTTGGGAGGTCTTGGATTATGCCTTCTGGGTGGCTGAAGGGGGACTCGATCGATTTTAGGATGGCGCAGCAGGTTAAACCGCTGAGCTGCTGAACTTAGTGACCGAAAGGTTGGCAGGTCAAATCTGGGGAGCAGGATGAGCTCTTGCTGTTAGCCCCAGCTTAGGCAAACCTAGCAGTTCATAAACGTGCAAGTGTGAATAGATAAATAGGTACTGCTTTGGTGGGAAGGTAACGGCTCTCCATGCAGTCGTGCCATGGGCCCCATGACCTTGGAGGTGTCTATGGACAATGCCGGCTCTCTGGCTTACAAATGAAGATGAGCACCACCCCCCAAGTCAGACACAACTAGGCTTAAGGTCAAGGGGGAAACTTTATCTTTACCTACAGTATGGCTCTGAGGGGCACCTAATGGCCATCCAGTCTGACCCCATTGGGCCATCGTGGACCAGTAGGAAACAAGCTTGGACCCTCCTCTTCCTTGACTGACTTGGCCCAGAACTGGACACAGGTTTGCACCAAGTGAAGGTTTCCTACTCGGAAGAAGGCTGGCTGACCACTGGAAGCTCAAGGAGAGGGGGCTTCTGCCAAGCAGGTGAGAGGTCCAGCTCTCCCAGCCGAGCTTTCTCTCTTCCTTAGAAAGCCCTCCAAGTGACCAGGAAGCCCCCAGTGGTGCCCCCATTTGTCTCCAAGGAGCTGCCCTGGAGAAGCTCCTCTCACCCCCGGCCTTGTGTCCCTTACTCTGGGGAAGGGGCACCTTCGCTCGGCGCTCCACGCCCCGCACCCAAACACCCAGGCGCGCGCTTGCTCTTTGGCAGCAACTGCTGCGAGTTGGGAGGAACTCCTTTGTGCAGTTGCATTTAACACATCATGCAAACATGTAAACACACACGTGCGCTTGTTCGCACATACACAGCCACGGCCTCACCCCCCTCCCTGCCCCCCCAAGGCGTGTCCCCACCCACACGCGAGAGGCCTGAGCAACCGTTGCTGTGGGAACCAGAACCTGCCAGCAGAATCCAACCTCCCCCCCCCCCCATTGCCTCCCTTTCGTGCTTAACACCATTCATCTGTCAAGTGATTTGGGGGGGCTTCCCCCCTCCCCATTGCACCCAATCCAAAGGGGTGCAGAGACCCCCACCAATCCCTAATTCCCTTCCCCCCACAAAGGACCATTGCAAGGTGTGCACAGGTGAGAGAAGAGGGGGGGTGCTACCTGGCTCAACAACCCCCTCTTGCACACCCTCCCTGTGCTTTCCTTCCTTCCTTCCTTCCTTCCTGCCTGCCTGCCTGCCTCCCCCTTTCTCTTACACAGCCCCCCTTTTCTCCCTTTCTCCCCCCCCCTTTCCGTTCTCGCTGGGCTTTGTCAGTGTGCGTTTGGCAGCGCCGTACTGTACATCATGTTGACAGTAGAAATTACATCCTGAGCTTATGTTTTACACTCTGCCCTGTCAGAACTCACCGCAGCCCAGTGATCAGGACAAATTGAATAGCATCCCGTCCGTGTCAATATTTATTTCATTTCACAAATGCAAGCGGGGAGCCGGCGGAGTGGCACTGCGAGGGAGGGAAGAAGGGGGGGCGGGAAGGAAAGGGGGGGAAAGGGGGCTCTGCTAGCTCAAGATGATCCTGGGGGTGATGGGAACTCCAATGCAGGCACCAGCAAAAGAGGGAAGCGGGCAATGGCCGGGCAAGCTGGGAACAGGGAACGCACCTGCAAGTGAGTGCAACATGCAAGGGTGCAAGCAAGGGCACCTTTGGCTCCATAAGCCAGTGTTTCTCAACCAGTGTGCCGTGGCACACTAGTGTGCCGTGAGCGATCATCAGGTCTGCCGCGAGAAAAGCTCTCTGCCCCCCTTCCTTCCCCCCCCTCCTGCCGAACTCCTGCTGCTTGGGAGAGGAGGAGGAAGGGCCGAGTGGCGGTGAAGAAAAAGAAGAAGGGGCCGGGGCACCGCCTCCTTCGGCCGTTTCCCCAGCCAGCCTCCAATCTGCCATGACTCCCGCCACGACTCTCACCCCTCGCTTGCTGAAGCCACGCGGAGGAGCCCCGCCTACTGAAGCCCGTCCACCGCTCATGCTTCTCCTCTGTGGGAGAACTGAAGCTGGGGGGAGGGGGCGGGGCATGGCACGGCCTGGCCCCGCCCCCTCCCCCGGCTTCAGCGCTCCCACAGCCGCCAGCCTTGGGGCAGTGCCAAGCCAGCATTGTGCTGGCTCTGCCACCGCTGGCTTGGCACTGCCCCCTCAAGGCTGGCGAAGCTGTGGGAGAACTGAAGCTGCGTGGAGGGGGTGGGGCATGGCGGGACCTGGCTCCTCCCCCTCCCCCAGCTTCGGCACTCCCAGCAGCTGCTCCCAGCAGGTAACCATCCCCCAGCCGTTCTTTACTGTGTTAGAGTGTCGTTTTGGTTGGTGGTGTGCCCCCGGATTTTTTTAATGTTAAAAGTGTGCCGCGGCTCAAAAAAGGTTGGGAAACACTGCCATAAGCGAATGCATGTGCAGACCCCACTGCAGTAAGGCCAGCTATGACTCCATAAGAGAATACATATGCAGATCCCAGGGCAAAAAGGCCACCTATGACTCCATAAGCGAAGACATGTGGAGACCTCACTGCAGAAAGAACACCTTTGGCTCTATAAGCCAATCCATGTGCAGACCCTATTGCAGAAAGGCCACCTATGGCTCCATAAACAAATGCATGTGCAGGCCCCAAGGCAGAAAGGCCATTTATAGATCCATAAGCGAATCCATATGCAGACCCCAAGCGGAAAGGTCACCTTTGGCTCCATAAGAGAATTCATGTGCAGATCCCAAGGCAGAAAGGCCACCTATGGCTCCATAAGTGAATGCACATGCAGACCCTGCTGCATAAAGACCACTTATAGATCCATAAGCAAATGTGTGTGCAGACCCCACTGCAGAAAGGCCACCTATGGATCCATAAGCGAATGCACCTGCAGACCACAAGGCAGAAAGGACACTTATAGATCCATAAGCGAATGCATGGGCAGACCTTGCTGCAGAAAGGCCACCTTTGGATCCATAAGCAAATGCACATGAAGACCCCAAGGCAAAAAAGGTCACCTATGGAGCCATAAGCGAATGCACCTGCAGACCCCAACGCCTGCCCCGCAAGTGCACCCCCGCCTTGGGATGGGGGCCCTCTGTGACGCCGGCTGGCATTCAGTACCTAAGCTGGACCCCCCTCCGGGCGCCTCATCTCTGCCGCCGGGCCCCAAACCCTGTGATTATTCCGCCGGCAAATTCCTCTCTCAGATTGTCAACAGCGCAGTAAATTACAGTGCCATGTAACTGTGTCTCCTCTCCTTAAACAAGATTCAATTCCACTTAACTCTCCCTCCTTCTTCCCTGAGGGGGGGGCTGGTGGGGAAGCGGGGATTTTGTGCACGAGCCGGAATGCATTGCCAAGGCTTTGCAAGGGATGCTCAGGGGGAGGCCCGGACGCCTCGCCGAGGAGAAGAAGCTCTTCCTTCCCTTCACCCGCGCAGGCAGGTCAGCTCTCTGTCCGCACCACTATAGAAACCCTTTCTTTTCGTGTCAGGAGAGACTTGAGAAACCGCAAGTTGCTTCTGGTGTGAGAGAATGGGCTGTCTGCAAGGGGGTTGCCCAGGGAACATTTATTTATTTATTTTGGATATTTGTACCCCGCCCTTCTCAACCCCCTGGGGGGGGGGGGACTCAGGGCCTCATTCGATGCCTCAATACAGACATAATAAAAACAAACAGTCAATAATTATAAATAGTTAAAAACATTAAAACAATACAATTAGAATCTACTGAGAATTACCACTGTTATTGTCATTGTCTGCTTAATTACCCAAAGGCCTCAGGCCTGGATTAAAACCTTTTTGCGCCCTAGGCCACGCTTTGGAATTACATCCCCAGCCAACCTCTACCACCAACCCCCCACACACACACACACACCACTCAGACCCACACTTGGCTGGCTTTTGCCATGGTGTCTCCGGAGCAGAAGAGAAAGGTGAGTAGGCACCATCCCGCCACCTCCAAGGTCCCCATGCATTCCCACCGGCTGGAAGGCTCCGCTGTGCTCTGAAGGTCTCCTCGGGAGTCGGGAGGCATGGGGAGAGTGCAGTGGGTGCAAACTTGCTCCAAAGGCGCGCACGAGAGAGAGAGAGAGAGAGAGAGAGAGAGAGAGAGAGAACGAGAGAGAGAACAAGAGAATGCGCGAGAGAAAGCAAGAGAGTGAGAGAGAGAGTGCGCGAGAGAGAGAAAGAGTGAGAGAGAGCGAGAGAGAGCGAGAGAGAAAGAGCGAGAGAGAGAGCACGCGCGAGATAGTGTGAGAGAGTGCAAGAGAGTGAGAGTGAGTGAGTGAGAGAGTGAGAGCGAGTGAGAGAGAGCAAAAGAGAGAGTAAGAGAGCACGCGAGAGAGAGAGGGAGATGTCCGCTTGGCGTGCGCTCCCGGAGGGGACGGAGCAGAGACTTTGCTGGGAGAAGGAGCGAGGAGGGGCATGAGAAAGGGGGAAAGAGGGGCGCGGACCAGGGGTTTTTTTGGTCCATGATCTGCGCTTCCCCCTCGGCTTGCGCCCTTAGGCCATGGCCTCATTGGCCTTATGGGTAATCCGGGCATGGAAGGCCTGGTCCCACATCCATGTTTTTAACTTTTTCCTAAAGGTGAGGGATGAAGATGACCTAATTTCCACGGGGAGTGAATTCCACAGACAGAGGGCCACCAACAAGGAGGCCCTGTCCTTCATCCCTGCCAAGCGCGTTTGTGACAGAGGCGGGGCCGAGAGCAGGGCCTCCCCAGAAGATCTTAAACTCCGAGGTGGGATGTAGAAGGAGATAGAGCAGTGCTTCTCAACCTTCCTAATGCTGCGACCCCTTAATACAATTCCTCATGTTGTGGTGACCCCTAACCATAACATTATTTTCATTGCTACTTCATCACTGTATTTGTGTGTGTGTGTGGGGGGGGTGATTTTGTCATTTGGAAGTTGTAGTTGCTGGGATTTATAGTTCACCTACAATCAAAGAGCATTCTGAACTCGCCAACAATGGAATTGAACCAAATTTGAACAAAACTCCCATGACCAACAGGAAATACTGGAAGGATTTGGTGAGCATTGACCTTGAGTTTGGGAGTTGTAGTTCAACTACATCCAGAGAGCACTATAGATTCAACAATGATGGATCTGGACCACACTTGACACCAATCCTCAATATACCCAAATGTGAACACTGGTGGAGTTTCGGGAAAATAGATCTTGACATTTGGGAGTTGTAGTTGCTGGGATTTATAGTTCATCTACAATCAAAGAGCCCCTTGCAGCCCACCAATGATAGAATTGGGTCAAACTTCCTACACAGAACCCTCATGCCTTGAAGGGACTAGCTGGCGTGAGCCTCCATCCCACCTCACACACTCTCCCTCACCCACACATGCACATCATGTTGCCATGCACCAAGCATGCCTGCTCTCCCCTCCCCTCTTGGAGTCTCAGAATCAGCCCTCTCCTTGGCTGGGAGGCCTGCCAATCACAGCAGAAGAGAGCTTTAGGCAGTCTGTTTCCAAAAAGAAAGAGAAGGACAAGCGGAGAGATCTTCAACCTTCTCTGCCAACGGGCTCCCTAAGACCATCAGAAATACATGTTTGGCGACCCCTCTGAAACCCTCTCGCGACCCCCCTGGGGGTCCCGACCCCCAGGTTGAGAAACACTGAGCTAGAGGTTCGGACAAGTATGCTGGACTGGAGCCAGACATTGCCCAGATGTTTTGATGGTGTACCATCCTTGTGGGAGGCTTCTCTCATGTCCCCGCATGGCAGAGGGAGCTCATCCGCACTCTCCCAGGATTTGAACCTGTGACCTGTTGGTCTTCACTCTTGCCAGATCAAGGGTTTAATTTAGTTATTTATTTATTTAAAACTTTTGTATCCCGGCCTTCTCACCTCTATCGAGGGACTCAGACCGGCATAACAGCAAAAATTCAATGCTATACAATTTCAAAACAACTACAACAACATATTAAAATACATTAAAACCCAGCATAAAACCACATCGCCATTAAAACAATTCCACTCAACCTGTAAACGTGGTCATACATTCAGACAATAGCCAATCTCAGCCACGAGACCTTCTAGAGAACATGTCAAGCAGAGCAAGGAATGTCAGCCTCTCCTTTCCTTTGTAAGCAGGGACTGGATGGCCGTCTCTCGGGGAGGTTTGGATTGGGTTCCCTGGCCTAGAAGAAGGGGTTGGACTAGACCAGTGTTTCTCCACCTTCCTCATGCCGCGACCCCTTAATGCAGTTCCTCATGTTGTGGTGACCCCCAACCACAATGTTATTTTCCTTGCTACTTCAGAACTGTCATTTTGCTACTGTTATCAATCGTAATTAAT
This sequence comes from Anolis apletophallus, assembly GCA_030556195.1. Lineage (NCBI taxonomy): Eukaryota > Metazoa > Chordata > Lepidosauria > Squamata > Anolidae > Anolis > Anolis apletophallus. The sequence goes on from JARBWK010000005.1 coordinate 1,657,051, forward strand.
GCAAATATCTGATCTGCAGGAAGTATTTCCATTCACTGGACCAAATTTGGCACAGATACCTAATGCATCCACAGTTGTATACTGGTGGGGTTGGGGGGGGGATTGATTTTGCCATTTGGGAGTTGTAGCTCCTGGGATTTATAGTTCACCTACAATCAAAGAGCATTCCGAACTCCACCAAGAATGGAATTGGACCAAGCTTGGAACACAGAACTCCTATGACCAACAGAAAACCCTGGAAGGGTTTGATGGGCATTGACCTTGAGTTTGGGAGTTGTAGTTCACCTCCATCCAGAGAGCACTGTGAACTCGAACAAAGCTGGATCTGAACCAAACTCGGCACAAATACTCAATATGCCAAAATGTGAAGTTTGGGGAAAATAGACCTTGACATTTGGGAGTTGTAGTTGCTGGGATTTATAGTTCACCTACAATCAAAGAGCATTCTGAACCCCACCAATGACAGAATTGGGCAAACTTCCCACAAAGAAAATTCTGTGTTTTCTGATGGTCTTTGGCGACCCCTCTGACGCTCCCTCGCAACCCCCCCTCCTCTGAGTATTGACGACAGGGGTTCATTGCCCGTTAGACATAGGCGCACGGGTGTGTAGCCCTTTAAACGGGGCTTCCCAGCGCTCGGCCTACGAGATCACACTTCCTGGTACATGCACACGTCATCACCCCTACGACCTCTTGATGCCGCCTCCTGGCCGCCGCCATCCCCAGAGGACATCGCCTGACGTGGTCACCCTGTGCCTTACCCGACTGGCTGGCATTTATGTCATTTATTATTTATTTATTTATTAACTTCGATTTAGTATACCGCTCACTCCGGAGCTCAGAGCGGTTTACAAAGAAGCAAAAACACCGAGAAATAAAACAATTAAGCAGTTAAAAACATATTACACATCACAACAGATTAAAACATATTAAGAGCACAACCCTCAGCAAAGGCTGGGGTGACGGGATAAAAACCTGGGGGAACCATAGGCGGCAAGCGGGCAATGTGGTTGAATTAAGAGCCGAACGCCTTCCTAAAAAGCCAAGTCTTCAAGGCCTTGCGAAAGGGCAGGAGAGCGCGGATGGCGCGGATCTCCTCCGGGAGGCCATTCCAGAGACTTGGGGCGGCTACAGAGAATGCCCTCCGCCGTGTAGTGGCTAGTCGGCAGGTTCCGAGGGGAGGCACCACAAGGAGGTTGAGCTCCTCGGAGCGTAGTGATCTCGCAGGCATATAGGGGGTAAGTCGCTCCCTCAAGTACACTGGCCCCAAACCATAGATGGCCTTGAAAGTGAGGACTAACACCTTGAAGAGGACCCGAATTCAATCGAAGCCAGTGCAGCTCGCGCAAGAGTGGAGTCGCTCGGTCAGATCTTGCAGCACCCAGGAGGAGGCGAGCTGCGGCGTGCTGCACCAGCTTAAGCTTCCGGATCATCGACAAGGGAAGGCCAATGTAGGGCGCATTACAGTAATCAAGCCTCGAGATGACCGTGGCTTGGATCACCGTAGCCAGGTCGCGTTGGGAGAGGTAGGGAGCCAGGCGTTTACCCAACCGGAGATGGAAGAATGCTGTCCTGCAGGTGCAGCCGATCTGCTCCTCCATGGACAGGTGGGCGCCCAGCCGGACCCCTAGACTTTTTACCGATGGCTGAGGGCAGAGGGCCACACCATCGAAAGTTGGCAACTGGGTCGCTACCCCCCCCCCCCCCGGGCGGCCCAGCCACAAGATCATTTATGTATGTATAGTGGTACCAGGGAGGCCACGGCTTCCCACTGGTGGCTTAGCACATTGGAGTATCCCTCCTATGGGCTTCCACAGGAGCCTCCCCTTGCCCCCCCCCCTTTTCGTGGTACCCGACTGGGTGGGAGATAGCAGTTGTTTGACTTATTGGATGCACCACACCATTGATGTGACTTTTTATTTGCATTTTTCTAATACTGTGCAGTTCAGCTTTCTGTGTATGTTGCTCCCTCGCAACCCCACGCTGAGAAACGCTGGACTAGATGGTCTTTGGGGTCTCCTCAAACTCAAAGATTCTCTGCTTCTAGCTCAGGCCTGGGCAAACTTTGGCCCTCCAGGTGTTTTGAATTTCAGCTCCCAGAAATCCCAGCCAGCTTTCTGTCTGTTAGCAATTGCTGCAACCAGGCTGACAACAGCGCAACCGTGGAAAGGTGAAAAAGAACAACTTGAAAACGTTTGGAGAGAGAAGTGATTAGTCTCTCTTCCAAGGGCCAAGTTATCTAATGGGATCTGGGGAGGAAATAATGAAGAATTCGTAAAAAAATGGAGGCTGGCATTTGAATACATGGGAAGGAAGAGGAAGGTGGACTTTGCAATAGCCCTAAGGGGAATTTCCTAAAGTAGATTTTATGAGATATGGGACTATACAGTGAGTAGCGTCGGAAGTCATGGATGGCGGGCTCACGGGAAAATCCCGGATTTTCTTCAGATCGTCGGCTCCTCGCTGTCCTACATGATTTATAATATTCTTTTGACATTTTGATATTCAAGCACTTTGGAACTGAGTCTTCATTCTATTGGACCGGCTAAGCGCCCTGCCGATTCAAATTTGGATTATTCTTGGGATTTTTGGAGTACCAGGACATTATTTGTGATCTATTGGAAGTTCTTACACCTGGTTGGAATATGGTATCATTGCACCCGCAGTCTTTGTTGTATGCATAATATACTTATATATTGGTTTCATAGAAAGTTAAGACTCATTCACTTGGTTTATTGAAGTTATTGAAATTAATGGTGAACCCTTGCTAACGTTGTCAGTTAGTTTAGTACGTATTACCCTCGCTTGGTTGTTTTAGACTGGATAGAATACTGCCATGTATCTGTTTGGGGGAACGAGATACCTGTATTAGATGTATTTTACTACTGGAGTTGTGCATGCATCCGTTCTCCTTTGTTACATCAATTTTTTCATTACTTTTGTTACCTTCGGGAGCACATAACGAAAAACCCCTTCTGGTAAGAAAATCAGCTCAACACAAGAGCAAACAGGAGCCAATCCTGGCTCCTCGCCTGCTTTTTGTTACCAACCTTGCCTTGGAAAGTGTGTATGTGTGTGTGGCATGCAGGCCTATAAAACATACGTGTCTGCCTGAAGCCAAGTGTCTCTCCTCTAGAGTAGAGAAACAGGTAAGAAGCCCCCTTAAAGAATGTGTTTGCCTGCAGCTGAGCGCCTCTCCTCTAGAGTCAACATGTAAGAAACCCCCTTAAAGCATATACCTGCCTGTAGCTAAGCACCTCTCCTCTAGAGTAAACAGGTAAAAAGCCCCCTTAAAGCATGTGTCTGCCTGCAGCTGAGCACCTCTCCTCTAGAGTAAACAGGTAAGAAACCTCCTTAAAGCATATACCTGCCTGTAGCTAAGCACCTCTCCTCTAGAGTAAACAGGTAAAAAGCCCCCTTAAAGCATGTGTCTGCCTGCAGCTGAGCGCCATGGAACCCAAATCGCAGATCGTATCCTTCTAAATTTAGTATCTTATCATTTTCTAATTTACACCATTCGCTCACCCACGCTAAACAATTTGCTTCATAATATAATCTCAAATTTGGAACTGCTAACCCCCTTTCTTTAAAATCCTGGAATATCTTCATTTTCACTCTTGGCTTTTTACCTCCCCAAATAAATCTAGAAATATCTGTCATCCATTTTTAAAATATATCTGCTTTCTTTATAACCGGCAGGGTAGCAAACAGGAAATTTATCTTTGGGAGTGTCATCATTTTTATAGTCGCTATCCTACCTAGCATTGACAGTTTTAGAGTAAACAGGTAAGAAACCTCCTTAAAGCATGTGTCTGCCTGCAGCTGAGCACCTCTCCTCTAGAGTAAACAGGTAAGAAACCTCCTTAAAGCATATGTCTGCCTGTAGCTGAGCACCTCTCCTCTAGAGTAAACAGGTAAAAAGCCCCCTTAAAGCATGTGTCTGCCTGCAGCTGAGCACCTCTCCTCTAGAGTAAACAGGTAAGAAACCTCCTTAAAGCATATACTTGCCTGTAGCTAAGCACCTCTCCTCTAGAGTAAACAGGTAAGAAACCTCCTTAAAGCATATACTTGCCTGTAGCTAAGCACCTCTCCTCTAGAGTAGAGAAACAGGCAAGAAGCCTCCTTAAAACACACACCTAGCTGCAGCTGAGCGCCTCTCCTCTAAAGTAGAAAAATAGGTAAGAAGCCCCGTTAAAGCACGTGTCTGCCTGCAGCTGAGCGCCTCTCCTCTAGAGTAAACAGGTAAGAAACTTAAAGCATATGCCTGCCTTTACCTAAGCACCTCTTCTCTAGAGTAGAGAATCAGGCAAGAAGCCTCCTTAAAACAAGCACCTAGCTGCAGCCGAATGCCTCTCCTAGAGTAGAGAAACAGGTAAGAAGCCTCCCTAAAGCACACGTCTGCAGCTGAGTGCCTCTCCTCTAGAGTAAACAGGCAAGAAGCCTCCTTAAAGCACGTGTCTGGCTGCAGCTGAGCACCTCTCTTCTAGAGTAGAAAAAGAAGTAGGAAGCCTCCTTAAAGCATATGCCTGCCTGCAGCTGAGCACCTCTCCTCTAGAGTAGAGAATCAGGCAAGAAGCCTCCTTAAAACACGTGCCTAGCTGCAGCTGAGCGCCTCTTCTATAGAGTAAACAGGTAAGAAGCCTCCTTAAAGCACGTGTCTGCCTGCAGCTGAGTGCCTCTCCTGTATAATAGAAAAATAGGTAAGAAGCCCCCTTAAAGCACATATCTGCCTGCAGCCGAATGCCTCTCCTAGAGTAGAGAAACAGGTAAGAAGCCTCCTTAAAGCACACGTCTGCAGCTGAGTGCCTCTCCTCTAGAGTAAACAGGCAAGAAGCCTCCTTAAAGCACGTGTCTGGCTGCAGCTGAGCACCTCTCTTCTAGAATAGAAAAATAGGTAAGCCCCCTTAAAGCATGCACTTCCCTGCAGCTGAGTGCCTCTCCTCTAGAGTAAACAGATAAGAAACCTCCTTAAAGCATATTTATTTATTTATTATTTATTTATTTCATCGGTTTTATATTCCGCTCCTCCCAGCAGGCTCGGGGCGGATCACAAGCAGATAAGCAATAAAAACATACAATAAAACATACAGTAAAAACAATAAAAAACAATACATAACCTAGATGTTACAGGCTACGATTTTCTTAGCCAGCGAGACGAACCAGTTGAGTTTAGATTTACCCAAACACTAGCCTGAAGAGAGCCATCTTACATTCTCTTCAAAAGGGAGGAGCTCGGAGACCATTCGGACATGGTCGGGGAGTGAATTCAGAGTACTGAGCCGCCGCAGAGAAAGCTCTGTCTTGTGCTGGACAGGTGGCAGGCGTGGGACAATGGTATAACCAATAAATTTTGCTCTTCCGAGCGCAGTGATCTCGGGGGAACATACGGGGTAAGGCGGTCCCTCAGGTACACAGGCCCTAGACCGTGCAAGGCCTTAAAGGTTAAAACCAGCATCTTGAAGGCAATCCGGTACTCGATAGGAAGCCAGTGCAGTTGCCGGATGGGGGATAGGTTGCTTGCTCCCACCAGCAAGCGAGCCGCGGCATTCTGCACCAGCTTGAGTTTCCGGACTGTCGCCAAGGGAAGGCCAACGAGGGCGTTACAGTAGTCCAGCCTCGAGATGACCGTCGCTTGGATCACCGTGGCCAGATCGTCCCTGGACAGGTAGGGGGGCCAGTCGCCTAGCCTGTCGTAGGTGGAAGAACGACGTCCTGCTGACCACGGAGACCTGGGCCTCCATGGTCAGCAGGGAGTCCAACTTGACACCCAAGCTCTTAACCAAGGGATGACGGGCTTAGCTGCTCGCCATCCTGGGTAGGCAAACGTCACTCATCCAGCCCAGGGCGACCAGGCCACAAGATCTCCTTCTTCGACGGATTCACCTTCAGCCGGCTGGCGCGCAGCCATCCAGTCACGGCTTCCAGGCATAGATGGAAAGAATCGGGTACGGTATCTGGCTTGCCGTCCATTCTCAGCAGAAGCTGCCTGCAGCTAAGCATCTCTCCTCTAGAGTAGAAAAACAGGTAGGAAGCCTCCTTAAAGCATATGCCTGCCTGCAGCTGAGCACCTCTCCTCTAGAGCAGGTGAGGGTTTTGCCCTCCTTTCTGCTAGAGATCCCTGTGTACAACTGGTGGGCCACTGTGTGACACAGAATGCTGGACTAGATGGGCTGAGGCCCGATTCAGCATGGCTCTTCTTATGTTCTTATGTTAGAGTAGAGAATCAGGCAAGAAGCCTCCTTAAAGCCTGCACCTGCCTGCAGCTGAGTACCTCTCCTCTAGAGTAAACATCTTAAATGCCTAAAATGATGGGAAGGGAACCTGGGAAGCCCTCCCCCCATAATGGGTCCATCAGAAATGGATCTTTTGGCATCCCAGAGTGAAAACGGAAATCTGCCCTCCTGATTTCAGGAGGCTACCAAAAAAATGGACTGCGGCCACAAAACAAGTCAAGATTTATCTAGGATGCACAAGCCCATTGATTACCTCTAGATGTTTCTTCCTTTTATATTTTGTATCCCATTAATTAATTTCACTCATTGAAAACTTTTTAAAAAAAGGAATTATGGGAATTGAAGTCCAAAACACCTGGACGGCCATAGTTTGCCTTGTGTGGCCAGATGTGGACTGCAAAGGGGGGGGGGGCTGAGTGCCAGCCTTCAAAGAAGGGCAGAGATGGAGCAGAGGACTGTTTCCTTCCCTGCAAAAGGATGGAGGCCGGGCAGTGTCCCTTCCCTGATGTCCAGCCAGCCTCCCCTTCTTGGCATCGAAGTAAAAGGGCCTAATCTCTTCCTCTGGCTCCCTGCTAATAACCAGCAAGTGCCCTGAAGGAGGAAAGGAAGGAAAGGAGTCCATGGCAGGGCTTAAGAGTGCTGCCTCCTCCTCCTCCTCCTCCTTGTCTGTCCTTGAAGTAAATCTCCAGCTTCCTCCTCCTTGGAATTGCTTTCTCGGCAGGAGACCTTCTCTAGAGCTTTTCTTCCCAGCTGGGATGGAATACTCTCTGAGGATAATGTGTGGCTGGGGAGGGAAAGGGGGGGGTCTCTAGCCCAGGAAGCCCCTCCCCAAAAGACACAGATGTGCAATGCAAACGCCTTCCTTTCCACTGCAAAGCCCCTCATCCTGCAGAGGAAGGGGAAGCGGATGCTGGGCCTCCCGGTCACTTGGTCCCTCTCCAGCCAAGGCCCAGCCATCGGGGGATGCTGGGAGACGTAGTTCTTTCCTTGGTGGCTGCGCATTCTCCCAGGCCTACCCCTGGAGCCGCCTGGTTTGCAGGAAGGGAAAGCGGCGCTTGTTGAAACTCTCTCGCAGCCTCTGTTTGGGCAAAGTCTTTGTGACGGGCGCCCAATATTTCTGTTCCAAATCTTCTTTGGTCTGGAGTTTCAAAGAAATTTTAATTGCAAAAGAAAATCTCGGTGCCTCCCCGGGGGGGAAAGAGGGCTTTTACAGCCAGAACCGTCTCGCTCCGCAATAATTCTTCTCCAAATAGGGAATTTTCATGCTTCAGCTACAAGGATACAATGCATTAATTGGCCTTTCATGACACACACAGAAAGTGCCGGAAGGAAGGAGGGGGGCCGAGCGGCTGGGCATCTGGGGGGCAACGGCCAGCGCAAGGGACCCACCCAGAAGCCCCCCACCCCTAATACAGGACCCCCCTCCCTTTGGAACCTGGGCATTTCTTCCCCAAGACAAGGAGGGGGGGCATGGCATGCAATGGTCCAGAAGTCATTACTCCAGGTGTGGGCTTAAGCGGCTGAGGGGAGAAAAGGAAAGGGCCTGAGGCTGCAAGGAATTGTGGGAGTTGAAGTCCTAAACACCTGGAGGGAGGGCCCAAGTTGGCCCAGGCCTGTTCCGAGTATCAGCGATAGAGTCAATGAGCTTCAGCCAGGCCCGAATTAACACTTTTTTGCGCCCTAGGCCACGCTTTGGAATTACACCCCCCCACACACACACACACACACACCACTCAGACCCACACTTGGTTGACTTTCGCCATGGTGCCTCCGGAGCAGAAGAGAAAGGCGAGTAGGCACCATCCCGCCACCTCCAAGGTCCCCATGCATTCCCACTGGCTGGAAAGCTCAACTGTGCTCTGAAGGTCTCCTCGGGAGTTGGGAGGCTTGGGGAGAGCGCAAGCAGGTGCAAACTCACTCCAAAGGTGCGCACGAGAGAGAGCGTGTGAAAGAGAGAGAGGGCGCACGAGAGAGAGCGTGCAAGCGAGAAAGAGCACAAGCGAGAGAGAGAGCGTGAGAGAGAGAGGCACGCGAGAGAGGGAATGAGAGAGAGAGTGTGCGCGAGAGAGAGTGTGCATGAGAGAGAGAGAGAGAGAGAGAGCACGAGACGGAGCAGAGACTTTGCCGGGAGAAGGAGCGAGGAGGGGCATGAGAAAGGGGGAAAGAGGGGTGCAGACCAGTTTTTTTGGGTCCGTGATCTGCGCCCCCCTTTTTGGGGGGTCCGTGATCTGTGCCCCCCCCCCTCGGCTTGTGCCCCTAGGCCATGGCCTCGTTGGCCTTATGGGTAATCCGGGCATGGCTTCAGCAATGAAAGTGGCTGCTGGCTGAAGTACGTAGCCCCGTCTTCAAAACAAACACTCGCACAGCTTTCGGGCCCTTGGAGGACTATATGAAGCCCTAAACACCTGGAGCGCCCCAAGTTTACCCACACCTGCATTAATCCACCTGAGGAGCAGCTTTGGGAGCTCTGCGTATGTTTAGCTTGGTGAGAGAAGGGAGGGTGAATGTCAGGTTTCAGGGTCTGGAAGGAGGTCACCTCAGCCTGCTCTGGACTCAATGGAGCAATGGATTCAAATCCCAGGAAAACTACAAGCTGTCCAACGGCGGAATCAACCTGGGAGTCATAGAATCATAGAGTTGGAAGGGACCACATGGGCCATCTAGTCCAACCCCCTCCTGCCCTCCTGCAGGAAAAGCACAATCAAAGCACCCCCAACAGATGGCCACCCAGCCTCTGTTTCATAGCCTCCAAAGCAGGGGTGCCCACACTTTTTCAGCACACAAGCTACTTATAATAAAACCAAGTCAGAAAGATCTACCTACCTCCTCAAGGCTGGGGAGGGGCGGGGGCGTGGCTTTGCACGGCCTGGCTCCGCCCCCTCTGGCTTCAGCTCTACCAGCAGCTTCTCCAGGCTTGAGGATGGCAGTGCCAAGCCAGCCTTGTGGTAACTATGTCACCACTGGCTTGGCATTGCCATCTTCAAGCCTGGCGAAGCTGCTGGTAGAGTGGAAGCCAGAGGGGGGCGGAGCCAGGCCGCTTCAAGCCCCGCCCCCTCCCCTCTGGCTTTGGAGCTCTCAGCAGCTTCTCCAGGCTTGAGGATGGCAAAGCCAACTCAAAAAACACTAGTATCCCCTTAGTAGAACCGTAGAAAACACAAGGTAAAGCAATAGAGGAACGCTATTGTAAGGTGCAGTACAATCAGGGGGCCCAGAATGAGGCTACCTCACGTAATTTACAACAGGGATCTATATGCAGCAAAATAAACAGTATATGCGGGGGAATCCTGGTACACAGTGTCCAGTAAACATACAATAGCTTGGTAGCGACGGACATTGCATCCATTCGGCGTCACTTCCGCCCACCCGCTGCCTGCTGGGAAATGTAGTTTGCCGCATTACGAGCATTCATTTGTATTTGAAGGGAAGCGCACGGATTTGTAGTGGGACACACTTTGTATTGTATGTTTACTGGACACTGTGTACCAGGATTCCCCCGCATATACTGTTTATTTTGCTGCATATAGATCCCTGTTGTAAATTACGTGAGGTAGCCTCATTCTGGGCCCCCTGATTGTACTGCACCTTACAATAGCGTTCCTCTATTGCTTTACCTTGTGTTTTCTACGATGGCAAAGCCAAGCCAGTGGTGACATAGCTAGCATAAGGCTGGCTTGGCACTGCCATCCTCAAGCCTGGAGAAGCTGCTGGGAGTGCCGAAGCCGGGGGAGGGGGCGGGGCTTGGCGCGGCCTGGCTCCACCCCCTCTGAGAAGCACCCCATCCGGCTGGGATCGACCTCGCGATCGACTTCCTGGGCAGCCCTGCTCCAAAGGATGAGCTTCCATTGAACTCCAAAGGAGAGAGTTCCGCTGCTGAACACTCAGGAAGTTCTTCCTAATGTTCAGGAGGAATCTCCTTTCTCATAATTGAGTCCTAGTCTCCGGGGTGACAGGAAGGAAGCCTGCTCCCTCTCCCTTCTGACACCCTTTATACACGAAGTCCGTTGGAGTCTCTTTCTCTAGAGGTTTTCAAGCAGAGGACTGAGATTGCCATCTGTCAGGAGGGCTTGGGTGGTGTCTTCATGCATAGTAAATGGAGAATGGATACGGTGGCCCTTGGGGTCTCTTCCAACTCAATGAGCCTGTGACTCTATAAGTCACTGCCGCAAGATGTGGGGACAGAACCGAAGTGAGTGGCTTCCTCGGGAGAAAGCGGCAGTGGCCAATGGCTGTGTCTTTGTAGCCTACAGCAGGGCTACTCTCCAGAGGGAAGGAAGGGCTCCCTAGCCATCCACAGGGACACTCTACCCCCCCCAAGGCCTCAAGGCTGGGAGCAGACCCAAGCTGCCTGCGCACACAGAGGCCAGAATCCAACATCAACACAGCAGAAGTATCCTCCAGCACGAAGGATACAAGCACAGCCCAATGTGTGCACATCTGCGGTCCATGCGAGCGGATGGAAAGCCACTGGTCAATGAGCCAATGAGAGCCAGTGTGGCTTTGAGAAATAGGGCCATAGAGTCAAAGACCCAGTCCAACCTAATTGATTAGGCCAACCTTCGATTAGTCCATGCAGTCTTGATTTAGGAAAAGCATCATCTATGAAGCCCTCCCAACAGATGGCCATCCAGCCTCTGCTTGAAAACTCCAGAGAAGGGGACTCCAATGGACTCCCGGGCAATTTAAACAGCTCTTACTGTCAGGAATGTTATTATTATTATTATTATTATTATTAAGTATTGAACTATAGCCCTGGAGAGCGGGGTTCAAAGTCCCATTTGGCCATGGAAACCCAATGTGCGGTCTTGGGCAAGTCACACACTCTCAGCCTCAGAGGAAGACATAGACAAGCTCCCTCTGAAGACATCTTGCTGGGGAACAGTGGCAGGTGTCTCCAGAAGCCAGAAACACACAGCAACAAAAGCTACACAAAGGCAATGCACAGAGGTAATGTGCTTTTGTGCCTTGTTCTGTGCAAATCAATGTGCAAGGACATGCACGATATGACCAGCTGCGCCTGACTATCCCACATTGTCCAAAAATGCTTCTGCTCACTGGCGTAACATGCGTTTGCCTGCACCATGAAGAGGACACCAGCCAATTTCCAAACCTCTGTGGGTCGGCTGACCCCCTGGCCAGCCCCATGGAGCGGAGGGGGGTCCTCTTCCCAGGCCACCAGCCGAGGAAGTGTGTGTGAGGAAGGCAGGACGGAAGGGGACAAAGGGAACAGAGGCCGGCAGAGAGAGAGAGAGAGAGAGAGAGAGAGGCACCACCGGCCGTGTTGGGAGCACAAAGGAGAGATTAAAATAAAAACATCCAACGGGTTCCTTGCCCCTTGACAAACGCAGGAGGAGGAATCATCGGCTTCTTCCTCTAATCCAATGTTTGGAAGATGGATGAATTATTTATCACTCCATATGGCCTGGTTAAATGGAAAATGGACCGTGCCTGCGCTGCTCCTCGCTCCGTCCGCAGTCTCCCCCCCCCCCCCGGCCAGATTCATACCAAATCCTTCTCATTTGTAGATCAGGCCAGGCTTTGCAAAAAGGGGGCGAGCTCCGAGGGTCACAGGCACTGGGCAAGGGCTCCAAGGGGACCCTTCAAGTGACCCAGGATTCACAGGGAAGAAGGGATCTGGAAGAACAGAGGAAAAGAGTGAAATTGGGGGGGGGGCTCCAAAGGAGACCCTGCACTGACGAGGAGGTGCCCATCACAAAAGAAGATTCCACCTGAACACGAGAAGAGCTGTTCAACAGTGGAACTCTCTGCCTGGGAGTCCGGTGGAGGCTTTTAAGCAGGGGCTGGATGGCCAACAGTCGGGGGTGCTTTTATTGTGCTTTTCCTGAAGGGCAGAATAAAGGGGGCTAGACTATTTATTTGTTTGTTTGTTTGCAGTTGTTTATATTCTGCCCTTTTCACCCCACAGGGGACTCAGGGCGGATTACAATGTGCACATACGTGGCAAACATTCAATGCCATAGACACACAACACATATAGACAGACAGTCAGAGGCTGTTTAACTTTTTTCTGGCCACCAGGGGAGCTGTTGCTTCACTGTCCATCTGTGAAACTGATGAAGCACTTTCCGCATATCCCGCATGCTTTTGCTGGAGATTTTGTATGGCCTCGTATATTTTGTTAAATTAACCTCCCCACACATAGGTGGTACCTACATTTCCTACTTATTTATTTATTATTTCAACTTATATACCACCCTTATATACTTGACAGATTCAACTGTCTTTCGGGTTGCAAAGGTTGACAACAAGCTACACAAAATTGGCTGGAAGCTCACTCCAACCCAGGCTGGCTTCGAACTCATGACCTTTCGGTCAGTAGTGATCTTTGGCAGCCCCACCCAGTGGAGCTGGCCCTCCCAAGACTAGATGGCCTTTGGAGTCCCCTTCCTCTTAAGATTCTAAGAAGATTCTCAGACTGAATCCGAGCTCAGCCCTGATCTAGTCCAGCATTCTGTATCACACAGTGGACCACCAAACACGGGGCTGCCTAGCAGAAACCCAGCTGGGAAAAGCCCTGGCCTGGTGGGAGGGAGGCCCCCACAACCAGTACCCAGGGAAATCCTGCCTACCTCAACCAACTCCGAGGTGGCACTTGAATGTCTTGCTTCAGCCCTGCCCGCTCAGCTCTGGCCCCAGAGCGTATCACTTGTCCCTTGCTGCGGCCTCTTTCGAAAAGTCACGGCGAATGGGTCTCGAAGAGAAACGACAACGCAAAAAGAACCACAACTTGGAAACAACATCACCCAAGGAGACTTTCTGCTGTGTTTTCTGCAACCAGACTTGCCTATCTCAGATTGGCCTTTTTAGTCATCAACGCGCTTGTAAAAAATGTGGGATGAGTCCTTCCTAAGAATCTTCGTTCGCGAAGTAATGCCGAGAGAGATAATAATAATAATAATAATAATAATAATCTTGCCCATCTCTCGGATGGGGACTCAGGGCGGCTCACATGAGGCCAGGCCCAAACAACAAATACAATAAATCAAATCAAAACATCAGCAGCAACACAATAAAAATACAGACATATAAATAAAAACAATATACAGACAAGTATCTCCAATCGCAAATGGCTTGTCGTCTTCCTTCTGCTTCCATCTCTGCCTTTCTCTCCAGCTCTTGCTTTCCCCACCGCAAAAAAACAAAACTGGAAACCAGGACTTGGGTATTTCATCCCTGTCCTTCCTAATGCAGGAATCTCCTTGTTGCCCATCACACACCACACCATCATCTCCCCTCCCCAAAAGACCTGCTGATAACACTGCTGTGATTAGGATAATTATTTGGGGAGGGGGGGGTGATATAGGATTCCAGAACATGACAAGGAAAGAGGAGAGATGACCCTTCCGAGGCACCGGTTGGCCAGGGCCCTCCATTAGCAGCCGCGTTTGACAAATGTCCCTTTTGCCTGGAAATCCTTCCCAGCTGCGCTCAACACCCACTTGTTATGAACGCAGGGCTTGCCGAGGTGTCAGGTGGGGGGGGGCGCTCTTTTTCCCTCCATACATTATTGCAAGATGTATGAGAGATGGGGAAGGGTACGCGCGTGGATACAGAACAGGGGCATCCTTAACATCTTGCATCATTGACTTCTTCCATTGTTATCTAATACGCAAAAGGTTTCTATTATTATTATTATTATTATTATTAGATTCATAACAAGATGAGTCCACAGCAAACAAGATCTTACTGTATCAACCGTGACGGGGATATCCCGGCGAAGTGACAAGATCTTGTCTGCGAAGAAGCTCTGAAAAGCCTCAGCAGAGGGGGGTCAAATCATTTCCGTTTGGAACGGTAGGGATCATAGTTAGGGACCGAATTATATTGAACAATTTCACTGGGCGTGAGCTCGCAGACTCTATCAGGGAAGCATAGTGTACTTATTATTATTATTATTATTATTTGAAACACAACAAGATGAGTCCACAACAAATAAGATCACTCTGCTGGCTGTTGTATTGGATCACATGTCAGACGCTTCCCAAGTGTCTAGGGCTGTGTGGTGTATTGGCGAATAATATGTGCAGATCCGAGTAGGGTGGCCTTTTGCAGCTGGCAGGTGGTCATTTTGTCAGCGCCGATTGTGTTTAAGTGCAAGCCAAGGTCTTGAGGCACTGCACCCATTGTTTATTTTATTTATTTATATGGGTTAACAATGCATGGTCTACTGTGTCAAACGCTGCCATGAGGTCCAATAGCACGAGCAGCGCCGATCCGCCTTGGTCTAACAGGCAGTGGAGCTGGTCTGTGATGGCAACCAGCATGGTCTCAGTCCCATGCCCAACACAGCAGCCGGACTGGTAGGGATCTAGTCCGGCTGTGTCATTTAAGAACTGCTGCAGCTGCACCGCTGCTGCCCTCTCAATCACCTTTCCCAGAAATGGTAAGTTCGAAACTGGGCGGTAACTGGAGGGAACCGAACGGTCTAAGTCTGTTTTTTTTTCAGCAGCGGGCTCACCATCGCCTCTTTCAATCCCTCTGGAAAAACTCCTTGCTCAAGGGAGCAGTTAACTATCTTCCACAGAGGGTCACGTAACCCTTCCCAGCTTGATCTAACAAGCCAGAAGGGCACGGATCAAGGAAGCAGGTGGTTGGTCTAGCTGCTGTCATGATCTTATCGACAGCCTCTACATCTAGCAGATGGAAACAGTCGAAAGTGGGCCCATCGAATGGCCACGGAGTCTCGAGTTCACTTACTGTATCAACCGTGACGGGGAGATCCCGGCGAAGTGGCGAGATCTTGTCTGCGAAGAAGCTCTGAAAAGCCTCAGCAGACGGCGTCAAACCATTTCCATTTGGAACGGTAGGGATCATCGTTAGGGACCAAACTATATTGAACAATTTCACTGGGTGTGAGCTCGCAGACTCTATCAGGGAAGCATAGTGTACTGATGGAAACCCAGCGGAGAGCCTTTTCCGTGGCGGCCCCCAGGATCTGGAACTCACTGCCACCTGCCCTCAGAGCCACTCTGACCCTAACTAGATTCCGGTCAGACTTAAAGACCTGGCTCTTCCGCCTAGCGTTTTGGGGCCTGATCGGTACCTCTGAATGTCTGAGCCTTTCCTCAGACATGTATCCGTTTTAAATTGTAGGGATCGTTGTTTTAGGGACCAAACTATATTGAACAGCACCACTGGGGTGGAGGGCGACTCTATCAGGGAATTATTATTATTATTATTATTATTATTTGAAACACAACAAGATGAGTCCACAACAAATAAGATCGCTCTGCTGGCTGTTGTATTGGATCACATGTCGGACCCTTCCCAAGTGCCTAGGACTGTGTGATGTATCAACCAATAAGGCATGCAGATCCCAGTAAGATGGCCTTTTGCAGCTGACGGATGGTAATTTTGCCAGTGCCGATTGTGTTTAAGTGCAGGCCAAGGTCTTGAGGCACTGCACCCAGTGTGCCCATCACCACTGGGACCCCCTTGACTGCCTCGTGCCAGAGTCTTTGCAGTTTGATCTTTACATCCTCATCTCGTGTCAGCTTCTCCAGTTGTTTCTCTTCAATCCTGCTGTCACCTGGGATTGCAGCATCCACAATCCAGACTTGGTTTCTTAACGTGATTGTGAGGTCAGGAGTCTTGTGCTCCAAAACTCTGCCAGTCTGAATTTGGAAGTCCCAGAGGAGTTTGACATGATCCTTTTCCGTAACTTTTTCCGGCTTGCGATCCCACCAGTTCCTTGTCAAAGCAGATGGCATTTGTGGCACACGTTCCAATGGATCACCTGAGCAAGGGTGTTGTGCCTCTGCTTGTAGTCTGTCTGCGTGAACTTCTTGCAGCAGCTGAGGATGGGATCCATCATTTCTCCTGCTTCCTTGCAGAGTCTACGCTTGGGATCTGTCTTCGGTTTTTCCATTTTGGCTTTGATGGCCTTGGTTCTGATGGCTTGTTCTTGGGCTGCCAGAATCAGGCCCTCCTTTGTCTCTTTTTCCAAAGTCCCTTTGGTGAGCCACATCCAGGTTTTTTCCTTGTCAATTTGGCTCTCAATTTTTCCTAGGAACTGTCCACGGAGAGAGAGAGAGAGAGAGAGAGAGAGAGAGAGAGAGAGAGAGAGAGAGAGAGAGAGAGAGAGAGAGAGACTCTAGAGTGAGAGAGAGAGCACGCTAGAGAGAGAGAGAGAGAGAGAGAGAGAGAGAGAGAGAGCGCGCAAGACGAGAGAGAGAGAGACTCAAGAGTGAGAGAGAGAGCACGCAAGAGAGAGATACCGCGAGTGAGAGAGAGGGTGAGAGAGAGAGAGAGAGAGAGAGAGAGAGAGAGAGAGAGAGAGAGAGAGAGAGAGAGCCTTTTCTGGTCAGTTTTCTCTTCTGCTCTGCATTTATTATTATTGTTATTATTATTGGTACACGAGTGGATATAGAGCAGAGGCATTTTAACATTTTGCATCTTCATCCCCGCAATACTCATTTTCCTGAACTGCTATTAAAAACCCCAATGTTTTCATTATTTTGTCTTCTTTTAAAAAGTCAACGAAGGGCTGTCATTCTTCTTCAAATATGGAAGGGCCTGGCCATGTGGAACAAGTCCCATCCGTTTGTCTATCTCTGCTATATGTATCCAACATAGTTGTAATCCTCAAACCTTGGGTGGGATTTCTTCTTGTTTCCAATAGGAACCATAAACAATCCTTGTTGCGATTACAATGTATAGTGTTGAGTTCGCAAGTCCAAACAGAAAGGCTTCTGGCTCTAGTGGCACTTAGCATTTTTCGGATGTTTTCAATCTTCCTTTGAATGATAATCCAGGGTTATTTTGTGTTGGGACATGTCCAGCACATACGGTAAAAGGTTCCTTTCCAATGATCTCGAGGCTGGACTACTGTAACGCCCTCTACATTGGCCTTCCTTTGTCCCTGATCTGGAAGCTCAAGCTGGTGCAAAATGCTGCCGCCAGACTTCTCGCGGGGGCTCTGGTGAGATGCCACATTACACCTATTCTGCGGCAATTGCACTGGCTTCCAATCGAGCACCGGGTCATGTTCAAAGTGCTGGTATTAACATTTAAGGCCTTATATGGTCTAGGGCCTGTGTACCTGAAGGACCGCCTTACCCCCTACACACCCCAGAGATCACTGCGGTCTGAAGATCAAAATGTTATAGAAGTCCCTAGCATCCGGACGTACAAACTGTCATCCGCTAGACACAGGGCCTTCTCAGTTGTGGCACCGAATCTCTGGAATGGGTTGCCTGAAGAAGTTAGAGCCATCCGTGATTTGCTCTCTTTCCGAAGGGCTTGCAAGACCTTTCTCTTCAGGCAGGCCTTCGGTTCCGGCTGAGGAAGATGATGTAGTTGGAATTGTTGTTTTCTGTATCTTGCTTTGATTGTTGAAATTTTGAAACTGTTTTTAAACCCTCATGGGTTCTGTATGTTTTTTGATTGCGAACTGCCCCGAGCCTTTGGGGAGTGGCAGGTATAAATCTAAATAAATAAATAAATAAATAAATAAAACCAAAGCCTATCTTCTAGGCCTGGGGAGGTTCATCGGAATGCTCGTAAAATCGGAATGAATTCGGATTAAATTCACTTTTGAAGCGGTTTCGAAGCGATGTACGCAACCCGGAAGTGAATTTGCCATTTCGAAACCACCACAGCCATTTTCGGAAAGGAATCGGCATTGGATTCCCGCCCCTCCCGAGGTGCTTTCTCGTCATTGGCTCTTTAACCCACTTTGGAGGCAGATGTCCTTCCCTCCGCATCAGAACTGGGGCGACAGCCACATCCAAACTGGGTTAAACACAGCTGTCACCCCGGTTCTGACGCAGAGGGAAGACATCCCCATCCAAACTGGGTTAAACATTTGTCTCCACCATTAACGAAGCCATTCCAAAATTTCGGAATTAATTCGGGAAATTCCAAAAATTTTCCGGAAAATTTCGGAAGTCATTCAGATTCGAAGCGCCAGCGCTCCCTACACCTGAAACGAGTTTTTAATCAAACAGGCCTACTATCTTCTTATTCATTTGGTATCTTTCTTGTAGTTGTCTCTATTGGAGCCATGAAAACTGCATCCCCCGGTTGCAGTTGGTTTGGGTTTTTTCAAGTTGTTTCATACTTTTTCCATACTCTGTATAGCACATGCATGAAGCCCTCTGCCCAGGTGTTTTGGACTTCAACTCCCACAATTCCTAACAGCCTACCGGCCAAAGTTAACCCATACCTTGAATAGCAGGTAGCCCAGGGGTCTGGTCAGCCCAGTGGTCAAGAAGTTGCCCCCCTTAGAAGACCACAAGGCACAAAAGGGGCAGCCGACCCCCTTAGGTCTGGCCCTGTAGCCATGCAAGGCAGCCCAAAGCCCAGGTGCTGATTCACTGACCGATGCCCCGTTCCAGGCCCGTCTGGCTGAAGGTTTCCTTTTCTATTCCCTGCTTTTGGGTCTCCAAGCCTTTTCATGGTGGGGAGGGGGAGGCAAGGCTCTGTCCAGTCAGCCGGTGAGGATCGACCGAACCCTGCCTTGACCCCCACCTGCTCGAGCTAAGCGAATCCACAGGTGGCTCCAAATGTTTCCTTCCTTCTGGCAGGAAGTGGGGAAGAAGGAGTGCTTCTCCGGATCTCCCGTCCTGTCTGGTTTCTAATTCTTATTTAATGAGTTCCCCTGGAAATAGGAAAAATCATTGGAACAATTTCCTTAAGTGTGAAAGATTAGCCTGCAATCGGCATTAAGGGGGCTAATTACCTCCATCCTTCCACCTCCCTGACAGTCGCCCGTTTGTTACTCAGCGGTTCCTTCCTCCCTTTCTTCCTCTCTTCTCTCTTTTCTGGGCCAGCGTTGCTTAGGCTCCTCTTTGGGGCACAAGGGGAGGGGTCTGCCGGACCCCCACCCACCCTCCCCACCAGCCCAGTGAGACATGGGGAGCCAAAGGGGGGTGCAGGTGGGAGACTCAGGCCATTCCCCAGTCACTTCCACTTCCTGCTGGGAGAGGCACGAAGATACTTCCACAGAACCAAGCCCTCCTTCTCTCCCCCCCCCCCCAAAAGAGACGGCTACTTGGGCCGCTGTGAGTTGTTCAGGCTGCCTGGCCCCCTTCCAGCCCCATTCTCTCCTGGTGTTTTGCCTGCATCTGTGCCTAATGGCCTCTTCAGGGTTTCTGTTGGCAGTGAGGCAAGTGGGGGTGCGCGCGCATGTGTGTGTGTGTGTAAAACTCATCAGTTCTTCCAGGAATCCTTTGTAGAATTGGGAGGATAGAAGTATGTCGGAAGCCATTGTCGGTCGCTGGCAAAAAAATTTGCTATTTCTGTTGATCTGATCCCTCCCGACAGATGGCCATCCTGCCCTAGATATATTATACAGATATATGATAGAACCCTAGAGTAGGAAGGGACCCCCAAAGGACATCCAATCCAACCCGCTTCTCCCATCGAGAAAAACACAACTGGATCCCTCCTGAGAGATGGCCATCCAACCCTAGATATGATATACAGGCAGTCATGATTGAAATGATAGATAGATAGATAGATAGATAGATAGATAGATAGATAGATAGATAGATAGATGACATCCCCGAGGGCCATCTAGTCCATTCCCTTCTGTTATTATGTAAGGTACAATCCAATCCCTCCAGACAGATGGCCATCCAGCCCTAGATATTCTATGCAGGCAGATATGATAGAAATAGACAGACAGACAGATGTAAGACATCCCCAAGGGCCATCCAGTCAAATCCCCTTCTACTTTGGTGGAAGGCACAATCCGATCCCTCCTGACAGATGGCCATCCAGCCCTATATATTATATACAGGCAGATACGATACAAATAGATAGACAAACAGACAGATAGATAGATATAAGACATCCCCAAGGGCCACCCAGTCCAATCCTTTTCTGCCATGATAGAAGACACAATCCGATCCCTCCTGACAGAGGGCCATCCAGCCCAAGATAGGATAGATTTGTCTATTCAGCTCTACTTATTTTGTCTGATATGTTGATTATAATTAATTTCATTCATTCATTATCTGTGGTGTGTGTGTGTGTGTGTGTGTGTGTGTGTGTGTGTGTGTGTGTGTACTAGCTGTGCCCGGCCAGGCATTGCTGTGGCCTAGTCTGGTGGTATGTAAAATTAAGTAATGTGAGAGTGCTTGTTTTTAATATATTTTAATTCTTAAAGGTTGTGGGTAAACAATATTTCTCGTTCCTTTGTCAGTGTTGGTGTAGAGATGGTGTGGTTGTCGTGCTCTGCAAGTGCGAAGCACTCAGTGTCTCCATCTAAGCCACGCAATTCTAATTACTGTCCTTGTGCTTTGTTGTGATCGCAAAAGCCAGTCGAATGGGGAATGGAAGTCTGCGGAACTGAAGTGTCATATCTGTAGGAATCATTGGGACGCGTGGGACGAGGACGCCTTCTCCTTTGAGTGGTCCTGTCAGGATTGTTGCTTCGATTACATTGTTCAGTAATGGCTTGACTGCAAGTCGTGTGACGTTGCATCGCTTTGGCTGGTTGATGTTTCTCAGCGTGATATCAGGTTTGGGAGAGTATGGACAATGGATGATGGGACTTGGGATAAGCTCCGACTTCCACAGACCACTGAGACTCCGACGAATGACCGATCTGGACCAAACTTGGTACACAGAACCCCCATGACCAACAGAAAATACTGGAGGGGTTTGGTAGGAATCGTATTAGGAACCTAGAGTTGGAAGAAACCTCTGAAGGCCATCCAGTCCAAACCCCTTTTTCTGCCCTCATGCTGGAAAAGCACAGTCAAAGCACTCCTGACAGATGGCCATTCAGCCTCTGCTTGATAATAATAGGATCCTAGAGTTGGGAGGGATCCCCAAAGGCCACCCACTGAAACACCCTTTTGCCATAATGGAGCACAAATAAAGCCCTCCCATGAAATGACCACCCAGCCCCTGCTTAATACTCTCCTCTTTCATCTCCTTCCTCCCTTCTATCCCTTCTTCCTCTCTCCCTCATCCTTCTCTCCCTCCTTTCCATCTTTCCCCATTTCCTCCCTTCATGCCTTCCCTTCTTCCTCTCCTCCCTCCTTCCCTCTCTTTCCTCCTTCCTTTCCCCCTCCTTTCTCTCCTTCCCTTCTTCCTCTCCTCCTTCCCCTCTTTCCTTCTCTCTTTCCTCCTTCCTTTCCTGCCTCCCTTCTCTCCTTCCCTTCTATCATTCCTCCTTCCCTTCTTCCTCTCTTCCCTCTCTCCTTTCCTCATCCTTCCCCTCTTTCCTTCTCTCTTTCCTTCTTCCTTTCCCCCTCCCTTCTCTCCTTCCCTTCTCTCATTCTTCCCTTCTTCCTCCCTCTTCAGCTCTAGCGTTGGGTGCTGACATCACGGGGCTCCAGTAAGCCCCTCCCCTAATGAGGAGGAGAAATTGAGCACTGTGAACCCAAATAATGATGGATCTGGACCAAACTTGGGGTGAATACTCGATGTGCCCATATGTGAACTCTGGTGGCAGGGGCGGCCCGAGCTCTCCGGGGAGAGTAAGCGAACTTTATTTTTGCGCCCCCCCCCCCCCGGCGGCTCCCGGCGGCTCCCGGCTGCGCCCGCGCATGCACAGAATCCCGAGCGCGCCGGCGCGGAGGAACTCGGGGGGAGAGGGAACTCACGGGGCGGGCTCGCCGCTCCCGGACCCAAGGAGGAGCAGGAGGAGGGGGGAGGGCACGAGGGCGGGCTCCACGGAGACACAGCGGCCTCTTCCTCCTTCCCTCCCTTCCTCTGGCGTCTCTCCTTCCGGGCGTACTTACAGCGCGCGGCCGGCGAGGCCTTCCTCCCCTTCCTCCTCGGCAGAGGCGCGACAAAGTGACGTCACGAAGATGCGCCTCTGGCTTCGGGCCCTTCCGGGGACGCTGCTGCTGCTGCTGCCGCTGCGTCTCCATGGGGGCCGCCCTCGTGGCCTCCCCCCTCCTCCTGCTCCTCCTCGGGTCCGTGAGCGGCAAGCCCGCCCCGTGAGTCCCCTCTTCCCCCCCCGTTCCTCCGCGCCACCGGCTGGCTGCGGCGACACGGCGGCGGGGCGGAGCGGCGCCCCTCCCAGGTGGCCACGCCCCTCTCCGGAAACGTCGCCCTACGCAACCGTGTAGGTCGCTTAATGGGGAAGGCCGGCCCTGTCTGGTGGAGTTTGCGGGAAACAGACCTTGAAATTTGGGAGTTGCTTGGAAGTCCAGCTCCCCTGCAATCAATGCGGAGTCTGAACTCGGCTCACCCCCCCCCCCCCTCATTCCTCCCTGGCAGACTCTGAAGAGGGAGGAAGAAGGGAAGGAGGAATGGGAGAAGGGAAGGAGAGAAGGGAGGGAGGAAAGAGAGAAGGAAAGAGGGGAAGGATGAAGGAGAAAGGGAAGGAGGGAGGAGAGGAAGAATGGAAGGCATGAAGGGAGGAAATTGGGAAAGAGAGAAGGGAGGGAGAGAAGGATGAGGGAGAGAGGAAGAAGGGATAGAAGGAAGGAAGGAGATGAAAGAGGAGAGTCTTAAGCATTCAAATGGAAGCTCCCTTCCCTTCCTGCTGCTAAATCGGACCTCCTCCTCCTCCTCCTCTTTCCCCTCCGGCATACTGGTTCCCAATCTCTACTCCCGAGGGAGCGAGGGAGAAGGAGGAAGAAGAGGCCCCTCTGCCTCCACCTCCGTTGCTCAGGCTGGTGCATGCCTTTCTTCTCCAGGACAACCGCGAGGAGCCGAGGCTGGCACCAGGCAGCCCAGAAGCCGTTGGCACAGGCTCTGCCACGAGGAGCGCTTCTGTGTGCACGCGCATGCACCCCCCTCCCTGTACGCATGCCCGGTGGCATCTTCTCCTTTTTTAGGATTTGTAGGTTCTTTTTAGTTCTTTTTTTGTTTTGAATTATTGTTGGTCACACCTTGTGTTGTGAGACGTTTTGCTGCCAAATTTGACGGGTATTGGCCCAGTAGTTTTTCTGTTTTTAACCTACTCATTACACACAGACCATTTTTTATATATAGATAGATACACTCCACTTGTCTCACTGCCAACAGACCTCTGAACCATCCTCTAAGGATGCCATTAGCCACAGAAGCAGGAGAAACGCCAGGAGAGAATGCTGCTGGAACATGGCCACAGAGCCTGGAAAACTCTCAGCAACCCAGTGATTCTGACCATAAACGCCTTTGAGAATACACCAGGCTGGTATTATGTATCCCTCTCCCCCTTTCTGCCCCTGCTTCCAGTTGAATGAAGAACAGAGCGGAGGGAGAGGCCTCTGCGCCCTCTGATCCCACGCCACCCTTCAGGCAACACAATGAAAGGGGACCTCGCCATGGAGCTCTTCTGCCCCATGGCATTGGGCTCCTTGGTGTGCTGCAGGGGTGCCCACACTTTTTCAGCAAGCGAGCTACTTATAATAAAACCAAGTCAGAAAGATCTACCTACCTCCTCAAGGCTGGAGAGGGGAGGGGCGGGGCTTGGCACGGCCTGGCTCCGCCTCCCTCTGGCTTCAGCTCTACCAGCAGCTTCTCCAGGCTTGAGGATGGCAATGCCAAGCCAGCCTTGTGCTAGCTATGCCTCCACTGGCTTGGCATTGCCATCCTCAAGCCTGGAGAAGCTGCTGGGAGTGCCAAAGCCAGAAGGGAGGGGGCTGGCTTGGTGTGGCACAGCCTGGCTCCGCCTCCCTCTGAGGCATTGCCATCCTCAAGCCTGGAGAAGCTGCTGGGAGTGCCGAAGCTGGGGGGCGAGCCAGACCAGGACAAGCCCCGCCCCCTCCCCTCTGGCTTTGGAGCTCCCAGCTTGAGGATGGCAGTGCCTATCCAGCCTTGTGCTAGCTATGCCACCACTGGCTTGGCACTGCCATCCTCAAGCCTGGAGAAGCTTCTGGGAGTGCCGAAGCTGAGGGGCGAGCCAGGCCAGGACAAGCCCCGCCCCCTCCCCTCTGGCTTTGGAGCTCCCAGTTTGAGGATGGCAGTGCCAATCCAGCCTTGTGCTAGCTATGCCACCACTGGCTTGGCACTGCCATCCTCAAGCCTGGAGAAGCTGCTGGGAGTGCCAAAGCCGGGGGGCCGAGCCAGGCCACGCCAAGCCCCGCCCCCTCCCCTCTGGCTTTGGAGCTCCCAGCTTGAGGATGGCAGTGCCAATCCAGCCTTGTGCTAGCTATGCCACCACTGGCTTGGCATTGCCATCCTCAACCCTGGAGAAGCTGCTGGTAGAGCGGAAGCCAGAGGGGGGCGGAGCCAGGCCACACCAAGCCACGCCCCCTCCCCTCTGGCTTTGGAGCTCCCAGCTTGAGGATGGCAGTGCCAATCCAGCCTTGTGCTAGCTATGCCACCACTGGCTTGGCATTGCCATCCTCAACCCTGGAGAAGCTGCTGGGAGTGCCGAAGCCGGGGAGTAGGTAGGGCTTGGTGCGGTCTGGCTCCGCCCCCTCTGAGAAGCACCCCATCCTGGGATTGACCTCCTTCGGTCCCGTGATTGACTGGTCGATCGCGATCGACTTCCTAGGCAGCCCTGGTGTGCTGGGTCCCCAAAGGACAAGCCCAGCCTCTGATCGTAATGGTAAGAGGGGCAAAAGGGCTTCAAAAAGGGGGGCACTAAACCTAGAGTCTTCCCTCCCATTTTCTCAAATGCCAGGGCTCACTGGTCAATGGGGTGGAAAGACAGAAGGCAGGTGCAGAATTCAAAGGGATTTGACAGATGAGAGAGGTGATTAGTCAAAACTAAGACAATGAAGTTCAACAGGGACAAAGGCAAGAGACTCCACTTAGGTAGGGAAAAGGAAATGCAAAGAGGCAGAACGGGGGGGCACGTGGCTCAAGAGCAGGACGTGTGAAAAAGATCTTGGGGTCCTCATGGGGAGGAAGGGGAAAATGAGCCAACGGGATTTTGTCCTGCATCAAGAGAAGCCTAATGTCTAGGTCCAGGAAAGTCATGCTCCCCATGTTCTATTCAGCCTTGGTTAGACCACGTTACCTGGAATCGCACAGTGTCCAATTCTGGGCACCACAACTGAAGGGAGATGTGGACTTTCAGCTGGAATGTGCCCAGAGGAGGGCGACTAAAACGATCAAGGGTCTGGAGAACAAGCCCTATGAGGAGCGGCTTAAAGAGCTGGACATGTTTAGCCTGCAGAAGAGAAGGTTGAGAGAAGACATGAGGACAGCCATGTATAAATATGAGGAGGCTTCCTTTCTGCTTCCCTGGAGACCAGGACGCAATGGAGCCATGGCTTCAAACTACAATAAAGGAGATTCCATCTGAATATTAGGAAGAACTTCCTGACTGTGAGAGCTGTTCAGCAGTGGAACTCTTTGCCCCGGAGGAAGTGTGGTGGAGGCTCCTTCTTCTGAGGCTTTTAAGCAGAGGCTGGATGGCCATCTGTTGGGGGTGCTTTGAATGCAATTGTCCTGCTTCTTGACAGAATGGGGTTGGGCTGGATGGCCAACGAGGTCTCTTCCAACTAGAGGATTCTATGATACTAGGAAAGAGGAGGAGATGGACTCGACCACGGGGAGGCTCCCTTCCCACAGCCTGGCTCAGCCCAGAGAAGCAGCCAGCCACCAAAGAGGTGCAAGGAAGGGCAGCGGAGGGAACCAACGCATTTCCAGGAACATGCCTTTGCCAAGTGGAAAAGGGTTTGCTTTTCCATGTTTTGAGAAACTGCAAGTCACTTCTGGTGTGAAAAGGACGTTGCCCAGGGGACACCCGGGTGTTTTGATGGACACAGAGCAATGGCTTCTAACTACAGGAAAGGAGATTCCACCTGAACATGAGGAAGAACTTCCTGACTGTGAGAGCTGCTCAGCAGTGGAACTCTCTGCTCTGGAGTGTGGTGGAGGGAAGCTCCTTCTATGGAGGCTTTGAAACAGAGGCTGAATGGCCATCTATCGGGGGTGCTTTGAATGCGATTGTCCTGCCTCTTGGCAGAATGGGGTTGGACTGGATGATGGCCCACCAGGTCTCTTCCAACTCCATGATTGTATGTTTGACCATTCTTGTGGGAGGTTTCTCTCATGTCCCCACATGGGCAGCTGGAGCTGACAGAGGGAGCTCAACCCATTCTTCCTGGATTTGAACCACTGACCAGTTGGTCAGCAGTCCTGCCAACGCACACCCATTGCACCACCGTAGCGCTCCAGTGGAAAAGGTTATCAGGGCAATTCAGAAGTAATCATAGAACCGAGGGATTGGAAGAGATCCCAAAGGTCATCCAGACTGAATGGAGATGCCACCAAAGCCCTCCCGAGAGATGGCCATCCAGCTTCTGTTCAGAAACCTCCAGGCTCCATTAAAATCCCAGGCAGCCTGTATGAAGCTTCCCCCGCTTGGAAGGAAGGGTCTGCAAGCCCTGCCCAGCCCTCTTCTGTAGCTCTGTGCCCCCCACTCCCCCCACCATTGCCCCCTCCCCACCCCCAGCCAAGCCAATGGGAAAGCGGTGGCAGCAGGCCCGAGGCAGCCACCGCCACCGAAGAAAGACGGAATCGACAGGCTCCAATGGAAGAGATGTTTCATTCATAGAGACCCGCGCCACCGCCGCCTCCCCCTCCTGGCTCCACACTTCAAAAGCCATCGCATCCATACAGAATAAAAACACCAATCGATTATATCAGTGCTTCCAGTTCAAACAAAAAAAGGCCGGGGAGCCGCGCTCGGCGAGTAATCTAAAAATAATCCCAAAATAAATTGAAGCGGCAGGAAAATCACAATGTTCCTTGCACCGAACGAACCAGAGGTTTCCAATGGCACCGCACTGGGAGGGAAAGGGGTCGCCTTTGGGGGGGGGGCGCGGTCAGGGAAGCGGGGGTCCCTCCCCAGTGGGAGTCCCCCTCTCTGGGGTCTGGATGGGCATCTATTGGCAGGGCTTCGATGGCCTCTTCCTGCTTGGCGGAAAGAGAGGGGTGGGACTAGATGGCCTTCAGGGTTCCCTTCTCACTTTAGGACCCTCTCTTTCATCCAGGTCGCAATCCACACCCACAACGATGGTGGCAGAGATGGTTTGGGGTGGCAACAACACCCCCAAAGGGTTCCATCCCACTTCTACCTCCCCCCAGGCTATACAGCCGTATTCTAGCAGCATTTTCTCCTGACATTTCCCCTGCGTGCACAAGCAAAACGTCAGGATAAAATGCTACTTAAGCTGAAAAGGAAAGGGCCTGAAGCTGTTAGGAATTGTGGGAGTTGGAGTCCAACACACCTAGAAAGAGGGCCAAACTTTGGCCATGCCTGATCTACATCCTTGATGTACAACTCCCAAAATTCCTAGCAGCCTCAGGCACTTTCCTTTCCTGTTTCCCTTTCCTTTTTCCTGGAAGGGGGGGAGGAGGAAAAGGCCTGAGGCTGTTAGGAATGGTGGGAGTTGGAGTCCAAAACACCTGAAAGAAGGGGCCAAATTGGCCCACGCCTGGTTTACAAAGATGTGTACGCAATGGGCCCAGAGCGTGAGGTGGCGCGCCAGAGAGGTGCCCATGTTCTCCCCCATTCGCAAGGGTCTCTAGGGGAGGGCGAGGGGGGGGGCGGTGGAGGAATGACCTTCGCCGGTCAGTGGGAACCCCCAGAGTGACCAACCAGCCCTCCCTGGCCCATCTGCATAGGTGGGTCCATTCTGAGGGGGGCTGGGGGTCCTTTGAATTGGGGTGGGGGCCTGGACCTTCCTCCTGCCCCTTCCCAATTTGGCCATGGCATCCTCCTCTTCCTCCTCTGCAGCCTCCCTTCCTCCTTCCCGCCAGCCAGAGACGTCCTGCTCGCTGGAGAAGCGAGGAAGGAAGAAGCTTTTAGCGTCTGTCTGGTGGAATCAAATTTTTATATCCTTTCACGGCCAATAAATCCCGCTGGGAAGGAAGGGGGGGGCACGTAAGAGCCCTCGTTATGGCTGCCAGCAGCGGAGGAGAAGGGGGAGCAAAGGAGGGGCAAGGGAGAGGGGTCCAACAGGTACAAGACCCCCACCCGGGGCCTCCAACCCACCTCCACCTGGACACAGCCAACTGGCGGACACTGGGCACAAGCGGAGTCCAGGCATGATGACACCTCACCCTCTGGCCTTATGACTGTGGCATCCTCTGACAGGAGACCCTCCCACGTTGGACCCCCACCTTGGCCCCCAGCCCACCAAACTGGTGGCTCTGGCTGCTTCCTTCCCATAACGTCCTCTCCTCCAGGGAGATGTTGAGAAGCTGGAATGTGTCCAGAGGAGGGTGACTCAAAGGGTCAAGGGTCTGAAGAACAAGCTCAATGAGGAGCGGCTTAAAGAGCTGCTGGGCTTGTTGAGCCTGCAGAAGAAAAGACTGAGAGGAGACAGGATGAAGGCCATGTACATATATGTGAGGGGAAGTCATAGGGAGGAGACACATGGGAACCATGGCTTCAAACTACAGGAAAGAAAGGAGATTCCACCTGAACATGAGGAAGAACTTCCTGGCTGTGAAGAGAGCTGTGCAGCAGTGGAACTCTCTGCCTTGGAGTCTGGTAGAGGCTCCTTCTATGGAAGCTTTGAAGCAGAGGCTGAGTGGCCATCTGTCGGGGGTGCTTTGAATGTGATTTTCCTGCTTCTTGGCAGAATGGGCTTGGACTGGATGACGGC
The DNA here is from genome assembly GCA_030556195.1 of Anolis apletophallus. Lineage (NCBI taxonomy): Eukaryota > Metazoa > Chordata > Lepidosauria > Squamata > Anolidae > Anolis > Anolis apletophallus. The sequence goes on from JARBWK010000005.1 coordinate 1,685,765, forward strand.
CCACCCGGTCTCTTCCAATTCTAGGATTCTATCCCATCGACTCTGCCAACAGGAGGCTCACCTTTGGCCCAGGAGGAGAAGGGAGAGGGTCCCAGGAAGCAGCCAATTTAGGGGGCTTTGAGGAACACTGACCCCAAGGGGGGGGAGGTGGAGAAGGGGCAAAGCCCCTCTCTGTGCTCCTCAACAGACCTGGTTTGTTTTGAGAGCCAACGATGCACTCCCTGGGGGGCCACCCATGCAGGCGCATGCATGCACACAGGCAGGGCCCTCCTGCGAAGCCAGCCAGCCGGTGAGCCCATCTCGCCGCGTTACCTGACCGGATCCAATTTATTTTCCCAGCCAGCCGCGGGCAAGAAGGCGCCGCTCCCTCCCTGGCCAGTCATTAGCCGGTTCCCTCGGGAGCTCCGCCACCAGCCAGGCAGCAGCAGGTGCCCCTCGGAGGCACGCAGCGGGCGGGGATGGGTGGACGGACAGCACGAAGTAGGAAGGACAGCTGGGGAGAGGGGGGAGCCCAGCCAAGCCAGCCTCCAGTGGGCCCTCCAGGACACCCCACCCCACCCACAATCTTTGCACAACCCCAAAGATCTGGCCCTACAAGCCCTAGTTTCCACCTTCCTCCTGCCTGGTCAGTGGGGAGGGGAGAGGGACCCCCGGCCTGTTCTTGCCTCACCCACCAAAGCCATAACACGTCCATGGAGGCCGGCCAAGGGCAAGAAAGGGCCCAAGTGCAGCCGCAAGGAAGCCCCAGGAGCACCACCCCCCACCCAGGAGCCCTGGCCCAGTCCTGGAAAAGGTGGCCACGGCTGGCCCAGGTGGCCCAACTCATACAATCACAGAGTAATAGAGCTGGAAGGGACCCAAGGGCCATCTAGTCCAACCCCCAGGCATGTAGGAAAAGCACAAAGCACCCCTAACAGATGGCCATCCAGTCTCTGATGATGATGATTGAATAATATAATTGAAAGAGACCCCAAGAGCCAACCCCTGAAATGCAGGAAAAGCACCATCTAAGCACCCCCAGCAGTTGGCCATCCAGTCTCTGCATTACCATCATCATCATTATTATCTATAGAACTATAGAATCAGGGCGTTGGAAGAGACCACACCGGCCATCCAGTCCAACCTCCTTCTGCCATGAAAGAAAAGCACAATTAAAACACCCCCAACAGATGGCTATCCATCCAGCCTCTAAAGAAGGAGTCTCCACAGACTCGGAGGCAGAGAGTTCCACTGTTGAACTTCTTACAGTCAATAAGTTCTTGCTAATGTTCAAGTGGACTCTCTTCTCCTGCCATTAGAACCCATGGCTGCCTTGAGTCCTAGTCTCCTGGTCAGGAGGCTTCCTTAGGGCACCTTTCCACAGATGGATACATGGCTCTCGTGCCTCCTCTCAAGCTTCTCTTCTTCAGACCCAGTTCTAAACGGACCCAACTGTGGGGAGGCATCGCGGCCACCGGTCACCAGGTCAGCACCGGGGAGAATTCTTTAAGGGTCGCCATAGGTCGCCCAAGGCTTTCTCAGAATTAGGTTAAGACCCTTCTTAGAATTTGAGGCCCTGAAGATGGTGGTAGTGTAGGCATGGGCCAACCTGGGCCTTCTCTCCAAGTGTTTTGGACTTCAGGTTCGGGATGGTGGGACCTGAAGTCCAGAACACCTGGAGAGAAGGCGCATGTTGGCCCACGACTGTGGTGGTGCACACGATGGGAACCTCAAGGTTGGACTTCTGCAATGCAATGCTGTTCCACTGGACCAAGTTCGGATGCTCCGATGAGTTTGAAACACAAACACAAACGGGCACAACCAGGAGGTGTTGAATTTCAAAGGCCATAGAAGACCCATCTCTTCCAGCAGAAGGCCGACCCAGTCAACTGTCAAGCGTGAGTTTTGATTTGCATTCTATTACCACTATATGTCAGTTCTGTAGCTGTGTTTGGCATATATATATATATATATATATATATATATATATATATATATATATATATCTGCGTGGGTGTGTGTTTATCTGTGTAATTTAGTAATTTATGACATGTTAATGTTCATTTGTTTTTTTTAATCTTCTGTACCATCAGGAGCCATCAGGAGAGACAAGTAATACGTGAAATACATTATTATTATTATTATTATTATTAGATACACAACAAGATGAGTCCACAGCAAACAAGGTCACTCTGCTGGCTGTTGTATTGGATCAAATGTTGGACACTTCCCACATGCCTAGGACTGTGGGCAGGCCCTAGGGGCGCAAGCCAAGGGGGGGCGCAGTTCACACAGACCAAAAAAATGTTAAAACAAAACCGCAACATGCGGCATGGAGATGACTCTCTCCCCCCCCCCCCTCTTGGGGGGAGAGTGCTACAAGGGGGCAGGGAGGAGGGAATGGCGCCCCCCCCTCGCCATCGCCCCCGCCCCCTTGTCAAGGAAGGAGGGCACAAGGAGGAGGAAGTGGAGGGAAGCCCTCGGGGCCGCTGCTGGGCATGCGCAGCACCCAGGAACATGGCGGAGGAGGCAGAGGCGCTCGCGCCCTCCTGCTGCGCATGCCCAGCAGCAGCCCCGGGGGTGGGGCTTCCCTCCACCTCCTCCTCCTCGTGCTCTTCTTCCTTGACTTAAGGAAGGAGGGCGCACGGCGCCACAAGGAGGAGGTGGGGGTGCGGTAGAGGTTGGTTTGGAGGCGTAATTCCAAAGTGTGGCCTAGGGCAGTGTTTCCCAACCTTTTTTGAGCCACGGCACACTTTTTACATTTGCAAAATCCTGGGGCACACCACCAACCAAAATGACACAAAATGACACTCTAACACAGTCATACATAGAGTTAATATGTTTTAAAATGTATTTATACACTCAGTGTGAAACCTGGCCCTGTTTCGATGAACACAACATCGGTATCCTGGCAGGAAGGGCAGGAAGACACAAACTTCCCACACAGAACTCCCATAACCAAGAGAAAATACTATAAGAGTTTGGTGGGCATTGACCTTGAGTTTTGGAGTTGTAGTTCACCTATATCAGGAGAGCACTGTGGACTCAAACAATGTTGGATCAGGACCAAACTTGGCATGAATACTCAATATGCCCAAATATGAACGCAGATGGAGTTCAGGGGAAATAGACCTTGACATTTGGGAGTTGTAGTTGCTGGGATTTATAGTTCCCCTACAATCAAAGAGCATTCTGAAACCCACCAATGATGGAACTGGGCCAAACTTCCCACACAGAACCCCCAGGAGGCAAGAGGAGGTCTCTACTTGGGAAAGGGAGGCGGGCCTTCCCAATGCATGGAGAGGGAGAGACCAAGTAGACAACGGGTGGGGAGGGTGTGTGTGTAATTTTGTGCCTTTATTGAGGTAGGTTTCTTAGGGTTTTTATACTTCAATACACTAGACTCTCCCTCCCCCCCTTCCTGGAGGTTCCAATTTCCCACGGCACACCTGATGATCGCTCGCGGCACACTGGTTGAGAAACACTGGCCTAGGGTGCCAAAAGGGGTTAATCTGGGCCTGACTGTGGGATGTAATGGTGAACAATGCGTGCAGATCCGAGTTGGTTGGCCTTTTGCAGCTGACAGGTGGTGATTCTGTCAGTGCTGATTGTGCTTAAGTGCAGGCCAAGGTCTTGAGGCACGGCGCCCAGTGTGCCGATCACTACTGGGACCCCCTTGACTGGTGTGTGCCAGTCTTTGCATTTCGATCTTTAAATCCTCGTATCGTGTCAGCTTTTCCAGTTGTTTCTCTTCAATCCTGCTATCACCTGGGATTGCAACATCCATGATCCATACTTTGCTTTTTTCCACAATCGTGAGGTCAGGAGTCTTGTGCTCCAAAACACTGTCTGTCTGAATCCGGAAGTCCCAGAGGAGTGTGACGTGTTCCAGTCCCAGTTCTCTGTCTCAGGCAGAAGGTGTTTGCAGCGCAAGCTCCAGTGGATCACCTGAGCAATGTTGTTATGCCTCTGCTTGTCGTCTGTCTGCAGAATCTTCTTGCAGCAGCTGAGGGTGTGATCTATTATTTCGCCTGCTTGCACGCAGAGTCTACACTTGGGAGCTGTTGTCGACTTTTGAATTCTGGCTTGGATGGCACTGGTTTGAATGGCTTGTTTTGGGGCTGCAAGAACCACACACACACACACACCCCTCCCGGGGTCTCCTTTTTCCATCTGTGAGCCACATCCATGTTTTGTCCTTGTCCATTTCACTCTCCATGTTTCCCAGGAATAGTTTCCTTTGGTCAGTTTCCTCTTCGGCTCTGCATTGTATTTTTATGGTAGTCACTCTTTGTATTTTGCACTTTAAGCAGTACTTATTATTATTATTATTGTTGCCGCTAGAGGCCCACATTTGCACACGCAATTCCTGCACATGCATACACGTGTGCATGCACTTGCAGCCCTTTCTCTCCCGGCGCAGGCGGAGCGTTTCCACAAAGAGCACGGGAGACCTTGACCGCTGCTGCTGCCGCCCCCATCGCTCTCTGGCAATCTCGTTCTCTGTGTGCCGTTCTTTCCCTGGTTCCTCTCCATCAAAGCAGGCGCCGGAGAGGGAGAAGAGAGCCAGAGCCGAGAGCCGCCAAGCACCAGAGGCAGAGAGGCAGGCAGGCAGGGGAACAAAAGCAGGCGGCCGGAGAAGAAGCCGCGCATGGAAAGCACCAAACAAACACACACTCCAGCCGCCACTGCTGTCGTCGTGATGGGGGGAGGCAGCACATAGGAAAGCGATGGAGGGAGGGGGCCTTCCTTGGGGGAAATGGCTCTTGTGGCACACGCAGCAGCCAACAAGGGACACCTTCCACAAGCACGCCTGCACACAGCCACATAGGCACATGGGCTGGGTTTGCCTGCCACACTTTTCCTGCCTCTTTGTGATGCTGCTCCGCAGGTTGTTTCTGCCGCGCCACCGACTGGCATCCTTTCACTTCTTCGCCCATGTTCGGAGGCGCCTGCCACTCCCTTTGTTCCAGAGGCACCAACTGGCCTTGGCCTCCTCCCTCTTTGGCCTGGTTTGGGGGGGGGGGGTTGCAGCACACATGCGCCCCTCCAGCCTCAATGGCAGAGCAGGTGCTCCAAGGGGAGGGCTCTCTTTGACCCACTTGGCGTCCCCCAGGTGGGACTGGGGCCCTTCTAGACCCCTCCAGAGCTCCCCAAAGGAGGCAGAGCGGAGCAAGCAAGAAGGTGCACCAAAAAGCCCTGATAATAACAACAACAACAGCAACAATGACAATAACAATATTTTATTAGCAACCCATCCTATCTCCCCAGAGCCCCTGGTGGTGCAGTGAGTTAAACCACCGAGCTGCTGAACTTGCTGACTGAAAGGTCAGCGGTTTGAATCCGGGGAGTGGGGTGAGCTCCCACTGTTAGCCCCAGATCCTGCCAACCTTGTAGTTCGAAAACATGCGAATGTGAGTAAATCAATAGGTACCCCTTTTGCAGGAAGGTAGTGGTGCTCCATGTAGTCATGCTCTCCATGTGACCTTGGAGGTGTCTATGGACAACGCCGGCTCTTCAGCTTAGAAACGGGAATAAGCACCAACCCCCAGAGTCAGGCACGGCTAGACTTCATGTCAGGGGAAAACCTTTACCATGACCCTTGCCTATCTCCCTGAGGGAACTCCGGGCAGATTCCAGCATATACAGACACAGACAGGCACAAGGCAAACATTCAATGCCTTGAAACAGTGATACACAGGTACACAGGTAAAGGGAAAGGCTTCCCCTTCATCTTTGGCTCTGGGAGTGGTGTTCACCTCCATTTCCAAGCCAAGGAGCTGGCATAGTCCACAGAAACCTCCTGGTCATGTGGACGGCATGACTGCATGGAGTGCTGTTTACCTTCCCACCGATGCAGTACTTATTGGTCTACTCACATTTGCATGTTTTCAAACTCCTAGGTTAGCAGAAGCTGGGGCTAACAGCAGAAGCTCACCTCATCCCGTGGATTCGAACCACCACCCTCCCAGTCAGCAAGTTCAGCAACTCAACTGTTTAACCTGTTGCGCCACCGCAGCCCCATATCCGGATGTGGACTCTTATCTGTACGTAGAACCCCTCGTCCCTCCTGTGGGGCAGCCACACTCCTCGTTCCCTCAGGAGTGTCATGCAAGGGGGCCTCAGAGGTCACCCCAACCCACCCCCTTCTTCACCCAAGGCGGGAGGAAAACACAAACACCCCAACATGGATGACCCCAAGCCTGCAAACACCAGCCCCTTCTCTCCACTGTGGCCCCCATTTGAAGTGCCTTGGGTGGGTGGGTGGGCAGTTGGAGGTGAGGGCCAGGTTAGCAGCCTGTCTGCTTGAAGGGGGGTGCGGAAAGGCAAGGCGCCAATCAGAAGACCCCCAACAGGCACTGCCATTCTAGCCCACTCCCCTTAGGGTTGCCACCTGTCCCGTATTATACGGGACGTCCCGTATTTTTGCTCTGAATTTCGTGTCTCGTATTTTCAGCTTCTGTCCCATATTGACAGGACAGGACAGGACAGGTGGCAGCAGGATGCGAGGCCAGGACAGCAGTGAGCGCCACCGCACCACCAGCAGCTTCTCCGTGGTGCTTGCGCTCGCTTGCTCGTTTCACAGGCACGGCAGGCAGCAGAGCACCCCTAGCAGCGGCACACCTGGAGGGTGCGCATGTGTGGAGCCAGCTAATTCTGTGCATGCCCCCCAGCGCGCATGCGCACCCTCCCCAAGCCAGAAACTGAGGAGGGTTTGGCAGCCCCGGGGGGGGGGCACGGAGGCTCCGCCCAGCTGCAAAAGGTTCCTCCTTTTCGGCCTTGTGTAGGGAATGATTCTCGTCTCCGGCCAGCTGGAGTTGCACAGAAGCAAAGGCGCATGCGCAGAACCTGGCAGCTCTATGCGCCTCTGACCATGTAGTGCCCTAAGCGGCCGCTTACTTTGCTTACCATTAAATCCGCCCCTGCCAGCAGGCTTCACTCCTTCAAGGAGGAATCCTAGACTTGAAGGGACCCCTTTTTGCCATGGAGGAATACTCAAGCAAAGCACTCCAGACAGATGGCCATCCAGCCTCTGATTAACATCTTCCAGAGAAGGAAGCTCCAACTGACTTACAGGGAGTCTATACTCCACCATATTTGGAAGGGTCCCTCAGAGACCATCCAATCCAATCCACTTTGGCTACACAATCCAATCCTTCCCAACAGATGGCCATCCAGCCTCTGATTAAAGACTTCCAGAGAAGGAAGATCCAACTGACTTACAGGGAGTCTATTTTCCATTATATTTGGGGAAGTCCCTTAGAGGCCATCCAATCCCACCCCCTCAGGCTACACAATCCAATCCCGCCCAGCAGATGACCATCCAGTCTCTGTTGAAAGAGTTCTTGAGAAGGAGGCTCCACCGGACCCCCCTGCACCACATTCCACTCTCACCACCCGAGAGGTCTTCCCAATATGGAGGCTGAGCCTCCTTTCCTGCCATTGGGACCCACAGCTCCCTTGTGCCCCAGTCTCCGCCATGTGACCCCCTTTCAAAGGGGAGTGGCAGGCCGCCCACCACCCAAAGGCCTTGGGCACAAGTTGTGCGGAGAGGGGGCTCCCCAAAGCCCGGCTTTGTGAGCGCTTGGGCTGCCCTGAGGCCCGGGAGGCTCCGTTCCCAGCCAGCAAAACACCCTGTCCCTGCATTCATTCCTTGAGTAAATAATCCAAGCGCTGCTCATTTCTTTCCACCGACATGCGCTCGCTCGCTCGGTGCCTCTCTGCGGCGGAGGATTCAACCGCTGCCACTGCTGCTCCCCAACAGCCCCGAGGCATGATGCACCACACTCCCATGCACGGCCATGAAGACAGCCAAGGGGGAGAAGCAAACAGGGCCCCAAAGGCCATCCCGTGCAACCCCCTTCGGCCAAGCTAGAAACACTATCAAAGCCCTCCCAATAGATGGCCATCCAGCCTCTGTGTGCAGAATTTGGGGATCAATGGCCTGAATACTGCTAATGCCATCACAGACCTAGGAGGGCCCCCCAAAGGCCACCCAGACCTGCCCCCTTCTGAAAGGCAGGAGGACACAATGAAAGCCCTCCTGACAGATGGCCATCCAGAATGTTTACACAATTTGGAATCGATGGCCTGAATTCCATTTTTAGCATCCTAGAATCAATGGCCTGAATTCAACTCTTTGCATCACCGCGCTGGGGGGGTCCCCCAAGGGACATTCAGCGCAGGCCCCTCCTGCCAGGCAAGAAAGACACAAGGAAAGCCCTCCCGGCAGATGGCCATCCAGAGTGCTTGCTCAGTTGGGGAATCAATGGCCTGAATTCCATTCTTAGAATCATAGATCCCCCAAGGGACATCAAGATCTGCTCCCTTCTGACAGGCAAGGAAGACACCATCAAAGCCCTCCTGAGAGATGACCATCCAGCCTCTGTTTACAGAATTTGGGAAGCAGAGCCTTGAATTCCTCTATTACCATCACAGAGCTGGGAGGGTCCCCCAAAGGCCATCCAAACCTGCAAGGCAGGCTGACACAAGGAAAGCCCTCCTGGCAGATGATGTTTACACAATTTGGAATCAATGGCCTGAATTCAATTTTTAGCATCCTAGAATCATGCAGGGAAGACCATCCAGTGTATTTATTTGTTTGCTTGTTTGTTTGTTTACGGCATTTACATGCCGCCCTTCTCACCCCGAAGGGGACTCAGAGCGGATTACAAGTAAAATATAAATACTATATATCAGGGCTGCCCAGGAAGTCGATCACAATCAACCAGTCGATCCCAGGACCGAAGGAGGTTGATCCCAGCTGGATGGGGTGCTTCTCAGAGGGGGCGGAGCCAGGCTGCAACAAGCCCCGCCCCTCCCCCGGCTTCGGCACTCCCAGCAGCTTCTCCAGGCTTGAGGACGGCAATGCCAAGCCAGTGGTGGCATAGCTAGCACAAGGCTGGATTGGCACTGCCATCCTCAAGCCTGGAGAAGCTGCTGGTAGAGCTGAAACCAGAGGGAGGCGGAGCCAGGCCAGGCCACGCCAAGACAGACCCCTCCCCTCTGGCTTTGGAGCTACCAGCAGCTTCTCCAGGCTTGAGGATGGCAGTGCCAAGCCAGTGGTGGCATAGCTAGCAAGGCTGGTTTGGCATTGCCCTCCTCAAGCCTGGAGAAGCTGCTGGAGCTCCAAAGCCAGAGGGGGCGGAGCTTGGTGTGGCCTGGCTCCGCCCCCCTCTGGCTTCCGCTCTACCAGAAGCTTCTCCAGGCTTGAGGATGGCAGTGCCAAGCCAGCCTTGTGCTAGCTATGTCACCACTGGTTTGGCATTGCCATCCTCAAGCCTGGAGAAGCTGCTGGGAGCTCCAAAGCCAGAGGGGAGGGAATGGGGCTTGGCGCGGCCTGGCTCCGCCCCCCTCTGGCTTCCGCTCTATCAGCAGCTGCTCCAGGCTTGAGGATGGCAGTGCCATGCCAGCCTTGTGCTACCTATGTCACCACTGGCTTGGCATTGCCATCCTCAGGCCTGGAGAAGCTGCTGGGAGCTCCAAAGCCAGAGGGGAGGGGAGGGGATGGGGCTTGGCGCGGCCTTGCTCTGCCCCCTCTGGCTTCTGCTCTACCAGCAGCTTCTCCAGGCTTGAGGATGGCAATGCCGAGCCAGTGGTGGCATAGCTAGCACAAGGCTGGCTTGGCACTACCATCCTCAAGCCTGGAGAAGCTGCTGGTAGAGCTGAAGCCAGAGGGGGGCAAAGCCAGGCCGTGCCAAGCCCCGCCCCCACCCCCGTCCCTCTCCAGCCTTGAGGAGGTAGGTAGATCTTTCTGACTTGGTTTTATTATAAGTAGCTCGCATGCTGATAAAGTGTGAGCACCCTGCTACCGTGTTTCCCCGATAGTAAGACACCCCGATTGTAAGACGTATCGGGGTGTCAGGGGTCAGCTAATGCCGCCGTGAAAGAAAGCCGCACCCGAAAGTCCATGCGAAGGGAGGGGGAAAGAAGGAGCAAGAGGCGGGGCGGCGGTGTCGCGTCAGAGGCCTGGCTGTGACGCGGCGCCGCCGCCCGCCTCCCCTCTCTTCTTCCTTCATTCCCTCCCTTCCTTCGCTCTCTTCCCTCCCTTCCTTCATTCACTCGAATGGACGAAGGAAGGAGGGGAAAGAAGGAGCAAGAGGCGGGGCGGCGGCGTCGCGTCAGAGGCCTGGCTGTGGTGCGGCGCCGCCCCCCTTCATTCACTCGAATGGACGAAGGAAGGTGCTCCTTCTCCTTTCCCCCTCCCTTCCTTCGTTCAGGCAAGAGGCGTGCCACGCAAGAGGCATGCCGCGGTTGGCCCGTGTGGCCGGCTGTGCAGCGGCCGGCGCGGCGGCGCACCTCACAGGTACCATCGCCCCTCACAGGTACCGTCGCCCCTCACAGGTACCGTCGCCCCTCACAGGTACCGTCGCCCTACTGGGTGAAGAATTCTTTCGGGGTATGTCCAATATAAGACGTACCCCGAAAGTAAGACGTAGTGGGGCTTTTGGGGGTAAAAAGAAAGCAAGACATCGTCTTACTTTCGGGGAAACACGATATATATTGTATTATTGCCATAGCACAATATTAATATTATATATTACATTGTACTATAACGTTACATTGTAATATTATTAGTAATATTACATGTAATATAAAATATATAAATATTACATTATAAGCACATATTATATTATAAGTGCAACACCCTTCCACCAGGCAGGAAGACACCATCAAAGCCCTCCCGGCCAATGGCCACCCAGCTTCACCCATCCCAAGTCCTTGTTTCAGTGGAACATGCACACCCCTCCATTAGAGAGAGGGAAGCTCTGCCCACACCCGCCTCGTGGGACCCACAGGAACCTTTTGCACGCGTCCCCCTGGGGCCTCCTCGCTGCCGCTGCCGTATTTCGAAGGGCGCCCAAACGCAAAGGTGGCAGGAGAGCCGGCATTGCACATTTCTAAATGCCAACCGTTGGGCCCAAAGGCTCTCTGTCAGAAAGCATTGCTCTGGAATTGCAGGATCCTAGGCTTGGGAGAGGCGCCCACAAGCCTTTGAGTCCAACCATCCTTCGGCTGGAGAGGTCAGGAAGACACCATCAAAGCACCACCAACAGATGGCCACCCAGCCTCTCCTTCCAATACTCCAGAGATGGAGTACTACTCTCGTCAGGTAGTTCTTCCTATACTGGAATCTCTTTTCTTCCGGTTGGAATCAGCCGCGCCATTGCGCCCTACTCTCTCAACCACAGAAAACAAGCTTGACCCTTTCACGGAATCCTAGTGTTGGAAGAGACCCCGTGGGCCATCTAGTCCAACCCCCTTGTGCCATAAAGGAAAAGCACAATCAAAAACCCCGACGGATGGCCATCCAGCCTCTGTTTCAAAGCCTCCAAAGAAGGAGCTTTCACCAAACTCTGAAGCAGAGAGTTCCACTGCTGAACAGAAAGTTCTTCCAAATAACGTTCAAGTGGAATCTCCTGTCCTGTCATTTGGACCCATAGAATCCTAGAGTTGGAAGAGATTTGGTGGGCCATCCTCCAGTCCGACCCCATTCTGCCAAGAAGCAGGGAAATCACATTCAAAGCACCCCCAACAGATGGCCATCCAGCTTCTGTTTCAAAGCTTGCATAGAAGGAGTGTCCACCACCCTTTGGGGCAGAGAGTTCCACTGCTGAACAGCTCTTAGTCAGGAAGTTCTTCTTTCCTGTAGTTTGAAGGCATTGTTCCATTGCATCCTAGTCTCCCAAACAGCAGAAAACAAGCATGCTCCCTCCTCCCTAAGACATATTCCCCTCACATATTAATACATGGCTATCACGTCTCCTCTCAGCTTTGTCTTCTTTAGGGTAAACATGGCCAGCTCCTTAAGCCGCTCCTCATAGGGCTTGTTCTCCAGACCCTTGGTCATTTTAGTCGCCCTCCTCTGGACACATTCCAGCTTGTCAACATTTCCCTTCCATTGTGGTGCCCAGAATATAAACAAAGTGTTGTTGTTGTTATTATTATTATTTGGACACGGTGTGATTCCAGGTGTGGTCCAACCAAGGCGGAATAGAGCATGGGGAGCATGACTTCTCTTGGATCCAGCTGTGCCTCCTCCTCCTCCCTGCTGCCCAATCTGCTGACCCAGCATCACTTCAGGGGCCTTGTCTCCGCAAGGGTTCCTGGCTCTGGGCGGCTGGGCATTGCTGCCTCCGAGGGAGGCTGGAGCGGATCCCGCCTCATTGTGCAGCCGCTGGACCAGAACCAGCAGCAGAAGCAGCAGCCGAACACAAACAAATCACGGGGAGAGGAGGAGGCCCAGGTGGCATCCCTCGAGGGAGGGAGGGAGGGAGGGAGAGAAAGAGGGAGAAAGGGAGAGACCCGAAAGAGAGAGAGAGAACTGGCAGGCGAGAACACAGCTCTGCCCAAAGGCACGCAACACGTCCCAGCCCTGAGAGAGAAGGGTTGGGAAGCAAGGAGGAGGCAGAGGGAAGGCAGGTCATGATCGGACAATGGGCATCACTGCCTGTCCAAGCCAATGGCTAGGAAGGCAGAGAGACCCCTCCCCAGGGGCCATTGAGGGGGGGGGTTAATATATCTGTCCCCACCTTGCACCCATGTTCCGTGAAGGGCTTCTGAAGCAGCCCTGAGGCTGTTACGAATGGTGGGAGTTGGAGTCCACACACTTGAAGGGCCCACGTTTGCCCATGCTTGTTCTAGCGCCAGCCGTAGAGCGAATGAGCTCCAGCAATTACAGTTGCTGCCGGCCGAAGTGCCTAGCCTCGCCTTCAAAACAAACACACAGGGGGGAAAGGAAGGGGCCTGAGGCTGTGAGGAATGGTGGGAGTTGGAGTCCAAGGCCTCTGGAGGGCCCCAGTTTGCTCTAGAGTCAGGGGACAGCAACGTGAGGGAGCCGGGGCTGCTTGTGACAAAGCCCATTCATGCACACACAGGTAGGTAGGTAGGGCGGCCAAACCATGCAACTGCTCACCCTTAAACGCCTCGTAGGTGACCTTGGGTAAGTCATGCTCTCTTGGAAGCCCCAAAGGAAGGTGTTGGGTGCAGATCTCGCCAAGGCGACCCCATGAAAGGGTCAAAGGGCTCTTCTCGAATCCCTGGGAACCCCAAAAGTGACCACTGAAGGACTCTGGCCAACCAGCCACACTCTTCCTATGGAATATGGGGAGAGTCCAATCTGGGGGCAAGGTGTTGCTGGCATTGGGGTGGGCAAGGGAGAAGGGTCAAGCCCTTCTTACAGGCCCTGGAGAGAGAGAGAGAGAGAGAGAGAGAGAGAGAGAGAGAGAGGAGCTGGGGAAAAGGCAGGCAACAGCAAAGGGGGGGGGTCTGTCTTTGACTGCAAAAGCAAGACCCTTGAGGTCAGGAAAGGTCAGGAGCTCGGTCCAAACGGAGTGGCTCAAGGGGCCCAACTGGGAGGAGGCTCAAGGGAGGCCAAAAGAGAGCTTTGCTTTGCCACCCAATCTCCTGCCACAAAAGGCTCCCAATTGGAGGGGCTTTGAATTTGGGGGGCTTCGGAAGGGGGGGCACATAAATGCCCATTGGTTGGCTTGTGGGGAAGGTGTCGTCCAGTGGCTGCGGGGACAAGGACCAATCCGTACGAAGCGAGAAGGTGTGCAGCTGCTGGTTCTGCAATCCCGTGTGCTCTGCAATCCGTCTCCTTGGTGCTCTTGGGCCAGTAGCCACGCTTGGAAAAAGCCGGACCCCTCCTCAGGATAAGAGAGACCCCTTTCCAAAGCTTTGGGGGGAAGAGAGATTGAGGGGGTGCTTTGAATGCAATTTTCCTGCTTCTTGGCAGAAAGGGGTTGGACTAGATGCCTCACCAAGTCTCTACGAAGTCAATCGTTGTATGATTCGAGAGGTCAGGGGGACCACAGCGTTTGGGGTCCCAAGAAGACAGAGGAAGCCCCTCTACCCAGAAATGGGCCAACCAGGAGCGGAGGGGGAGAATTTGAGGGGGGCTGGTCCCACATCCTCGTCCAAGTGGCAGCCCCCAGGCCCAAAAGGGTGGCCCCCTTCCTCCTTGCATTTCCTGGGAAGCCAGAGCTCTTGTTCCGCAGCCCGGCTTCCCATGCGCAGCCCGGCAGATGCGCCTCTTCCAGTGGAGCCTCTCCCAGGAGGCTCTCCAAAGCCAGGAAGCCCAAGGGACGGACAGGCAGGCGCGGGCCTCCCAACCGCGGCCCCCCAGGGACACCCACAGAAGAGAGGAAGGTGCCAAGGGAGGGAGCGAGCGAGCGAGCGGAAGGGGGAGGCGCAGCACACAGCCCCCCCCATACACACATACACAAGAAGGGGTGGGGATGGACATGAGAGAGGTAGCGCACACATGCGTACACACACGAGAGCAATTCCCAGCCTGCAAGAAAGCTGCCAGGTGTCCAAAAAGCCAGGTGTCCCTGTTGTTGTCCCCAACACACATGTACGTACGCATGCACACACGACACACATGAGCTGGACGTGCCTGAGGCAAAGACGGTGAGGGCCACATTGTGGCGCAGAACAGAAAGTGGCCATCAAGGGCTCCCATCGCTGACCAATCCGTCCTCTAACGCCCCAAAAGAAGCTACACGGTGCGGGCCTGCAAAGGCTATGCACGCTGGACACCGTCCAGACCCCAAACCACACACCCAACCACAATGCACTGGGCAGGTGTGTTTCTGGGCGTTTCCTGCTCGCTCTCCCTGGGAATAGAGCGCATGACGGACCTTGGACAGACAGGCAGGCAGGCAGGCAGGCTGGAAGGACAGCCAATGCACGGATGTACGGCAGCATGAGAGGGCACCTGTGGAGCAGCCCCACCTTTGCAAGTCCCACACAAACACACAGGTCCCAGGAGCAAAGAGGCGGCGGGTTCACGTTCACACCCAGCATTCAGCGTCCTTCTATGGACCCAAAGGGTCCGGGTGAGAACCCCTCACCCATTATTGCCACTTCCCGTGATGCTCCCAATGGAACCGCCACCCATCCAGTTAGCACCCGAGGCACCCCCTTGACTCCCCATCGTCCCCCAACTCTGGTGCTCGGGAGCCACAAAGGACCCTCCTTCCATGACCTGAGCGAAGGGGTCCTGAGAGAAGCCCCCTCCCCACAATGTGTACTCAATATACAGGAGCAGGTGCTCGCACCCAGACTCACCCATGGCTTTTTCCGAGGAGGCCGAAGAAGAGGAGGAGAAGCGGCCACCACGAGTTCCTTCCTTCCTTCCTTCTCTGGCTTCCTTCCTTTTCGCGCAGAAGGGTCTTCACTTCCAGGAGAGGCAGCCCCTTCCCAGCAGGACTCCAAGGCCTGAGCTCCGAGTTCTTTCAAGGTGGGTGGGTGGGGGGTCCCACTCCTTTGGGCTCCAAAGAGGGTCCCTCCTTCCTTCCTTCCTTCCTTCTCCACTTGGGAAGAGTCTCTGTGGGAAGAGCAAAGGCTCAGCTGCTGGAGGCAAGGCGTTGGGACCCCCACCCAATTCAGTCAAGAGAGACACACTAGGAGGGGAGCACAAGGGGAGGGGGCTCCCCAAAAGCATATCAAGGACAGGTGGGCAGCCCAACCCCACCTGGGCGCTCATTCTAAGTCCCCCTCCCCATGAGGATGATGACCCTCCTCCTCCTCCATAGACGCCCCCTCCTCACTCCCATTAGCCCCCCAGGGCTTTTCCATGGAGACCCCCGCCCTAGAGACCGAACTCGGTGGGGGTGTCTCCCTATTCCCAAGCCTGTTCCCAACGCTCTGCCTCTCCCTCTCCCTTCAGAGGGGAGGGGTCTCCTTGGGAAGCCTCCCAACAACAGCCCTGCCAGGGAGGCCCCCCACCTCGAGGCACCCAAGCGGAGTGGGACCCTCCCCTCCCCTCCCAGGAGAGGAGGAAAGTTTTGCCCCCCCCCTGGCTCCCTCCCTCCCTGGCCCTTTCCTTCCTGGGGAGGGGGCTTCCTTACCTGGGGCTCCGGGGGAGGAGAGCCGCGCGCCGCGCTTGGAAGCCGAAGCCGAAGCAGAAGCGGAGAGCCGGGGAGAGGGGGCGGAGCCAAGCAGGCGGTGGGCGGGGCATGGGCGGGGCTGAGACCAGGAGAAGGAGGAGAAGTGGGGAAGAGCCTGGGCACTCTGCACGCGCTCAGGAGCTCTGCTTCCCTCCCTCTCTCCATCTCTCCCACTCCACCCGGCTTTTCAGTGTTGACCAGGCTTGGCCCTCCCTCCCCCCAGGTGTTTTGGACTCCAACTCCCACCATTCCTAACAGCCTACCGGCTGTGAGGAATGGTGGGAGTTGGAGTCCAAAACACTCGGAGGGAGGGCCGAAGTTGGCCCAGGCCTGGTGTGGACTCCTCTAATCCTCTGAGAGAGAGGGCAACGGGGGAAGCAGCAGGAGACCCTCTCCCCAAATGGGCTTCTCCGGCAGGCAGGCAGGCAGGCAGGCCTCGCACTTCCAGTCCCGCAGCGCCCCCTGCCGGCCACGAGAGGCCTTGCACCCTCTAGGCGCTTCCGAAGAGGGGGGCTTCATGGGGAGTTGGGGTGGGGGGAACCTTTGGCGCTTCTCCTCGGACAGGGTCCCTGAGGCCCGCCGCCAGCCCCAGGAAAAGAGACCCCCTTTCCCTTCCCTTACTTTCCTTGCTTTTCCCTCCCCTTCTATTCCCTTCCTTACCTTTCCCTTCCTCTCCTTTCCCTTCCTTTCATTCCTTACCTTTCCTTCCTTTTACTTTCCCTTCTTTCCCCTTCCTTTCCCTTCCTTTCATTTCCTTTCCTTACCTTTTCGGTCCTTTCCCTTCCATTCATTTCCCCTCCGTTTCCTTCCCTTCCTTTCTCTTCCTTTTACCTTCCCTTCCTTTCTTTTGCCTTCCTTTCCCTTCCTTCCGTTTCCATTCCTTTCCCTCCCTCCCTTCCCCTCCTTTCCTTTCCCTTCCCTTCTTTTCACTTCTTTTCATTTCCTTTCCTTACCCTTCCATTCCTTTCCCTTCCATTCCTTTCCCTTCCCTTCCTTTTGGACCCCACTGGACCCCACTCAATTAGTGAACTAGTGAACTATCGGCCAGTTTCCAATCTCCCCTATTTGGGCAAAGTCATGGAACGTGTGGTGGCTTCGCAACTCCAGGGGTTCTTGGCAGACACTGATTATCTGGATCCGGCACAGTCTGGCTTTAGGCCGGGGCATGGGACTGAGACAGCCTTGGTCGCCTTGGTAGATGATCTACGCCGGGAACTTGACAGGGGGAGTGTGTCCCTGTTGGTTCTGCTGGACCTCTCAGCGGCTTTCACTGCAATGCAGTACCCCCAAGCCCCATATCTGCAAGGCGACCACGGTATCCTTCTGGGTCGCCTTGCAGATATGGGGCTTGGGGGTACTGCATTGCAGTGGCTCCAATCCTTCCTGGAAGGTCGTACCCAGAAGGTGTCATTGGGTGACACCTGTTCGGCTCCACAGCCGTTGTCCTGTGGAGTCCCTCAGGGTTCAGTACTGTCCCCGATGTTGTTTAACATCTACATGAAACCGCTGGGAGAGATCATTCGAGTTTCGGAGTAAGGTGTTATCTGTACGCAGATGATGTCCAGATCTGTCACTCCTTCCCACCTGTCACCAAGGAGGCTGTCCAGACCCTGAACCGGTGCTTGGCTGCTGTGTCGGACTGGATGAGGGCTAGCAAATTGAAACTAAATCCAGACAAGACAGAGGTCCTCCTGGTCAGTCGTAAGGCCGAACAGGGTATAGGGTTACAGCCTGTGTTGGACGGGGTTACACTCCCCCTGAAGACGCAGGTTCGCAGCTTGGGAGTGATCCTGGACTCAGCGCTGAGCCTGGAACCCCAGGTCTCAGCGGTGGCCAGGGAGCTTTTGCACAGTTGAGACTGGCGCGCCAGCTGCGCCCGTACCTTGGGAAGTCTGATCTGGCTACGGTCGTCCACGCTCTGGTCACATCCGAATAGATTACTGCAACGCACTCTACATGGGGCTGCCTTTGAAGACAGTTCGAAATTGCAATTAGTCCAGCGGGCGGCAGCCAGACTACTAACGGGAGCTACATACAGGAGCACACCCCCCTGCTGTGTCAGCTCCACTGGCTGCCTGTCCAATTCCGGGCTCAATTCAAAGTGCTGGTTTTGACCTTTAAAGCTCTATACGGTTCTGGCCCAGCTTACTTGTCCAAACGCATCGGCCGCTACGTCCCATCCCGTAACCTAAGATCATCCGGGAGGCCCTGCTCGCTCCCGCCGACCTCTCAGATGCGGTTGGTGGGGACGAGGGACAGGGCCTTCTCGGTGGTGGCCCCCGCCTGTGGAATGCGCTCCCCACGGAGATACGGTCCACCTCATCCCTCCTGACATTCAGGAAGAAGGTGAAATCCTGGCTCTGGGATCAGGCGTTCCCTCACCAGCACTAGGCAGCATGTGAGACGGAATTTTAATGGGAGGGAGGAAGAGGGTCAATGTTTCTAGGGTTGAATACTGTTTTAATTGGAATGATTGTAGATGTGTTGAGGGATTGTATTTTAATGCCTTAATGTTTTAATGGGTTGTGGGGTTTGGGGTTTTACGCTGTTGATGTGGCATCGAATTGTGCCTGCTGTAAGCCACTCTGAGTCCCCCCCTCGGGGGTTGAGAAGAGCGGGGTAAAATCCTGAAATAAATTTGCCTTCCCTTGTTTTCCCTTCTTTTTCTTTCCTTCCCTTCCTTTCTTTTCCTTTACCTTCCCTTCCCTTCTTTTCCCTTCCTTTCCTTTTCTTACCCTTCCTTTCATTTCCCTTTTCTTCCTTTCCCTTCCCTTCCCTTCTTTTCCCTTCTTTTCCTTTTCCCTTCTCTTCCTTTCCTTTCACTTCCTTTTCCTTCCCTTCCTTTAACCTTCCCTTTTCCCCCTTCCTTTCCCTTCCTTTCTTTTTCCTTTCTTTTTCCTTTCTTTTCCCTTTCACCTTCCCTTTCACCTTCCCTTTTCTTTTCCTTTCCCTTTCCCTTCCCTGCTTGGGTTCCTGGGGCCTTATGAATAATTTCTTCTGCATTTACAAGGCAAATATTTAATTGGACTTTATGGAAAATGGAAAGTGTGCGGCGGGAAGGGCGGCGGCGGCTGCTTTAGGGGGAACGTGCGTCACCAGGAGGACCCTTCATGCCTGGCGAAGGAGCCCCCCCCACACACACACACACAGTTCCCCGTCCCACAGGCATTGACAGCGAGTGGGAGCGTTGCTTCCTTCTCTCCCTCCTCTTCCCTTCCTTCTTCCTCTTCTGCCTCTCCTTCTCTTCCTCTTTCTTCCTCTCCTTCCTCTCTCCCTCTTCTTCTTTTCCTTTCTCTTCTCTCTTCCCATTCTTCCTCTTTCTTCTTCCTCTTCTTCGCTGTTCATTTCTCTTCCTCTTCTTCTTCCTTCCTTCCTCTTCTTCCTCCTCCCCTTCTCATTCTCCCCCTCCTCCTTCCTCTCCCCCTCCTTCTCTTCCTCCTCTTCCTTCCTCTTCTTGTTGTTTCCTCTTCTTCTCTTTTCATCCTCTTCTTCCTCCTTCTCCCTGTCTCCTTCTCTTCCTCATTCCCCTTCTCCTCGTCTTTTTCCCCTTCTTCTTCCTCTTCCTCCGGGGGTCACCCATAGGGCTCCATGGGGCATGGTTTGAGAACCGTTGGTCCAGAAAAGCAACCAGGCTCCGTGGTCCCAACACGAAACAACCGAAGGTGGCCCAAGTGCAGCTGGACCGGTGGCCCTTCCGCTGGGGTGGACAAGGCCCTTCCTGTTGTCCAGCATCCCTCCCTAGACCTTGCCCTTCAGGTCACCTGGTTCCCTCTTGGTTGCAGAATGGAGGAGGGGGCTCCTGGTGATGCCCCCCTCCCACTCTCTTTGGTGGTGGTGGGGTGCCTGAGGAAGAAGGGGGGTGCCTGTGTGCTGCTGGGCTCCTGCTGCTGCTGCCAGGCTTCAAGGCGCGTCCTGCGTGAATAATTCAGGCCTAATCCCTGGAGTTGGCGGCGGCTCTGAGAAGATCCGGCAGGTGCAAGGAGGAGATGCGCTGCAAAGGAGGGAAGGAAGCGAGGAATGAGCCAACTGCAGGGAAGAAGGGATGCCAACGAAGAAGAGGAGGAGAGAGGCAGAAGTGGGAGGGGGGGCTGCAGAGATGGGGTGCTGGGAGTGGGGTGCAGCATCCAATAGAGCAGTGTTTCCCAACCTTTTTTGAGCCGCGGCACACTTTTTGCATTTGCAAAATCCTGGGGCACACCACCAACCAAAGTGACACAAAATGACACTCTAACACAGTCATACATATCGTTAATATGTTTTTAAAATGTATTTATACACTCGGTGTGAAACCTGGGCCTGTTTCGATGAACACAACATAGATATCCTGGCAGGAATGGCAGAAAGACACAAACTTCTCACTCAGAACTCCCACGACCAAGAGAAAATGCTATAAGAGTTTGGTGGGCATTGACCTTGAGTTTTGGAGTTGTAGTTCACCTATATCCAGAGAGCACTGTGGATTCAAACAATGTTGGATCAGGACCAAACTTGGCATGAATACTCAATATGGCCAAATATGAACGCAGATGGAGTTCAGGAGAAATAGACCTTGACATTTGGGAGTTGTAGTTGCTGGGATTTATAGTTCCCCTACAATCAAAGAGCATTCTGAACCCCAGCAATGATAGAACTGGGCCAAACTTCCCACACAGAACCCCCAGGAGGCAAGAGGAGGTCTCTACTTGGGGAAAGGGAGGCGGGCCTTCCCAATGCATGGAGAGGGAGAGACCAAGTAGGCAACGGGTGGGGAGGGGGGTGGTTGTAATTTTGTGCCTTTATAGAGGTAGGTTTCTTAGGGTTTTTATACTTCAACACACTAGACTCCCCCCCCCTTGGAGGTTCCAATTTGCCACGTCACACCTGATGATCGCTCACGGCACACTAGTGTGCCCCGGCACACTGGTTGGGAAACAGTGCAATAGAGCATCACCACCTGGGTTGCTTTGAGTCTTTCGGCCTGCATGGCCATGTTCCAGTAGCATTCCCGCCTAACATTTTGGCTGCATCTGATAGCGTACAATGGAAAGCCCCCTGTGTTCAAGTTGATCTGACCTGCAGCAGGGAGTTCCGCTGTTCCTGGATGCCCCATTGGGCTAGCATCGCTGGGAGTGTGGCTACAGCAGCAGCTTCAACCAAGTCTTTCTACTTTATTTTCTTCCCCTGACCCTAACATTGTAACAAATCCCCCAATAAAGAATCATTTAATTGTAACGTTTTCCTCTCCATAGCGATACGTTCTGTCTTTTACTGTCTCCAACTCTCTCCAAGCATGAACCTTTCCTTTTCCGAGCCACAGATCTCTGCCGGCTTGCCTGGGATGCTCTTACAGTGTCCCAAGGAGGCCTAAACTGCATTCCTCTAAACTGCGGATACGGAAACCCATTGGGGCCCTGGTATCCGCAGTTCAACGGATCGCCTCCATTTTGGTACCATATTTTTCCTAGACTAATCCACTCCTCATTTAATCCACTCATCATTTCCCCTGCCTCCCAGCCAGCTGATGACTCCAACCAATCAGCGTGAAGCCGGCAAAGGGGCGGGGAGAGGGAATTTGAACTTTGGCAGCTCTGTTTCTCTATAAGAATGTACTGTATTGCCTTGCACTTTATGTCAGCTTTGGGCAAACGATTGCAGCTTGACATCCACTCCAGCTGGAACGAAATAAACAACTCGGTGGCGTTTCTTCAACTTGGTGAGATCTTTATTTGGGAAATCCATGGAAAATTGGATTGGCTGCTTCCTATCTCACCAGGGCTATATCGGATCCTCTTTGGTGGGTCTGACTGGTCTGCCTTCATGGCTAGACCCCCAAATCTTGCTCGATATCACATCTGTGGCCAGCATCCTCAGAGGTTTGTTCACAGGTCTGATGAAAGTGAGGCAAGTGGAGTGTATAATATACCCGTGGAGTAATGTCCAAGGAGGGAGAAAGAAGTCTGTTTGAAGCAAGAGTGAATGTTGCAGTGAGCAAGCTTGAAGAGCATTGAGTATCCATGAAGCTGCAAAGTCGATCAGTGAGGGTATCTGGAGGCATCTTCTGCTTGGGAGGTGTCAACTGGCTTTTGATAGCTTGTTGTCTGGAATTTCCCTGTTTCTGAATAGATGTGTGTGTGTGTGTGTGTGTGTGTGTGTGTGTGTGTGTATCAGGAGCGACTTGGGAAACTGCAAGTTGTTTCTGGTGTGAGATAATTGGCTGTCTGCAAGGATATTGCCCAGAGGACATTGCCTGGATGTTTGATGTTTTACCATCTTGTGGGCGGCTTCTCTCATATCCTCATATGAGAAGCTGGAGCTGACAGACAAGAGCTCACCCCACTCCCCTAATTCAAACTGTCCTGCCAACACAAGAGTTTAACCTTTTGTGCCACCGGGGGTTGTGAGTGTTGTTCCTTATTTACTGTCTTGATTCTGGTGTTTTTTAATACTGGTAATGATATTGGAGGTGACCCCCCGCCCCCGAGGACTTTGTAAAAGATCGTTCAAAACCAAAGAATTAATAGTTTTACCAAAAACACCAGGCTGGAATGATCCCATAATTCCCTATCTCTCTCCCCCCCTTGTGGGAACCTAAGGCCCGCCCCATGGCCCCACATGGCAATGCCCTTGTAACTCACACTTTATGGACTTTCTTGAACTTTTATGGACATTTGAAAGACTTTCAGAAACTTTTTGGGAACTTTTTCCTTTCAAACCCCATGGACTCTTCTCATGATTTATTAATGGACTCTGGTGGGTGGGATGGGCTGATATGAGATGATATGGTTCCCATTTCCCTCCTATATGAATGTATTCCCTATATGCTTTCCCCTTCCATGTGTTCCTATATGAAATATGAAATGCCACCTTTTCGTGACCCCAGCATGCCAAGGCTCAGGGAATCTCTCACTTCCTGGGCTAGTAAATCCCTAAACAAAGAAGGACTTAACAAGAACACTTGCATGGACAATGACAGCGGACACGTCCCTTCAAACCTCGGATTTCGCCCATTTGAGGGATATGTCCTTTGGGCACGCACCTTCAGACATTGGAGCTGGCCCATCTGGAGGGTGTGCCCCATGATGATTTTTGTCATTCCTCACAAAGGGGACATCCTGCCTTTGAAAAAGCTTTGTATGTCCCATCTGCCTCGCCCTTTGTTTACATCCTCTTGGCCGAAACCAAAATACAAGGTATCGTCAATGGATCCCATATCCAGGATTAAGGATTCCTGGGGTCTGACACCCACGCCAGACCAAGATGTTTATTTCCTTCACTTGGGACAATACCAGAAGCTACTTGAGGACTCTTGGAGTAATCGCCGGCACTTGGACAAACATTAAGTCATTTAATCCACTCATCATTTCCTCCCGGTTCATTGTTTCCCGTCTGGACCGCCTATGCTCTCATTGGTTGAGAGCCCGAAGCAGTGCTGGCTTCCTGATTGGCTGAGGCACGGCAAAGCTCACTAAACAAACACACCTGGGTACTTGTCCCGCAGGAACTACACACGATATGCTGAACCACAATAAAAATACAAAAAGATTGAGGTCTGGACTAACAATCCTCATGAAGGTGTGGGCTATCTCCCACGGGGCCGGGAGAAAGCACCAATGGGACTGTGTGAAGCCCCCTCTATCCACTCGCTGGAGAGATGCTCCGTAGAGCCAGGCTAATGGGGAGATAAAACCACCATCCCCGCCCCCCTTGGGCACACACAATGTTGCAATCGATAAATCAAAGGATGAACAATACACAGTTAGAATAACATGACCAAGGGGCCGAAATCAATACATGATCATACACGGCAATAGAGCATGTGTAGGTCTGCCAAGGAGGAGGCCTATGTACATACGATGGCTGGGAAGCGGGGAAGCCGCAGGGTGGGGGGGCGGCGTAAGAGGAAGTCATCCCGCTCGTGTCTATTGTTGATGACGTTGCACGGAGGTGGGCGCAGTGCGAGAGAAATCTAAGCTTGCGGCATGTCCAGCACTGATGGCGTATGGTATAAACACAGCGCCGTCCGATGACGTGGTGCTGTCGCGGAGCGCGCCGTCAGACGTGCTGAGCGCGGGGCAGCGTGGGCAAGCCTCCGGCGTCCTAGCGTGAGGACGTACCCGGAAACGGTCAGTGCGGTCCTACGGAGTAAAAGGGCCAGCAACCGCCGGAATGGGAGCCAAAAAGGCCCGTTGTGTTCAATATTTCTAGTTCAATCCTCTGGAAAATAAAGATGTACAGAAGCCAAATGGCTGGGGGGATAGCCCGGGCCCCTCCCGGACAATACCACGGTGAGGGTGCTGGAATGGGAGGCCCACGGTGTCCCGATGCTTCCCGGAAACCGTTGGGCAGACGCCGTATCCCAGGCGAAGATGCCGCTCCGTCACAGACCCAGGCAAACGATGGTAATAATAATCAAAATAGCTTTTATTGGACCCGCAAGCACATGCTCGTCGAGCCCAGACGGTTCCGAATGGATCCCAGTTGCACCAACACACACCAGCCAAAATCGTATGATGTATGGGCCCTGCAGAGGGGCTGGCGGCTCCCCCGCAGATGGCAAACGCCAACGGGTGACCTCCTGTTATCACAAGGATCCCCAATCCCGTTTCGCTGGTTCACAATGGCAGCTTCATCAGGGCGTTAATATTGGTGAATACAAGGTATTGGTGGACAAATATAAGACATAACCTGCAAATACATATAGTCATGACATCAGCAACAAAGAACAAGCATAAGCAGTAGCTACAATACAAAATGTTTCCCTATTAGGCTGCATGGCCTAGCAGGCACTCACCATATTGTATTGTAGCTACTGCTTATGCTTGTTCTTTGTTGCTGATGTCATGACTATATGTATTTGCAGGTTATGTCTTATATTTGTCCCATTGGTGCTTTCTCCCGGCCCCGTGGGAGATAGCCCACACCTTCATGAGGATTGTTAGTCCAGACCTCAATCTTTTTGTATTTCTATTGTGGTTCAGCACGGCAAAGCTCGCCATGCCTCCCTGCCCGCTGCGTACTCCAACCAATCAGTGTGAGGCCAGCAAAGACCGGGGGAGAGAGTTTGAACTTTGACATCTCTGTTTTTCTATAAGGATGTAATGTTGTGCATTGTACGGTATGTTAGCTTTTGGGCAAATGATTGCGGCTCGACATCCGCTCCAGCTGGAACGAAATAAACAACTCGGTGGCATTTCTTCAACTTTGGTGAGATTTTATTTGGCGATATTCAGTGAAAATCCAATTGGTTATGTCCTATCTCGCCAGGGCTATATCAGATCCTCTTTGGTGGGTCTGACCAGTCTCCCCCTTCACGGCAAGACCCCCAAATTCTTGCTTGATATCATTTGGATGAGTCTGCAGAGCCTTTCATGTCCTTTGATTCATGCCTGGGCAATGCTGCTGTGTTTTGGGGTCCCTATGGAGGCTTGTACGCAGCCGCATGGTATGCCATAGACCCCTGCAGTGGTTGGAGGAGGCAAGGGCAAACTTCGGTCCTCCCTCCAGGTGTTTTGGACTCCAACTCCCACCATTCCTAACAGCCTCAGGCTGAGGGGTGAAAGGAAAGGGCCTGAGGCTGAGGTGAGAGTTGAAGTCCAAAACACCTGGAGGGAGGGCCCAAATTTGCCCATGCCTGTTCTTGTGGCAGCAGTACGGCGAATGAGCTTCAGCAGTTACAATTGCTGCTGGCTGAAGCACCTAGCCTCGCCTTCAAAACAAGCACTTCCACAGGGGGAAAGGTAAGGGCCTGAGGCTGTTAGGAATGGTGGGAGTTGGAGTCCAAAACACCTGGAAGGCCGATGTTTACCCATGCCTGGCTTCTAGGGTGTGTGGTATACTGTGCCTTTAAGCCACAGCCTCCGGTTGTAACACCTCCAATGTATTTAAACTACTGATGGTATGTGATGAGGCATCTCTTGCAGGCAAGGCTGAAGGGTAGCCGCCTTGGTGCTTGAATACACATCTTGACTACAAGACTCTGTTGGCTGGTGAGTCTGTGATATACGAAGACTATTACAGGGTGTGGGATTGGGGTGCAAGTGCTCAGGCCCGGATCTGGCCCTTTTGGCGCCCTAGACCAAAAGCTCTGCCCCCGCCCCCGGCCCGCCCCCGACTCCGCCTATCAGCTGTTAGGAATTGTGGGAGTTGGAAGTCCAAAACACCCGGAGGGCCGAAGTTTGCCCAGGCCTGCTCTAGATTCTTCTACCATCTACACCAAACATGGGCAAACTTGGGCCCTCCAGGTGCTTTGTTGGACTTCAACTCCAGCAATTCCGAACAGCCTACCAGCTGGGAGTTCAAATCCAAAACATTTGGAGGGTCCAATGCTTGATCTACACTTACAAACTGGGCTACAAAACATGGTGTGCTTAGTCGGATCCTGACCGGAAGCCACGGAAGCCTGCATAGTACACTTTCAGGGCTCCAGGAATCAAGGGCGCCCCTCCCGCAGAGTATGCAACTTGAACCAAGGCCAAAAGAAGAGGCAGTTCGTTGCACACCTTCCCCCGCCCTTCGCTGGAGGAATCGGGATGGAAGGGCTCCCAAATCCCAGGTTGTTCAAGGCAGGCGCCCGCCAGCGAGGCACTGCGGTTTGGAGAGATCCTTGGCATGGGATCCCCCACCTCCATGATCCGCGTGAGGAAGGAGAGAGTTGGGATGGATCGCTGCCTGGAAACCTCCCTTCACCTCAACGCCGTTGAAAGTACAACACGCAGGCCGAGAAAGCCTCTCCACCGCAGGACAACAAACAAGGCACGGGGCAACCCTTGTGTAAGGCGATCCCACTGCGAGGGGAGGGGGAAGGGCTCCGTCCCACCCCCCAAAATGGGAGCAAACACGCCGGGACCTCCCCCTCTCAGACCCAACTCTCCCTTCCCTGCCTCACCCGCTCTCTCCCTCCCCAAGTTCTGCCCCACTCACTCACTCACTCACTCACTTTGCCATTTCTTTCCGCCTCACACGCCGCTGAGGAGGCGGAGCCGGGGGCGGGGCGGGGCGGAGCTGAGGGGAGCAGAGCAAAGGGGGGGCATGGATGGCGCTTATGCCACCATGCGCATGCGCCCTCTTTTTTTGGGAAAAAAATTTGGAATTTTTAAAAACTTTTTTGGGGGTCCGGACCTGCTGCCCCCCCAAAGGTGCCGCCCTAGGCCATGGCCTAGGGTGGCCTTATGGGTAATCCGGGCCTGCAAGTGCTCCCTAGTTGCACCCCACTCTTGCAAGCCCAACCAAAGCCCTTCTCCTTCTGCCCCTCCCTTGAATCCTCGCACAGAAGAGAGGTTTCCAACCCACACTCCCTTTGTGTGTGTTGCTTCTTTCTTTCCTTCCTTCCTTCCTTCCTTCAGGAATTAATTGGGGAGCCACCACAAAGCCGAGGATTATAAATGGGAATCATTTTCCCGGCTCGGGCTCATCCATCTCGCCTCCAAAGGGGCTGTCAAGAGCCGGGAGTCTTTTTCTGTGGAAATGCTCCCCCTGGGACCCCAAAAGAAGGGAGGGGGGCAGGCACAGCAGGGAGACCCCCACTCTTTCCCCCCAGGGAGGGTCTTCTTTGGTGGTTAATAGTGGAAGGGACCACCATGTGGGGAAAGGGCTGTCTAGAAGCAGTGAAAGCATCCATTTATTAGAACCATGGCCCAGGAAGGCCCCAGATCCATTCCAATCGTGGAGGCTAAGCAGGGTCAGTCCTGGTTGGTGCTTGGAGGGAGGCCGCCAACTCCTCTACTTCGTGCTTTGGTCCTTATTTCAGAGGAAGGGAAGGCCAAAAACACCTATGAGGAATCATAAGAGTTGGAAGAGATCCCAAGGGACATCCCAGGTGACAGCAAGGAAGGCTCAATTCAATCCTTCCTGACAGGTGGCCATTTATTTATTTATTTATTGACAGTATTTATATTCCGCCCTTCTCACCCCGCAGGGGACTCAGGGCGGATTACAATGTACACATGCACGGCAAACATTCAATGCCATATACACACAACACATATAGACAGACAGTCAGAGGCTATTTAACTTTTTTCTGGCCACCAGGAGAGCTGTCGCTTCACCGTCCATCTGTGACACTGATGAAGTACTTTCCGCATTCCCCACGTGCTTTTGCTGGTGATTTTTTTATGGCCTCGTAAATTTCTTAAGTTAGCCTTCCCACACAGAGGTGGTGCCTAAATTTCCTACTTGACAGATGCAACTGTCTTTCAGGTTGCAAAGGTCAACAACAAGCTACACAATTGGCCAGAACTCACTCACTCCAACTCAGGCTGACTTCAAACTCATGACCTCTCGGTCAGTAGTGATCTTAATGCAGCTGACACCCAGCCAGCTGCGCCACAGTCCCGGTGTGTTACTGATCTTAAAAGGATGCTGTGGATTGGCATGAACTTTAAAGTACGATTGTGCATTGCATTCAGTCTCAGCGTCCAGAGAAGGCGCCCCCACTGGACTCCGAGACACAGAGTTCCACCGTTGAGCAGCACTCCTTATGGTCAGGAAATTCTTCCTAATGTTCAGGTGGAATCTCCTTTCCTGACATTTGAACCCATTCCTCCATTGCGTGCCCGTCCCCAGGTCGGCAGAAAGCAACCCCGCTTCCTCTTCCGAGTGACATCCCTTCTAAACATGGCTATTGTTATTATTATAATCGGCACTGACAAAATGACCATCTGTCAGCTGCAAAAGGGCACCCTACTCGGATCTGCACGCGTTATTTGTGAAAGGGTCCAATGTGTGATCCAATACAACAGCCAGCATAGTGATCTTGTTTGCTGTGTACTCACCTTGTTGTGTTTCAAATAATAATACTTTATTTATATTCTGCCACCCTCTCCCCAAGGGAACTCAGGACGGATTCCAGCTTATACATATAGACTAGTGTTTTCCAACCTTTTTTGAGCCGCGGCACATGTTATACATTTACAAAATCCTGGGGCACACCACCAACCAAAATGACACAAAATGACACTCTAACACAGTAATACATATAGTTAATATGTTTTTAAATGTATTTATACACTCAGTGTGACACCTGGGCCTGTTTCGATGAACTCAACATAGATATCCTGGCAGGAATGGCAGAAAGACACAAACTTCCCACACAGAACTCCCATAACCAAGAGAAAATACTATAAGAGTTTGGTGGGCATTGACCTTGGGTTTTGGAGTTGTAGTTCCCCTATATCCAGAGAGCACTGTGGACTGAAACAATGTTGGATCAGGACCAAACTTGGCATGAATACTCAATATGCCCAAATGTGAACACAGATGGAGTTTGGGGAAAAGAGACCTTGACATTTGGGAGTTACAGTTTCTGGGATTTATAGTTAACACACAATCAAAGAGCATCCTGAACTCTTGCAACAATGGAATTGAACCAAACTTGGCCTATTGAACTCTCATTACCAACAGAAAGTACTGAAAGGGTTTGCTTGGGAATTGACCTTGAGTTTAGAAGTTGTAGTTCACCTACACCCAGAGAGCACTGTGGACTCAAACAATGTTATGTTATGTTGTTGTTTGTTTTCTATCCAGAATCACAATGTTGGAAGGAGGCTCACCACTTTACAGTCCCTAAAACAGGCGTGGGAAAACTTTAAAGTGAGGCAGCGAACAGAGCGAGGCTGGGAAGAAGGGAGCCCGAGGGGAGAAGAAAAAGTGTTCGGCAGGAGGGGGAAGAAAGGGAATTGGAGGTTCCCATTTCCCACGGCACACCTGATGATCGCTCACGGCACACTAGTGTGCCACGGCACACTGGTTGGGAAACATTCAATGTTTCTGAAACAGTGAAACAAATACACAGGCAAAGGCAATGGCTCCCCCTTTCATCTCCGGCTTCTGGGGGCAGTGCTCAACTTTGGCTCTGGCAGAGGTGTCCATCCCCATTTCCAAGCTGAGGAGCCGGGCGTTGTCCGTAAAGCCCTCCTGCTCATGTGGCTGCAAAGGGATCTTGTGGCCCTTCCATTGGGATTATGTAAAGGCTTAGAGCATGGAAGATCTCCAGCAGTGTGACAGTCATGGTGGTTAAAGTGTTGTCAAACCGCACCCATCCTGCAGTGCAGATGCACCCTGTGCTTCAGCAAAAGCAAATATGCAGCCCAACTGTCAAGAAGGGCAGAGGGCAAGGAAATGAGAGACACCCCCCCCCCCATTGCGCTCCCTCCCGCTTTGGCTGGCTGGCTGGCAGTTTCTATCAAGAGTGGAGTTCCTTGGAACAGCGTTACTAATTAGTACGGAAATGCTATTAGCATTGTTAACGCATTCAAAACATTTGTATAAATGCTTGTTGGCAGTGTGTAAGAACCAGTCTGGCGGAGAGAAGGGGGGGTGGGGGAAGTAGGGGGGCCGCAAGGGGGAGAGGAACAGCAAGAAAGCTCCATGGGGAGCAAAGGGGGGAATGCAACAAGCCCACCCCCAAAAATAAAGAAGAGAGGTGGAAGGCCCTGCAATGGGGGGTTTCGGGCCTATGCACTTGCTGGCCTCAGGGGTCTCTGCCCCCCCCCCCGCCGACCTCTCCCAAGGGGCAGATGGATGCCATCCATTCAACAAAGTGGGGAAGGGGACAGTGGGGTTGGGGAGGGGGGTCTTGTTATATTTGGAGGACCTCAAGATGGTACCTTGCTGTCAAGCAATTTAGAATGGCTGTGGAGAGCGAGATCCGAGCCACGGTGGGTTTAGCCTGGGGAGAAAAAGAAGCCAATGTTCCAGACTAAATCTCACCAAGTTGAAGCAGAAGCCGTTGAGGTATTATTTATTTCTGTTCCAGCTGGAAAAGGATGGCGGCTGCAGTCATCTGCTGAGGAGCCGCCATGCCCAGTTACTAGGCCTGTTTGATCCCCCCCCCCCCCCCCCAAAGGATCAAAACTCATTCCGGACGCAGGGGAGCGGTGGCGCTTCGAATCTGAATGACTTCTGAAATTTTCCGGAAAAAATTTGGAATTTCCCGAATTAATTCCAAAATGGCTTTGTTAATGGCGGACATGCATGTTTAACCCAGTTTGGATGGGGATGTCTTCCCTCCGCATCAGAACTGGGGTGATAGCCGTGTTTAACCCACTTTGGATGCGGCCGTCACCCCAGTTCTGACGCGGAGGGAAGGACGCCCACCTTCAAACTGGGTTAAACAGCCAATGAGGGGAAAGCACCTTGGTTGGGGGGGGGGGATCCAATTCCTTTCCGAAAATGGCGGCGGTGCCTTCGAAATGGCAAATTTACTTCCAGGTTGCTTACCGCTTCGAAAGTGAATTTAATTCAAATTCATTCCGATTTTACGAGCATTCCAACGAACCTACCCAGGCCTAGTATTTACCGAAAGCAAGACATTATATACAGGTTTTCCATTCAAATCTCCCGCCCCTGTCCCCCCACGCCTGAGCCGACTTCACTGTGATTGGTTCTGATGTCAGCAAGTCAGGAGGAGCAGCCGGGGGCTGGTGCGGCTCATCCAAGGAGAGTCCGAGCTCCACTTCGGCCACTCGGCCAATGGTGTGCAAGAAACAAAGGAAAATAGTTGCTTAATGGTGGCGATATCGGAGGTGACCCTCTTCTCTTGGGCTCTGTAGAAGACAGTTTAAAACCAAGGGATTCATAGTTTTCCCAAGTACACCAGGCTGGAATTGATCCCATAATCCCCTATCTGTCCCCCACATGGGAACCTAAGGCTCTTCCCATGGCCCCATGGTCCCACATGACAATGCCTCTGTAACCCACACTTTATGGACACACCCAGTTATTTCCCTTTTGCATTACTCTTATGGACTTTTGCTCATTCCCAAAGACTTTTTCCTTTCTGTCCAGGACCCCTTGGGCTATCTTTTATGAATCTAATAAACTGTGTATCTTTCTGGTGGGTAGGCAGGGGTGATCAGGATGGTATATTTCCCCATAAACCCCAATGTATCCCCCCTCAAGCTTTCCCCATGTATGTAATTTTTAAAATATGAATGCGCCACTGTTTACCTTTAGCCAGATACATTGGGCGAGGCTTGCCAGCTGCAAGCTTGTGATTCAATCACCCCTCCACTAGCCTCATTGGCATGACAATGGCAGGAGCCAGCTCTTCCAAAAGGGTCTTTCCCCCTTGGGCCAAAACTGGTTTCTACTAATCAATAGACAAAGGCCTCTGAGTATCGTCTACCTTTGTGCAATTAATAGGCAAAACTATTTCTATATTTCATAATTGGCCACCTCTATCAGCCTCGGAAACTGGTACATGCTTACAGCTTCTTCATTTGTTTACCATCCAAAGAACTGAAACCCTGCAGCAATAGATTAATCTGTGTCTGTCAAACAGAGAAGAACACAGATGAGGACATTTGATCCTCAACCAAAAGACAATAGAATTGCTCAGCCTGAGAACAGGAGGGTTCTTGCCGGACACTTGGCCACTTGATCTACATATTTAGTCCCACCAAAATGTTTTTCTGCCTTCATTGTTCTACTCATCGCCCGTCTCTTCGCCCCCATTGGCTGGAAACCGATAGATGCAGCCAGCCAGCAAGATTCCATCCAATCAACACAAAGCTGGCCTGGGGGTGGGAAGTGGGAAATTTGAATCTGTAACCTTATAAAATGGCATGTTTTTCTAATGTAATTTTTATGTTAGCATTGATGAACGATTGCGGCTGTCATCCTGTCCAGCTGGTCTGAATAAACATCTCGGTGGGACTCCTTCAACTTGGTGAGCTTTTTATTGGGGAATTCTAGGGAAAATTGGGATTGGGCTTCCTTTCTCACCAGGGTTAATATGAATCCTCTTTGGTGGGTTTAGCTGGTCTGCCTTCATGGCAAGACCCCCCACCCCACCCCAAATTCTGTTCGGTAACAGTGGGATTCTGAGTGGCCCTTCCTGGATCCTATTGAAAGGTGATCAAGACGATTGGTGTGAGCCCTCAAGCCCGACCTTGGTTATTGGCATAAGGTTTGAAACAGCATTTCTGCCGGGCCCCTCAGAGACAGCCCATTGTCAAAAGGTACAGCCATCTTGAGACCTTGATGAGGATCTCCTGGTCCAGCTTTACTGGGGAAGGGGAATGTCATTGTTTGGGAAGCTGCGACGTCCCCTTCTCCTCCTCGCAGGGAGGAAATGTCCTTTGTGTTGAGGGATTAAAGTGCCCAAAAGGTTCCCCAATTCTGAAGTGGCCTGATCCCCCAAGGCTTCAGAAAAGGGGCCATCAAGCGATTGTCTATATATTGTGAAATGTCTGGAAGTCCATTCAACCAAATGCAGGCCCAGGGCAGCTTGTGGCCTCGGAGTCAGGAAGCGCCGCTGGCCAGAGTTCACAACTAAGTCACCTTGCATGTAGTAGCAAGATCTGCAGAAATATTCTGTTCATGGTTTGAAAGTATTTAATTGTGCGGAACTTACTCTGAAAGTAGTTGTCCTACTCCCGAAACTTTGTTTCTCTAGCTGCCACAAACTATGGTTGAATTAGATATTCATTGAATGCCTCATACGTTGACAAGCTGGTCTGCTGTGTCCAGGGGAGGGTGACTCAAAGGATCCAGGGTCCATTGAGGACACGGGACAAGTCATGCAGACCCAGCTCTTTGAACTCAGCAGACTATAAAACAGAGGCGCTCCTTCGTGTGGTTGTTGATTTGGTCTCTGGCTTTATTCTCATCATTCCACTTACCAGCTATGTAGTTTTGCATGCCACATGGTCAGTTTTTGGGGCCACGCTGAAGCTAGAGAATGTTACCCTTTCACGGTCTATTTTTGGGTTGTACTTTCATATACTGCAACCAAGCCTACCACCTGCTCCCTCGACCCGTGCCCCTCCTGGCTTGTTAGATCTTGCCTGGAGGGGTTACGTGGGCCTCTGTTGAATATCGTAAACAGCTCCCTTGAGCAAGGAGTTTTTCCAGAGTGCTTAAAAGAGGCGGTGGTCGCTCCATTACTGAAGAAACCACCATTAGACCCTGCGGTTCCCTCCAACTACCGACCAGTGTTGAACCTTTCGTACCTGGGGAAGGTAGTTGAGAGGGCAGTAATGGAGCAGTTGCAGTCCTTCTTAGACGACGCAACATGGCTAGACCCCTTCCAGTCCGGCTTCCGTTCGGGGCATGGGACGGAGACGGTCCTGGTCTCCATCACAGACCAACTCCGCTGCCAGCTCGACCAAGGCGGGTCTGCGCTGCTCGTGTTATTGGACCTCACGGCAGCGTTTGACACGGTCGACCACAATCTTTTGACCCACCGCCTGGCCATGGCTAGAGTGAGGGGGACTGCCCTGAAATGGCTGACCTCCTTCCTCCACCAGCGGTCTCAGCATGTGAGGGGCGAGGTGGTCTCCGAGGGCTCCCCATTAGTTTGTGGAGTTTCGCAGGGGGCCATCCTCTCCCCTCTGTTATTTAACATCTACATGCAGCCGCTTGCACAGCTGGTGCGGAGTTACGGGCTGGAGTGTCACCAGTACGCTGATGACACCCAGCTCATCCTGAGGATGGAGGGCAGGCCGGGATCCGACCCCGATAATTTCCAACACTGCCTCGAAGCCGTTACTGGATGGCTGCGAGCCAGTAGGTTGAGGGTGAATCCGGTGAAGACGGAGATCTTGTGGCTGGGTCGCCCGGGTGATGTGGATGTCCAGCTTCCGAGCCTGGACGGTGTGGCGTTATGCCCATCGTCTTCCGTTAAGAGCCTGGGGGTTCACTTGGACTCCCAGCTGACCATGGAGGCCCAGGTCTCTATGGTCAGCAAGAGTGCTTTTTTTCATCTGCGACAGGCAAAGAGGCTGGCCCCCTACGTCTCCCGGAACGACCTGGCCACGGTGATCCAAGCCACGGTCATCTCGAGGCTAGATTACTGCAACGCGCTCTACATTGGCCTTCCTCTGTCGTTGCCCCGGAAGCTCAGGCTAGTGCAGAACACTGCCGCCCGGCTCCTGTCTGGGGCCCCAGCAGGCTGCCGTATAACACCCGTCTTGCAGGATCTGCACTGGCTGCCTATCGAGCACCGGATCACCTTCAAAGTGTTGGTTCTCACCTTCAAGGCCTTGCACGGTCTGGGGCCAGCGTATCTGAGGGACCGTCTCACCCCATACTGCCCTTTGAGATCACTACGGTCCGAGGACTCCAATCTCTTGGAGATTCCCTCGGCCAAACTTGCTAGACTGACATCGACCCGCCGGAGGGCGTTCTCTGTTATAGCGCCCACACTATGGAACGCCCTCCCGGCCGAAACCTGAGCCATGAAGGACCTGCTCCCGTTCAGGCGGGCCTGTAAAACCCACCTGTTTAAGCAGGCCTTTGGTGGGTAGGTCCTTCCCATGTCCCGCCTCTTGGCCGTTCACGTTAGGACGATGGGCTGCCTATTGCTGAGCGGTGCTACTGTTCTATTGTTTTATTGCGTTGTGTGCTCTTTTTAACTGTTTTAATTGTTTTATTGCCTGTTTTTATGCCTATCGGCTCTTGTAAGCCACCGCGAGCCCCAGGGAGTCGGCGGCATAGAAGCCCGAATAATAAAATAAATAAATAAATAAATAAATAAATACTGCAACCAAGTTATTGTGTACCTGTGTGATTCTTCACTCAAGATTTCGTGAGTACAATCATAGAACCATCGAATCCTAGAGTTGGACGAGACCTGGTGGGCCATCATCCAGTCCCACCCCATTCTGCCAAGAAGCAGGACAATTGCGTTCAAAGCACACAGATGACCACCCAGCCTCTGCAAGCAGACAGGGCTCAAGAAGCAAGGAGAAACAGGGACCCCTAACCCCCACCCCCCAAAAAACCTCTCCTGGGACCAGAGATGTGTGACTTGATGGCAATGCATTTACTGTGCTCTCAGGACCAGGCGATGCCCTGAATGTGTCTGACCGCCCGTGGAGAAAACAAGCCCAGAGCGATTGGGTGGGTGGGATGCTCACAGAAAGCACGATCCCGGCCTGAGACCCTTGACACCAGAGGTCTGGCACCGAGCTGTCAGGAGGCCGTGTCCAGAGCAGGGAAACCACGTCAAGGCCTTGGATTCTTGGATCTGCTCTGCCATTGCTGAGATGGAGAGGAATCCCCTGAGCGCAGAGGTAGGGGGACTGGGCCGGGGAGGGGGGTCAAACTGGCGCAGGTCCGGCAGGGTCCAATGTCCACTCTGGAGTGCCCCAGAGCTCCTTGGAGGGGCCAGAGCAGGACAAAGGGTGCCCCAGAGAGTGGGACCGACCTTCCCTGGGGCCCTGCCTGCTCTGCCTTTTGGCTTCTCCCGGCTGCACCCCCGAAAGCAACATCCCCAGGTATTCCGGGAGGGGCAGTCTTCCGGAAAGGCCATCGTCCAAACCCGGCTCAATGTATCAGAGCTGGAGCACAACCCATCCGCGGTCTTTCTCTGCCGGTCCCATTCTCCATTGTCCAGCGTCTGCCGAAAAGACCACCTGGTTGAAGAACCTAGCCGGTCACAGCTCTCCCCTCCTTGGGGTCAGACTCCCCCCCCCACTATCCCATTGTGTTGTCCGGCTGCACAGCAAGAAGGGAGGGAGGGAGACCCTCGGGGTGGATTGGTGGGAGGGGTGGTCAGCGCTGGAGGGGGGCCTCGCCCGCCGCTTCCTCCCCGTCCTGGTGGCGCAGCAGCAGCAGCTCCAAGTCCGGCTCCTTTGGAGGCTTGGGGCCCTTCTGGCCTGCAAAGGGAGGGGAAGAGAGTGGGCACCGTGTTGGGCAGTCTTGAGAGGTGAGGCTCCAAAATAACCTTCCCTTAGGGTAATTCCAACAAAACATAGTACCGGGAGCAAACTCAGGCATGGGCAAACTTGGGCCTTCCCTCCAGGTGTTTTGGACTTCAACTCCCACCAAAAATGAAATGCAAAGAGACAGAATGGGGGACGTGTGGCTCGAGAGCAGGACGTGTGAAAAAGATCTTGGAGACCTTGTGGACAACAAGTTAAACATGAGCCAACAATGTGATGCGGCAGCAAAAAAAAAAGCCAACGGGATTTTGGCCTCTATAGTGCCTAGATCCAGGGAAGTCCTGCTCCCCTTGCTCTATTCCGCCTTGGTTAGACCACATCTGGAATCACACTGTATCCAATTCTTGGCCCCACAATTGAAGGGAGATGTTGACTCTAAACTGGAATGTGTCCAGAGGAGGGCGACTCAAAGGATCAAGGAACTGGAGAACAAGCCCTATGAGGAGCGACTTAAAGAGCTGGGCATGTTTAGCCTGAAGAAGAGAAGGCTGAGCGGAGACAAGATGAGGGCCATGTATAAATATGCAAGAGGAAGTCATAGGGGGGAGGGAGGGAGCAAGCTTGTTTTCTGCTGCCCTGGAGAACAACTTGACTGTGGGAGCTGTTCAGCAGTGGAACTCTCTGCTCCGGAGTGTGGTGGAGGCTCCTTCCTTGGAGGCTTTTAAACAGAGGCTAGATGGCCATCTGTCAGGGGTGCTTTGAATGTGATTTTCCTGCTAGGCCTGGGAAATCATGGTTCTAAATGGTTCTAAAGTTTTGTTAGAGTTCTGAAATGTTCACCACCAGAACTTCAGCAACACTGTAGAAGCAAAGCACCAGCGCCACCTAGTGTTCACCACCAGAACTTTAGTTTGGTACGTACTTTAGAACCATTTAGAACCATGGATTGCCCAGGCCTAATGCCCAGGAATGTGGGGGAAGACAGGCCCCGAGCTTGGCCCTG
Source organism: Anolis apletophallus (assembly GCA_030556195.1). Lineage (NCBI taxonomy): Eukaryota > Metazoa > Chordata > Lepidosauria > Squamata > Anolidae > Anolis > Anolis apletophallus. The sequence continues at coordinate 1,723,228 of JARBWK010000005.1, forward strand.
TCTCTAGTCTTGCTACTCATTGAGGACTAGAAACTCAATGAAACAAAAACTTAGGCAGCCCAGGGATGAATCTGCAACAGACCACCAGCCAGCCTTTCGAGGCGGACCAGGGGCAAGGGCACAGTGAAGGGGCCCTCCTCATTGCCACTGGCTGCACATAGAATCAGAGTACGAAGAGACTACATCTAGCCCAATCCCCTTTATTCTGCACCCTGAAAGCAGCCCCAAAAGATGGCCACCTGGCCTGACTTACCTTTGGTGCCCAGGGCCCTGAGGACCACGTGGAGGGTGATGCCCAGGAGGCAGACCACGAAGCCCAGCCAGTTCAGGAGGCTCAGGCGGTCGCCCATCAGGTGGGTGGCCAGCAGCAGAACGCAGACTTCCTGGAGAGAGAGGAAGAGATGGGGAGGGGGAAGGAAACGGGGCCTCTTTGGGGCTGCGGAAACCCTGGGCCCATGCAGAAGGACTCCGTTCTCCCAACCAGGCTCCAGTTAAGAGGACGAGAGGGGGAAAGCCGCACAGAGTAATAGGGCAAGGAAGGGGCGTTATGGGAATAGCAGGAAGCTCCCCATCCCGATAAACCCCACTTCTGCAACCGCTCCGGCTCCCCATGAGCGCCCCAAAGTCTGCACAGAGGCCCAGAGGGAGGGAGCCCTGGGGCCGAGGGCAGGGGCAGGCCTACCTTGAAGATCCCGGAGATGGAGAGCGCCAGGCTGGAGGTTTTGGAGACCAGGAGGAACTCGGAGAAGCCCAGCCCAAAGGCCAGGACGCCCCCCAGGGCCAGCTTGGCCAGCAGGGACAGCAGCAGCCCCTCCTCGTGGAAGCGGAAGAGCTTCTCCGAGGTGGACAGCGGGAGCCCTGCCCAGAGAGGAGAGAAGGGAAGAGCCCGGGGTTCGTTTCTCTCTGGCGTTTGCCTCCTGTCCACCTGAACCCTGCGGCAGACTGACCAGTGGCTCCAACTTCTGCCATTGGCACAACAATAACAATAACAACAACAATAATAACAATAATTGTATTTCTTACCTGGCTTTCCTTGTAGCTCGAGGCTGGTCACAACACACAAACATTGCAAAAATTCCATAAACACACATCAAAATGTAAGTCTATAAAAGTTACATATTAAAAAATATTTCTATAAAATATATCTTCTATATAAATAAAAATGTAATGTTCGTTTGTGGGATTAATGCGCCCAAAAACCACTGGGCGCATTGACACCACATTTGGACACAAGACACCTCTCAGGCCCACGAGTGTCCACCACTCGTAAAAACACTGGAAAACACAGAGGAAGGGATTTTAAAAGACAAAAAAAATTACATTACAATGCATGCACAAAACCACATATGTACACAAACACACATATTTACACAAATATATATATATATATATATATATATATATATATATATACACACACACACACAACATATATACACAGACTGGGCCACTGCAACGCGTGACAGGGGACGGCTAGTATTAAATATATGGCAGGCACCCTCAGATGTTGAGAGGTCTGTTGACAACTATGAAAATGAGGTTTATATACCTGGCAAGTGTGAATGTCGCAATTGACCACCTTGATTAGCATTAAATAGCCTTGCAGCTTCAAAGCCTGCCGGGGAAAATTGACTACCAAAAATTCTAAAATCAGGACAGCAAATAAAGAACAACACTTAGAAGACAAGGGAATTCCAACCCCAACAACAACAACAATCAGAGCCAGCCAGCACCTCCCAACAAAGGATTCCCCAGGCAGAAAGAAACCAGGCTTTGAAGCTGCAAGGCCATTAAATGGTAATCAAGGTGGCCAATTGCAACAGTCACGCTTTCCTCAAACAGACAAGAGTTGTCCACCCTGGACATCATTCCACAGAGATATAAACCCCACAACCTCTGAGGATGCCTGCCATAGATGTGGGTGAAACACCCCACTAGTTGCAAAGGTAATGTTACTCGGAAAATAGTGTATTATGATGGTACTTATATGTTGCAATTGCTCATCAGGAGCCTTGAGGCGAATACCGCAAACTCACACAGGAATGCAAAGTCAGGCGACACAATCGTTCTACTGCAGCTGTGTTTGCCAGAAAGATTAGTCCTCAAATGCATCCACTGGAATACAAGGCTCCCCCACACGCATGCACATGCACACACACGCACAATCATACTTCAGCTGTTCCAAAAAAGCCTTACTTACCCTCAAAGGCAGCAAAGAGCGGGAAGAGGCCCAGGAACATGGCTGGCTGCAGGTGGAACATGGTGTCAATGGGGTTCTGGAGCCCTGTGGGGGGAGAACCAAAGGGGGAGGCGGTCAAGAAGGAGGGGCGGCAGTGGGGGGGTCCTCCCCCTTCCTCCCCCCTTTGGGCCCCGATCCCCGCGGGGAGGCCACGCACCCAGCTCCTCCTTCTGCAGCAGCATCTGCGTCAGGGTCCACCGGATGCCCCCCAGGAAGGAGGCCGCCAGCACCAGCACAAAGCCCTCCCCGTTGAACTGGACGGCCTTGTAGGTGAAGAGGAAGAGCCCCCCCGCAATCAGCAGCACCACCAGCACCTGCGCCAGACGCTGGGCGGGGAGGGAGGGAGCAAACGGGGAGAATGCCATTAGAGGGGGGCTTTAGCCCCTATTATTAATATTATTATTATTATTATTATTATTATTAGGCCCTGGACCAGAGTCTTGCCATTGCTTTTGGAGCCCCTGAGGCCATTGTCGTGCTTAACTAGAGCCCAACCTACTGGGGATGTGGATCACAACCTGTGAGGATCACAACCCAACAAGGGACAGATTATGAACTGTTAGGATCACAACCTAACCGGGGTAGTAGCAGTGTTTATTTTTTTCTAATATAGATTTTTATTTGGTTTTTCCAGGGGGTGTAGGGGTGGGAGAAGGTATAGACATACATAGACACGTGATTACCACAAATCTAGACATGTTTGCACCTACTACTGGGGATTGGGGTTAGGGAGGGGGGGGGGGGGTGGGGGAGCAGGATCGGGGCGGGGAAGTGGGAAGGGTATGGGTAGTATTGGGGACTTCCCAAGGGAGTTGCCCGAGGGGGCGTTTCTGATAAGGTTGACTCGCTGTACTTAAAAGTTCTTTCCGATGGCGTCCATTATATTTCATTTAGGTCCATTCTGATATTGTATCCTTCCTTTTGAAGATAAGTCCCAAAAAGTCCTTCCAGGTCGTTTCTTTTTTCCTTTTTCCTCCGTTATTTAACCTCTTTCCCAGGAGGTCCATTTGTATTATGTCCATTGTTTTTAACACCCACTCTTCTACATTTGGTATTTTCTTTGTTCTCCAGTGTCTGGCCAGTGTTATTCGTGCACTTGTTGTTAGAAAGAAGAAGAGTCTGTCCTGGTTTTGGTCAAAACCCTTCCCCGTCATACCTAGTAGATATTCCTGCGGGCCGAAGGCAATTTTTCCCCCCAGTATCTTTTGAATTTCACTATGAATGTTTTCCCAGTACTTTTTGACTCTTTTGCAGTGCCACCACTGGTGCATGAAAGTTCCCACATCTTTGTTACACTTCCAGCATCTGTTGGATGCGTGACTGTCGAATTTTGCTATCTTTGAGGGGTGTAAGTACCAGCGGTACTGCATTTTAAACCAATTCTCGGCTATTTCTATTGCCGGGCTGTATTTGATTTTTTTTGTGCCAAATTTCTTCCCATTGATGGGTTGAGATAGAATGCCCTATATCTTGTGCCCATTTGATTTGGCATTCTTTAATTTGTTCCTCTTCCATCTTCCATCTCAGGAGGATTTTGTAGATCTTACTAATATTTTTAGTCGTTTTCTTCACTATAGGTTCCCATACAAGGTCCTCCATAAAGTCTGTTTTTTTGTCTTTTCTGAATCTTTCATGCACCTGGTGGTGTTGGAACCAAGTCAATCCGGGGGATTCTTGTCTAATTTCATCAAGGGTTTTTAATTCTGTGGTGCCTAAATTGGTTTTTTTCAGTATTTGTTTGTAAGTTAACCAGAGCTTTGGGTCTGCTGATTCTTTTCTATGCCCCGCCTCCATCGGTGATACCCACAGCGGTATCCGAGGAAAGAGCCTATTTTTATGTCGCTCCCAGGTTTTTATCAGCGCTGCTCTTATGACGTGTTGGTTAAAATTCTTTTCCGTTTTTTCCTTCCCGTATATTAGGTAGGCATGCCATCCTGTACGGAGGTTGTGGCCCTCAAGCATTGCAATCTGGGAGTTTTGAGGAAAGGCCCATTCTTTAATTGCCGTCAGGTTACATGCTTCGTAATAACATCTAATGTCTGGAAGTCCCAAGCCTCCTCTCCCCTTCTCATCCGACATTAATTTTAAGCTTATCCTTGCTTTTTGGTTCTTCCATATAAATCCTCTAATGTCTCTATCCCATTTTTTAAAAAGGAAGTCATTTCTAATGATTGGGACGGTTTGGAAGAGGAAGAGGAGCCTCGGGAGTACCGACATTTTTATCGCGGCGATCCTTCCTAGGAGGGAAATGTTCTTATGTTTCCAAGATTCTAAATCCTTCGCTACCTCTTTCCAGAGTTGCTCGTAATTATTTTTTAATAATTGTGTGTTATTGGGTGTCAGGGTAATACCCAGATATTTGACTTTAGTTGTTACCTCAATGCCCGATAGTAATTGTAATTGTTCTTTTTCCTTTTTACTTAGGTTCTTTGTCAGAAATTTAGTTTTCCCTGGGTTTATTTTGAAGCCCGCTTTTGTTCCAAACTTTTCAAGTTTGGTCATCCACTTTTATATTTTTATTGGGTCCTCAATTATACACACCAAATCATCTGCGTATACCCTTAGTTTAATAGTTTCCTTCCTTATTTGGATGCCCTTAAGTTCTCTATCCATATTTATATCTCTCACCAACGCCTCCATTACTAGAATGAAGAGGAGTGGTGAGAGAGGGCAACCTTGTCTAACTCCCCGATTTATTTGAAAAGGTTTTTGGCTAGTGTGTCCATTTATTATTGTGGTTGCGGTTTGTTTTCGATATAGTGTTGCTACTATTTTTTGAAAATAATATCCCATGTCCAATTCTTTCGTAAGGCATTTGATGTAGTCCCAACTAATTTTATCAAAAGCCTTTTCGGCGTCAACAAATAATAGGGCTGCCTTTTTTTCATTGTGGATCTCATAATATTCTATAATATCAATTAATGCTCTGGTGTTTTCTTTTAGCTGTCTCCCCGGGATGAAACCTTTCTGATCTTGGGACGCCCATCCTTTTAGGAAGATCTTAATCCTTTCTGCCATAATTGTGGCAAATATTTTATAATCTATGTTAAGTAAGGAGATCGGCCTATAATTTTTAGGGTCATCCGTATCTCCTTTCTCCTTATATATCAAAGTGATATTGGCCATTTCCCACGTTGGGGGTACATCATGCCCTTCTCTTATTCCATTAAATATCTCCAATAATCTGGGAGTCAGCTCTGATTTATATGTTTTATAGAAAGTGGCCGTGAAGCCATCAGGGCCTGGGGCTTTATTATTCTTTTGGGCCTCTATACTTTTATCAATTTCTGTTGTTGTGATGGGGTCGTTTAGAAGTTTTCTCTGTGCTTCCGTTAGTTTTGGGATTTTTAGTCCAGAAATGTGCTCTATTATTGATTCCTTAGATGTATTTTCTCTTTTGTAGAGGTTATAATAGAACTTATTGAAGGCCTCCTCAATTTTCTCCTCTTTAGTTGCAATCTTCCCGTCATATTTTATTTTAGTTATATAGTTTCGTGCTCTTTTATCTTGTAGCTTTTTTGAGAGCCATCTTCCTATCTTATTTGCATTCTGATAGTGGTTTGCTCTTATATATTTTAGCTTTGTCTCTATGTTCCCTGTTTGGAGGAGTTGAAGCTGTTTTCTCAATGATTCTATTTGCCTCAATGTTTTTTTCCTACCAGGTTTCCTTTTGGCTGCCTCTTCCTTTATGGTCAGTTCTTTTATTATCTCTTCCTCTTTTTTTTTCCGTTGTTTATTCTTCCTACTATTTAGCTGGATTAGATATCCTCGGATAACCGCTTTCATTGTCTCCCATTGATTTGTTTTACTGGTATCTTCCCCTTGGTTTAAGTCCCAGTATTCTTGTAGTAGGGACCTTATCCACTTAATATCCTCATTTTTCCTTAACAGACTGTCTTTTAATCTCCATTTAAATTCTTTTTTCCCGCTCTTAAGGCTCATTTCCATTGGATTATGATCTGAAAATAGGTTTGGCAGTATTTCTATTCTGCCTATTTTTGTTATTAAAGTTTTTGAGGTCCAGATCATATCCAGGCGAGCCCAGGTCTTGTGCCTGGCGGATAAGTGTGTGTAGTCTCTATCTTCCCCTTTGTGGTGCCGCCAGGCATCTACCAAATTGAGGTTTCTTAATTCGTCTAAGAATTTCTGCGGGAGTTGACTGCTCTTATTTATTTTTTTTGCCTTCAGGTGTGTTTTATCTATTAGAGGATCCACTATCCCATTAAAATCCCCTATGATGATTAGTTCATCATATTCTTGATTTTTAATCTGCCTTTTTAGCTCTTTCATAAATTTCATTTTTGGACCGTTTGGGCAATACACGTTACATATCAAAAAATTTAAATCATTTATTTCCACAAAAATCCCCAAGTATCTCCCCTCCATGTCTTTGAAGGCCAGGTTTGACTTTACTCTCGAATTGACATATGTGGCGACACCCCGTTTCTTCCCCTCCCCCACTGAGTAGAACAGTTTCCCAAGTTTGGGTTGTTCTAGAAGTCTCACATGTTTGCTGGCTATATGTACTTCTTGTAATGCTATGACATCGTAGTTTTTCCCTTTTAGATATTCAACTGTTCGTTTTCTCTTGGGGGGGGGAGTTCCATCCGTTGATGTTATTTGAATAAATCCTGAGCGATGTCATCCTGGAATGCAGTGTCTTTAGCCTCTTCCTGGGTTCCATCCGTTAATTGTACCAATTGGTAATTCTCGGGTGAGAATTTCCGCAGTCTTTTTTGGCTTTTTTTTGTAGTTGAAGAGCAGGGGGGTCAATTTCTTCAAGCATGTTTTCTTCTTCCTCCTCTTCTTCTTCTATTTCTCCGTCTTCTCCGTCTTCTCCTCCGTCTTGCTTGTTATCTTCTTTGTCTTTATCTTTCCACGAGTCCCATTCTGATTTTGTTACCTTTGGTCCTCTTTGATGCCGGTTCTCTCCTTGTTCTTTTTCAAAATATTTGTGGTAAAAGGCTCTTGCCTTGTCTACTGAGCTGAGCCAGTATTTGGTGTCTCTAAAGGTGACGGTAAGGCCTTCAAGTTTCTCCCATCTGAATCGGATCCTCTTCTTCTTTAGGATCTCTGTTAGGAAGTTATATCTTCTTCTTCTGATTAATGTTTGGCGGGACACTTCCTTCATAAATATTATTCTTTTGTCCTTATAGAAGGTTGGTTTCTGTGCACTTTTCTGGAGGGTTTGATCTCTCAGAGTCTTCCTTGTGAAGGTAACTATGGTGTCTTGTGGGGTGTTATGCTTCTTTGCATACTCCGTGCGCAGACGGTACACTCTGTCTATCTCTGAGTCCAGGATTGTTTTGTCCATTTCTATCAGGTCTCCGATTATTTCAATTAGTATTCTTCTAGTGTCCTCCTCCCTGGATTCCACTAGGTTTCTAACTCTTATTTGAAATTCTAGTGCTTTATTCTCCAGTATCTCTACCTGATCCTGTAGCCTTTGCGTGGAGGTCTCAACCATTTCCATTTTATTTTCTAGCTTGGCTTGAGCCTTGTACAGCAGTTGGTTGTCTCTTTTCATTCTCTCCATGTCTTCTTTTAGTACTTTGAAGTCCTCCTTCATGTCTTTCTTCATACTTTTAATTTCTGTTTGGAGCTCTTGGTGCTGTTTGGTCTGCTGTAACGCTAAATTTCGAATCTCTTGAAGAAGAGTATCTTTGAAGCCTAGGTCTTCTGGGAGTGACTCTCTTCTAAGAGGGCCTCTCGCACCCTGGCTTATTCTTCCTCTGGCCTGCTGCATTCCTTCTGTATACTGGAGTTCGTAGGGAGTCTTTTAAAATTGTTGTGTCAGGTTCGTTTAATTTATTCGCTTCGCTCCTCCCAACTCCCTCCTAGACTTGGACCTACCAGTTTCCTTGTTTTGGCCGCTCGGGTTATTCACTCTTAGTTGTCCGTGTGGTCCCCTCTCTTTCGCCCTCTTCGTTGTCTTGTCAGCTTTTAAGGTTTCCGCCACCGGGCTTGCCCCCGCGTCTCGTCTTTTCCGCCTGTCAGTACTGCTGGGTCATCTCCCTCTTCTCCTGCTTTTCTTCCTCCTTCCACCCCTCCTTCTTGGTGTCTCACGAGATTTTTCGAAACGTGATTTCGGAGGGATCTCAATGAGACCTCAATTTCCGCCCGGGTTGCCCGAGTGACGCCTCTTCCTGTTCTCGTCCTGTTCTCATTCAATTGACAAAGTCTCGCGGGATCTCGCTCACCAAAGTGCGCGTTTTCAAGGACGCCCTTATGTGAGCGTTTTCAAGGACACCGCTTTTCCACCAAGTTCGCCGAAGCGGTTCTTGAGCGGGGAGGGCCCGAAGGATGTCTGGAGATCCAAAAAGCACCAGGCGCCTGGCACCAGGGTCGAGTGGTACACGGGGCTGGGAGGGTGCGGGGTTGTGGGCTCAAAACTTTCAGCTACGGCGAGAAGCTGGGGACACAGGCCAGGGTGATCTGGAGCGTTACTCACCACTTTCGAGCGGTCTCCCTCCTTTCCGCCTTGTGATTATTCTATTCTTCTGTTCTCTTTCAAGGACCGTGTCCGGACTCAGGACTTGTTAGTTCCGTTGGTTCCGTTGGTCGGATAAAATGGTTTATTTTGGGTTCCTAAGCTGTGTGCCGTATCTATCTGGTGGCCCCTTTCTTCCTCTTGCGTCCCAGGCTTTCCCTTGCCTTGTAAAAATGCTTTTGCCGCTGTTTCTCAGTTTCTCAGATGTGCCGGTCGCCGGAGGGATGTCCGGAGATCGATCAACCGATCGACTCCTTACCTCGGCTGGAGGATCTACCCGGGGGCCGTTACCGGGTGAGCTCGTCTGCCTCCTTGAGGGGGGCTCGACTTGTCACCGTCGGCCGTGATCCCCCCGGGTTGCTGCCCCTTTGGTGCCTCGATCCATACCTTGGCGGGGAGGGGATAAGACCCCTTTAGTCCTTACAACCTGGATGTCCCCCGGAGCTCCGGTGAGACACGTCTCCCTCCAAATGGCGACCAACCGGAAGTCTTCCGTAGTAGTAGCGGTGTTTATTTGGTCATGCACGATCACTGGGCACGTAGGTATTTTTTTCTATTTGATGCTTTCAGCAGACAAAGATGCAAGCAGGAAACAGCAGGTTTGTTTACTGTTTACTTCCTGTATTTAAAGATACAGGCACATTTCTTGCCAAGGCTTAAATACGTCAAAACGTTTCAGAGAGTTTGTATCATTTGACTTAAAATATTTAACAGTTTCTTCACAAACTACTGTATATACTAAAGTATAAGCCTACTTTTTCAACCCCTTTTTTAGGCTGATAAAGCTCCCCTTGTCTTATTTATTTATTCACTATATTTTTATACCATCCCTCTCAGCCCGAAGGCGACTCGGGTTTTATACTCGAGTCAAGGTTATTTACTATTTTACTCTGTTATTAGTATTACTTTTATTACATTTCTTATTTCACTCTATTATTATTCAATTTACATTATTATACTCCATTTGTTGTGATTGAGCCTTCAGCTACTACTAGTAGTAGTATTGGGGAAGATGCTGGGTCAATAGCCTCAAGCAATAGTATGGAATGGGGTGAGGCTCTGGGTGATCAAGAGTCTGCAGCTGGGAGGAAACGGGCTGCTAGTGATTCTAGTGTGGAAGGATTGGAACAGAGGAAAAGGATCCAGCAGATACTTAGAGCACCTTCTGATTCAGACACTTTCCAAGGCTTTTCTGGTGAAGAAGAAAGTGATACGGATTTAGACTCAACATTGGTTCAGGAAGTAAGGGATGTGTGTAATGAAGAGTCTAATTCTGACACCTTCTGTGACTTTGACAGTGACTTAGACTGGCCTTCTGGGGATTCAGAAACAGATTGGGACACTCCGAGTATGCAACAGTGTTGGCAAGAGTGGAGGTCTGCACAGAGCACAGCAGCTGTAGGAGATGCAGCAGCTGGTGCTCATGATCAAGGAGAGTCTTCAGAAGACAGTGATGTTTAAGTGCTGTGTAAGAAAAGGGTTTTTGGGGCTGCCTTTGCGGCGGTCAAAGAGTTGATGTCTGGTTCTTGTCTCTGACTCTCCTGTGTTCCTGATATCAAGGGCCTTGTTCCTGTTTCCTGATACTCCTGAGTTATGGGCTATTTCTACACTTTGTTCTTGGGGTGAGCTGCTGTGGCAGCTCTAGCTGATGTTTGGGCAAAGGTGGGAGGTTTGGAATTCAATGTATGCTTTTCTGTTTAGTTACCTGCCGTGTGTCCCTGAGGCGCGGCTTGGTCTCCGCTGAGTTTACATGCGTTCCTGCTACAGAACCTGGTATTGTATGAAATGGAGGGAGGCTGGCATTGTGTTTTATGGGGGCTGTGATTTGTGCTATTAATGTATACTCAGCTCCTCATTGCCTTGGATGGTCTCCTCCTTTTCGTCTGCCTTTCTCCTACTTTGGATTTCTGGACCGGATTCGTGACTACTCTTCTGGATTCTCCCTTCGGACTTCGCAGACGGACTGTCTGGTGTTTGTTTTGGGCTGTTTTGTTGCTTTATTTTGTGGGACTCTTTCCTGGGATTTTTGAGGGTTTTTAAGCCGAGTTGGCTACTTTTTTGTCCGTCCTTTTCCCAGTTATTGTTCAATAAACCTTTTGTTATCCCCTTTTACTCCTGGGTCTGGCTTCCTTGGTCTCTGCACCACGACACCATTATTATTTTATTTTATTATTATTCCATTTATTATTTTCTCTATTTATTATTATTATTCCATTTATTATTTTACTTTTTTATTATTATTACATTTAGTATTTTGCTCTATTATTGTTGCCACATTTATTATTTTACTCTTTTTTATTATTACATTTATTGTTTTGCTCTATTATTATTGGAAGGAAACGCAAGAATATTTACATTGAAGAAGGTTATAATAAGGGTTTAATCAGAGTGGATAGTCTTATCTTAAACTACAGTTTTATGTAAATATTCAAAAACATTTAACCTACTAATGCCGCAATTAATGTAATTTTATTGGTATCTCAACCTCAGCTTATACTTGAGTGAATCCATATTCCCTCTACCGTCCTGTTTGAAACCATCACTGAGTCAGTCACATGACCTGCAGCCCCTCCCACTGCTTTAGGTATATAGAGCTTTGCTTTTGGAGACCCTGGACCCCACTGTGTTGCATGGCCAAAGCCCAGCCATTGCCTTGGGAGGCCCCGAGTTGTCCAATGTGTTGCATGGTCAGATCCCAGCTATTGCCTTTGCAGGCCCTGGGCCCCATTGTGTTGAATGGCCGGAGGCTGGTCAAGGCCTTTGGAGGCCCTGGGCCCATTGTAATGCATGTCTGACCATGCAGCCAATGCCTTCGGGCTTTAGACCCCATTGTGTTGCATGGCCAAAGCCCCATCATTACCTGTGGAGGCCCTGGGCCCATTATAATGCATGGCCAGAGCCCAGACAACGCCTTGGCAGGACCTGGACTCCCATTGTGTTGCATGGCTGGAGCCCGGCCATAGCTTTAGGACTCCCTGAGTGCATAGCGGTAGATGGCTGGAGTCCAAACGATGCTTTGGAGGCCCTGAGGGTATTGTAGTGCATGGCTAGAATCCAGTTATTGCCTTTGGAGGCCCAGAACCCCATTGTGTTGCATGGCCAGAGCCTGGTCAATGCTTTGGAGGCCCTGGGTCCAATGTAGTGCATGTCCAGAGTCCAGCCAATGCCTTGGGCCTTTGGACACAATTGTGTTGCATGGGCAGAACCTAGTCATTGCTGTTGGAGGCCCTGAACCCCATTGTGTTGCATGGCTGGAACCCGGGCAAGGCTTTTTGAGACCCCGAGTCCAATCTATTGCATGTCCAGAGCCTGGCCAATGCTTTTCAAGCTCTGAACCCCATTGTGTTGCATGGTCAGAACCCAGCCAATGTCTTTGGAAGCCTTGGATCTCATAGTGTTGCATGGCCGAAGCCTGGCCAATGCTTTTCGAGACCACTGAGCCCAATATGTTGCATGTCCAGAGCCAGGCCACAGCTGACCCCACCCTTTGTAGGGTCAGCCCAAGCGATGAGGGCCTTACCGGCTCTTCCAGCCTGAAGACCAGGGAGAAGAAGAGGATGAAGAGGATGGCCGAGGACTTGGTCATGGTGTAGCTGCGGAGAGAGAGACGGGGACGGGTCAGTTGAGGAGTCCCTTTGATTCCGGGCGTCCAATCGGGCCCCTTGCGGCCTTACTCACAGGGAGACTGTGATGTAGAGGAAGCTCCAGTTGCTGAGTCCCACGTCCAAGGCGGTGGAGAGCGCTGGGAAGGAGGAGACGGGGGAGGGGGGTGAAGAGGTGTTGGGGCAAGTGTGGACCAACCTGGGCCCTCCAGGTGTTTTGGACTACAACTCCCACAATTCCCAACAGCCTACCGGCTGTTAGGAATTGTGGGAGTTGCAGTCCAAAACACCTGGAGGGCCCCAAGTTGGCCGCATAATTTATTTATTTATTTATTTCACGGTATTTACTGTATATGCCGCCCTTCTTAACCCCAAAGGGACTCAGTGGCTTACAAGCAACATCAAATACAACATAGGGCATTTACTGCCACAACACAATATCAGTACTACACATCACATTGCACTATAACATCATATGGCAATATCGTTAGCAATATTGCATGTAATACAAAATATACCATCATAACATCACATTATCATTAGGAGTATTATATTGTATCACATTACAACAATATCAATATTAAATGTACATCCAATATATTATACCATACTCACATTATACTATACATTATACAATATAATAGATTGTACTATATATATTATATATATACTGTATATATTAATATATATATAATATAATATTTTAATATCATATTATATTATTTTAATATTATATTATTATATTAATATCTTATACTATATATTATACTATTTAATAAATTATATAAAATTATTATATCACATTAAATTATACCACATTACATTGCAATTACTATATAATAATGTAATATATTGACATTATAACATAATACAATGCAATATAACAATATATAATGCTATATTCTCTCTCTCTCGACATTACTTCACGAACAAAGATTCTTAGGAAGGACTCATCCCACGCTTTCTACAAGCACGTTGATGACTAAAGAAGGCCAATCTGAGATAGGCAAGTCTGGTTGCAGAAAGCACAGCAGAAAGTCTCCTTGGGTGATGTTGATTCCAAGTTGCGGTTCTTTCTGCGTTGTCGTTTCTCTTCGAGACCCGTTCAGCGTGTGTCTTCTCGAAATAGGCCGCAGCATTGTGGATAGTGCGTCTCCATGCCTCCCGATGTGAGGCCAGGGTGGACCATTGTTGGTGATCAATCTGGCCGAGCCCGAGATGTTGTTTCAGGGAGTCCTTATCTCTCTTTTTGGGGGCGTCTCTCTTGTGCTGACCCGTGGCAAGTTCACCATAGAGTAGTATCTTTGGGAGGCAGTGGTCCTCCATCCTATGGATGTGCCCTGCCCAGTACAGCTGGGCTCTCAATAGCATGGCCTCAATGCTGGTGACCCCTGCTTGCTGAAGGACAGCAACATTAGTCACATAGTCGGTCCAGTGTATATTTAGGATTGTGCGAAGACAGCGCTGATGAAAGCGTTCGAGGAGTCATAGGTGCTGGCGATAGGTGACCCATGTTCCAGACCCATAGAGGAGAATAGACAGTACGATAGCTCTGTACACACTGATTTTGGTGCTTTGCCTCAGGTGCTTGTTGCTCCAGGCTCTTTTGTGAAGCCTTCCAAATGCACTCTATGCCTTTGCTAATCTGTGATCTCTCTCTTTGTCAATCTTGGCGTCTGAAGAGATGATGCTTCCCAGGGAGGTGAACTGCTGAATGGACTTAAGCACAGATGTACCTATGCTGACGTGGGAATGATGGTGTTCTTCCTGTGGTGCGGGCTGGTAGAGGACTTCCATTTTCTTCAGGCTGATTTCCAGCCCAAACAGCTCTGCAGCTGCTGCATACTATATACAGTATATTATTAAATTAATATATTATACTATATATTATACTATATAATACATTATTATATCATATTATACTACATTACATTGCAATGACTATATAAGAATGTAATATTTTGACATTATAACATAATAGAATATAACAATATATTATACCATACTCATATTGCAATTATATAATAATATAATATACTAGCTGTACCCGGCTGTACGCGTTGCTGTGCCCTATTTAGGAGATGCGAGAAAGTCTGAGTATGTAAGGGTTGGAAATGATGTTACTTACGGTCTTGGTGGGGTCATGTAGGCATGAATTGCGCACTTTCTATGTGTGCTCCAAATGATGTCATCTGGAAGCATGAGTTGTATTGTCTTCTATAGCGGAGGAAGTGTTTTGATTCTGGAGTGTGTCCACCAGCAAAGTCTGTAGTGGTTGTGGAGGAGTGGCAAGTGGTGTAGAGAGACTTTACCGGCTAGGCAGCACATTCCCGGTGTTTCTGCTGGGTATTTCAGGGCTTTGCAGTGTGTGCAGATGTGCGTTAGGGTGCCAATGTCGGCCTCTGGCACCATGCTGTAGTCTTCTGCAGCGTTGTATCCGAAGGCTAGGTGGTAGAATTGGTTGTGGTGTTTTTGAAGTTTGTTTTCTGTGTTGCGACGTCGTGTTTCTGCGCTCCTGCGCGCGCTGCTGTTGTGTTGCATTTCTGCGTCTTTGTTGTTCCTGGCTCGCGCTTCTTCTTGTCGTGCAGTTTTTTGCATTTGGTTCTCAGCTGTGTGTCGTGCAGTGACCTGTTGTCTGTGTCTCTGCTGCGCAGTGTGTTTCTGTTCTGGCATTTGTTCTGCCTTTTTTGTTTGATGTATGTAGCGTTGTGAGTGTGTCGTCCGATGCTGTTATTTTTAGAAGGCATGGCTTGTCTTTTGGGTCAGTTTATGTCTGTGTGGAAGGAAGGAATGGTTTTAGTTTGTGGTGTTTGAAGGTGTTGTGTGTACGGGGTCCCGTAAGGTTGGTGGGATGGGTTGTGATTGGAAGTTGTGTTGTGTTGTGTGGGTAGGAATTTGCTGGAGAATTGCTCCCTCAGAGTTTGGTTTTGGCAGTTTAACCCTCAAACACCAACTGAAATCTCTCAGCATTCTATCCTAGCCTTGATGGCTCTTGCCAGCGTTGCTATGGTTACAGCAGTTATGCAAATCCGCCTTATTGGCAGCCAATCATGTTGTTCAGAATGTAGAGGCTGGGTGAGTCGTTGGCTGCCTCGGAGGATACTGGGAAATGTAGTTTTATTTTTACTCGTTGTTTTGGGGGGCCTTTTAGGTTTTGGGGGGGAAAGGTTTTGGGTCCGTTACTTTTTAATTTATTCATTAATGATCTGGATGTAGGAGTGAATTCTGAGGTAGCAAAGTTTGCAGACGACACTAAACTGTTCAGGGTAGTTAAAAATGAAACTGACTGCAAAGAGCTCCAGAAAGATCTCTCGAAATTGAGTGAATGGGCAACAAAGTGGCAAATGCATTTTAACCTAAACAAGTGTAAAGTCATGCACATCGGGGCAAAGAACCCCAACTACACCTACCAATTGATGGGGTCAAAGCTTTCCGAGACAAACCAGGAAAGGGATCTTGGGGTTTTGGTGGACAGCTCATCGAAGATGTCAACCCAGTGCGCAGCAGCAGTAAAAAAAGCAAATTCTATGCTTGGCATGATCAGGAAGGGAATCGAAAATAGGTCGGCAAATGTTGTATTGCCTCTCTACAAATCTATGGTGAGGCCACATCTGGAGTACTGTGTACAATTCTGGTCTCCGCACCTCAAGAAGGATATAACGGAACTGGAAAAGGTACAGAAAAGGGCAACAAAAAATGATCCAAGGGATGGAGCGGCTCCCTTATGAAACCAGGTTGCAACGCCTTGGTCTTTTCAGCCTTGAAAGACGGCGTCTAAGAGGTGACTTGATCGAAGTGTATAAAATCATGCATGGGATAGAAAAGGGGAATAAAGAAAAAAATATTTCTCTGTCACCCAACACTAGGACTAGGGGGCACTCCCTAAAGCTCCAAGGTAGGAAAATTAGGACTAATAAAGGGAAATATTTCTTCACCGAGAGGGTCATTGGGTTATGGAACTCACTTCCAGAGGAGGTTGTGACAGCGGTCAGCCTGGACAGCTTCAAGGCAGGATTAGACAGATTCATGGACACCAAGGGAATCAGTAGCTACTGAAAAGGACATTCAAGTGCCACCTCGGAGTTGGTTGAGGTAGGCAGGATTTCCCTGGGTACTGGTTGTGGGGGGTCGGGAGCAGGTCAGGGTTTTGCCCTCCCTTCTGCTCGAGATCCCCGTGTACAACTGGTGGGCCACTGTGTGACACAGAATGCTGGACTAGATGGGCTGAGGCCCGATTCAGCATGGCTCTTCTTAGGTTCTTATGTAGTTTCTTTGCTACAAACGTACCTTGCTTGAGGCCTATTTCTGTTGGCAAGTATTGTGTTTCTGCGTTGTAAGGTTTCTCTGTTTGAGGTGTACATCCCACGACGCGAACCCATTTATATATATAGTTGATAATATAGTGACATTATAATATAATATTATATATATTGTTATAAAGTAATAATAACATTATTTATTTACAAAAAAGTAATTTTCATAATGCAAACCCAAGCCCCCTGGGTCCTGGCCGGACTCACCTGCGGGCCCCACCTGGCGCAGGTAAGCATCCCAGGGCAGGAGGGGGCGTGGCGCGCGCTTGGGGGGCGTGGCCTCCCCGCCCAGCAGCAGCAGCCGCGGCCCCGCCCCCTGCCCCTGCGCGGAGGCCCCGCCCCCTGCGCGCCAGCCCCGAGAGCAGGAAGATGACGAGCAGGTGGAGCAGCGTCATGAAGAGCGGGAAGGAGAAGCTGCGCATCAGCCACTTGTTGTAGAAGGTGATGCCGATGGAGAAGCCGTAGTAGAGCAGCACCAGCCCGCCCACGCCGCCCGCGCGCCGGGCCGCCCGCCAGCACGAACCCAGGAGCACGCCGCCGCCGCCATGCCCGAGCCGGGCAAGCAGCAGCTCCGGCTCCGGAGCCGCGCGTGCGCGGGCCACTTCCGCCCTCGCCCCTCGGCCCGGCCTGATTGGGCGGCGGAGTGCAGCGCCACGCCCACGCCGCCTCGTCATTGGACGCCGACGTGGCTGTGTGCTGGGCTCCGTATCCGCGGGCTCCCCGCCCCCCGCCATCCGCGGCTTGGCCACCGCCCTCTGGGCTGCCAGCCCCTCTGTCCCTGGCTCACCCAGGCCCTTTCCTCGCGGGTCCGAGCACCAAAAGCACCCACTCCAGGGCAGAGCCTGCCACCGCTTTTCCCTGGGCGCGTTGACTTATGTATCTACTTGTATCCTGCCTTCTCAACACCAAAAGCATGGCAACTTTGAGAAAAAAACACAAGGATACAATAATGACACAGTATACCTCCTGATACATTGTTATACATCGTCAGTAGGGATTATATTTAATATGTATTCTCTCTCGGCATTACTTCGCGAATGAGGATTCTTCAAAAGGACTCAACCCATGCTTTTTACAAGCGCGTTGATGACTAAAAAGGCCAATCTGAGATAGGCAAGTCCGGTTGCAGAAAGCACAGCGGAAAGTCTCCTTGGGGGATGGTGTTGCCAGGTTGGGGGTCTTTCTGCGTCGCCAGCGAGTTGAATGGCTAGGCCAAACATCTAGGAAATCTCGAGTGCGGAGTGCCCCAAGGCGCCATATTATCACCAACATTGTTTAAGAACCTAAGAAGAGCCATGCTGAATCGGGCCTCAGCCCATCTAGTCCAGCATTCTGTGTCACACAGTGGCCCACCAGTTGTACACGGGGATCTCGAGCAGAAGGGAGGGCAGAACCCTGACCTGCTCCCGACCCCCCACAACCAGTACCCAGGGAAATCCTGCCTACCTCAACCAACTCCGAGGTGGCACTTGAATGTCCTTTTCAGTAACATCTATGTTCGGCCGTTGGCTGGTATAGCCCAGAGCTTCGGCCTAGGGTGCTACCAATATGCCGATGACACCCAGCTCCTACTGAAACTGGAGCCTGGCGCAACTTCGGTGCCCGGAAACTTCACTCGAGGCCTAGAAGCAGTGACAAAATGGCTCCGCGCCCACAAACTTAAAATAAATCCATCAAAGACGGAGATCTTATGGCCGGGCCGCCCAGAACCACCTTTCTCGCTGCCCCCCTTTGAAGGGGAACCGCTGACCCCGTCCCCCTCAGTCAAAAGCCTTGGTGTTATCCTGGACTCCAAATTGTCGATGGAGATTGCCCAGGTTGCCTCCACAAGCAAAAGGGCCTTCTTCCACCTGCGCCAAGCGAGACAATTGGCGCCCTATCTTCCGACGGAAGCGCTAGCTACAGTGATCCATGCCACGGTGACATCAAGGCTGGATTACTGTAACGCTTTGTATGTAGGTCTACCCCGGTCACTAACCCGCAGGCTCCAGATTGTGCAGAACGCGGCCGGCAGGCTTCTCACAGGAACATCGATGAGATGCCACATTACACCATCTCTGCAGCGCCTGCACTGGCTGCCCGTTGAGTACAGAGCCTTACTCAAGACCTTGACCTTGGCTTTCAAAGCCCTACGGGGCCGGGGCCCAACATACCTAAAAGACCGCCGGTTGATGCCTGCTTACTCAAGGACCCCGCGGCCAGCAAACAAGAACCTTCTTCACGTACCAGGCTTGAAAGAGGCCCACCTGGAGACCACGAGACGGAGATCGTTCTCCGCTGTGGCCCCCGTTCTTTGGAACTCGATGCCACCGGACCAGAGAGCCTCCCTCGACCTGCCCCAGTTCCTGACCGCTCTGAAGACCTGGCTATTTAGGAAAGCCCATGGTTAATGCAGAACCAGGAACTCAAATACCGGGCCTGGCCCCTGCATTTAACCACTGAATATTTTAATCTAGTTTTAAATACTCTATTTTAATTGTGGAATTTGTTGTGTGTAAGTCGCCCGGAGCACTAACGTGGAGGGCGACTCAGAAATAATAAAGTCAGTCAGTCAGTCAGTCAGTAAAAAGGCCAATCTGAGATAGGCAAGTCCGGTTGCAGAAAGCACAGCGGAAAGTCTCCTTGGGGGATGGTGTTTCCAAGTTGCGGTTCTTTCTGCGTTGTCGAGAATCATTCGGCATGTCTTCTCGAAAGAGGCCGCAGCATTGTGGAGAGTGCGTCTCCATGCCTCCCGATGTGAGGCCAGGGTGGACCACTGTTGTTCCCCAGGGCAGCAGAAAGGAAGCCTGCTCCCTCCTCCTCCTCCCTAGGACGTATTCCCCCCACCTCTTGATCCCTGGCCCTCATCATGTCTCCTCTCAACCTCCTCTCTCTTTTGCAGGCTAAACTTGCCCAGCTCTTTAAGCCGCTACTCATAGGGCTTGTTCTCCAGACCCTTGATCCTTTGAGTCGCCCTCTTCCTCTGGACGCATTCCAACTTTGAGTCAACATCTCCCTTCAGTTGCAATGCCCAGAATTGGACACAGTGTGGTTCTAGGTAACGTGGTCCGACCAAGGCGGAATAGAATAGAATAGAAGAGGAGCGTGACTTCCCTGGATCTAGGCACTCGGCTCCTCCTGGCGCAGGCCAAAATCACACTGCCTTTTTTTGCCGCCGCCTGACATTCCTGGCTCCTGTTCCCCTTCCTCCCCACGAGGACTCCAAGGCCTTTTTCACACGTCCTGCTGTCGAGCCAGGCATCATCGCCCCCCGTCCTGTCTCTTTGCCTTTCCTGTTTTTCTGCCTAAATGGAATATCTTGAGGGGTTTTTTTTGGGGGGGGGGGGTGGCTTTTCTTCGCAAACGAAGATTTAGATTCAGGAAGGACTCTTCACACGCTTTCTACAAGCGCGTTGATGACTAAAAAGGCCAATCCGAGATAGGCAAGTCCGGTTGCAGAAAGCACAGCAGAAAGTCTCCTTGGGTGATGTTGTTTCCAGGTTGCAATTCTTTCTGCGTTGTCATTTCTCTTCGAGACCCATTCGGCGTGTCTTCTCGAAAGAGGCCGCAGCATTGTGGACAGTGCGTCTCCACGCCTCCCAATGTAAGGCCAGGGTGGACCATTGTTGGTGATCAATCTGGCCGAGCCTGAGGTGTTGTTTCAGGGAGTCCTTATATCTCTTTTTGGGGGCGCCTCTCTTACGCTGACCCGTGGCGAGTAGTATCTTTGGGAGGCGGTGGTCCTCCATCCTAGAGACGTGCCCTGCCCAGCGCAGCTGTGTTCTCAATAGCATGGCCTCAACGCTGGTGATCCCTGCTTGCTCAACGACAGCAACATTAGTCACATAGTCGGTCCAGTGTACATTTAGGATTGTGCGAAGACAGCGCTGATGAAAGTGTTCGAAGAGTCGTAGGTGTTGGCGATAGGTGACCCATGTTTCAGACCCATAGAGGAGAATAGACAGTGCGCTAGCTCTGTACACACTGATTTTGGTGCTTTGCCTCAGGTGTTTGTTGCTTGTGAAGCCTTCCAAATGCACTCTATGCCTTTGCTAATCTGTGATCTATCTCTTTGTCAATCTTGGTGTTTTAGTATTACTATATTACAGAATTATTATAAATGGTGGACCTGAAGAGCAAACTGGTTCTTTTGACCACATGTGGTGGTTGGTGGTGGACACGTCAAACCGCCCATCGTCCTGGAAGGATATTCACGGAAAAATAGAAAAGATACAAGAGATAAAGGTGGAAGTAAAACCAGAACACTTCCCATTAGGAATAATCGATTTCAAAATAGACTTAAACAAAGACAGAGGTCCTCCTGGTCAGTTGCAAGACCGGAAAGGGCATAGGGTCACAGCCTGTGTTGGACGGGGTCACACTCCCCCGACACAGGTTCACAGCTTGGGAGTGACACTGGACTCATCGCTGAGCCTGGAACCCCAGGTCTCGGCAGTGGCCGGGGGAGCTTTTGCACAGTTAAGACTCGTGCGCCAGCTGCGCCCGTACCTTGGGAAGTCTGATCTGGCTACGGTGGTCCACGCTCTGGTCACATCCTGAATAGATTACTGCAACGCACTCTACGTGGGGCTGCCTTTGAAGACAGTTTGGTAGTCCAAGAAGACACTTCAAGTAGTCCAACGGGCGGCAGCCAGAATGCTAACTGGGGCGACATACAGGGAGCATACCACCCCCCTGTTGTGTCAGCTCCACTGGCCGCCTGTCCCCGTCCGAGCTCAATTCAAAGTGCTGGTTTTCACCTTTAAAGCTCTATACAGTTCTGGCCCATCTTACTTGCCCGAACGCATCTGCCTCTACGTCCCACCCTGTAATTTAAGATCAGCCGGGGAGGCCCTGCTCTCAGTCCCGCCAACTTCTCAAATGTGGCTGGTGGGGATGAGAGACAGGGCCCTCTCATTGCTTCCGATTGTAGAGGAAGGACAGTCAGTTCAAAGCTGTCCCCATCACTCCAGCCACAGCAAGGCGGTGCATCAAAACATCATAATCAACTGTATCAAACGCTGCTGTGAGATCCAATAACACAAGCAGTGCCGATCCGCCATGATCAAGCTGGCAGCGCAGCTGGTCTGTTATGGAGACCAAAACTGTCCCCATCCCGTGCCCCATACAGAAGCCGGACTGGAAGGGATCAAGTCCAGCTGTGTTGTCTAGGAAGGTCTGTAACTGCTCCATTGCCGCCCTCTCAATCACCTTGCCCAGAAACGAAAGATTCGAAACTGGTTGGTAATTGGAGGGAACCGAGGGAGCTAACCCTGGTTTCTTCAGCAATGGAGTGACCACCGCCTCTTTCAAGCCCTCTGGAAAGACTCCTTGCTCAAGGGAGCTGTTAATTATACTCAGCGGAGGGTCGCGTAATCCCTCTAGGCAAGATTTCACAAGTTGGGCCTCTGTTTACAGAAAATGGTTTGAGAAAACAGTGCTGCAGGTAACAAGTTACACCCGGACAAAACCGGCTAGCTGGAGGCTAGTCAGAACTCCCAAGTTCCCCAGTCGCTCTGGAGCCACGTTTCCAACACACTAACAGATAAGACTGATTCATTAAGGCTGCTGTGGTCAGAGAACAATAGACTGTATAGTTGCGCTTTCGTGCCTGCCAAAATCATAACCCATGAGCAACTGTACAGCTACCGGTAGCTTAGATTTGTCTTTGGGAACCAATCAGAATGTGCATGCCAAAAATGATAAAAGTTCTGCAACCCCCGCCCGGGGGGAGGGGGACAGGGGACGGACGACACAAACCCTTTGATCGTATTCCTGTATGTATGTTTGTCTTTATTGCTATGGTCATGCAAAAATAGTGGGTTTTTTTGCAGTTTGAAGATTCAGCTTTTGTGGTGTCCTTTCTTGTTCTCCCCGCTGGAAAGGGGGCTCCTACTTTTTGGAAATATTTTGGTTTCTTTGCCCCTACAGTGAGGTGTCACACACACACACACACACACACACACACACACACAGCATGTAAGCACATTGAAATATAGGGAATTAGGTTTTTAGATGCATTAGCTAGAAGACAAAGGAATATTTAAGAGGTCTGTTCAATGTAAAGGCAAGGGAATGATCCGTTATCTGTAAATCCCAGGTACAAGGGAACTGGCTGACGTCAGCCTAACGGAAGGAAAGCGGTCGGGGCCTCTTGATGGACAGGCTGAAAATGTCATGTTTATCTATAACCAGGTTTAGTGCTTTAGAACAGTGTTTTTCAACCTTTTTTTTGTGCCGCGGCACATTTTTTACATTTACAAAAGTCCTGGGGCACACCACCAACCAAAATGACACAAAATGACACTCTAACACAGTAATACATATAGTTAATATGTTTTAAAATGTATTTATACACCCAGTGTGAAACCTGGGCCTGTTTCGATGAACACAACATAGATATCAGTCAAAAAATTGATTTTGTCATTTGGGACTTGTAGTTGCTGGGAGTTATAGTTCACCCACAATCAAAGAGCATTCTGAACTCCACCAATGATGGAATGGAATCGAACTCCCATAACCAAGAGGAAATACTATACGAGTTTGGTGGGCATTGACCTTGAGTTTTGGAGTTGTAGTTCGCCTATATCCAAAGAGGGGGGAGGGAGGAAGATGTGGGGCGAGTCTGCGCAGTAGCGCCCACACGAGTAATGTCTTCCTCCCTCCCCCCTCCCCTCCTGAACACACTCACGCTGTCCCCTCGGATCAAAATGCCGGCAGAAGCGGCAGCGTGAGCAAAGCGAGAAGAGCGAGGCTGGGAAGAAAGGAGCCCGAGTGGAGAAGAAAAAGTAAGTGTTTGGAAGGAGGGGGATGAAAGGGTCTTGGAGGTTCCAATTTCCCACGGCACACCTGATGATCACTCACGGCACACTAGTGTGCCACGGCACACTGGTTGGGAAACACTGCTTTAGAAAATGAACTGCTATATGTACCATATGTTGAGGGGTTCCGGGTCATCTCTGTGAAGAAGAGAGGTTTGTGTTTCTAGAAGCGAAGATGCGTGCAGACGCAGACTTCAGCCAGGAAATCAGAAGGCGTTTCCTTCTTGGGAGGAGAGCAAGGACCAATCTCGATAAAGAGTGAAGAATAGAGCACACTGGCAACGAAGGTCCGCATAGTCAAAGCAATGGTATTTCCCATCGTGACCTACGGATATGAGAGCTGGACCATCAGGAAGGCTGAGCGAAGGAAGATAGATGCTTTTGAGCTGTGGTGCTGGAGGAAAGTTCTGAGAGTGCCTTGGACCGCGAGAAGATCCAAACAGTCCATCCTCCAGGAAACAAAGCTGACTGCTCATTGGAGGGAAGGATAGTAGAGGCAAAGATGAAGTACTTTGGCCACATCATGAGAAGACAGGAAAGCTTGGAGAAGACAGTGATGCTGGGGGAAAGGGAAGGAAAAAAGGGAGAGGGGCCGAGCATGGGCATCCCTGAAGGGACTGGCTTGACTCTGAAGGAGACCCTGGGGGTGTTGTAGTTATTATTATTTTTATTATTTATTAAGTTCAACTTAATATACCGCTCTCTCTGGCGCCCAGAGCGGTTTACAAGATTAGTGCAAGTAAAAACAAGTAAAATACATAAAATACAGTAAAACAGTTAAAACACCCGAATTAAAACATATTGCCAGCCAATAGCAGTAATTAGCAATGGCATGCTAGCAGCGAACCCGCAGGTACAGATAGTGGCAGTTGGCTATGCGCCGAATGCCTGCCTGAATAGCCATGTTTTTACTGCTCTGCGGAATGGCAGAAGAACCCGGATGGCCCGGATCTCTTTGGGGAGGCCGTTCCACAGAGCTGGCGCGGCTACGGTAAACGCCCTCCGGCGTGTAGTAGCCAGTCTGCAAACCCTGATATTAGGCACATCCAAAAGGTTGAGCCCTTCTGAGCGCAGTGATCTCCTGGGCACATAAGGGGTAAGCCGCTCTTTCAGGTACACTGGCCCCAAACCATATAAGGCCTTAAAAGTTAGAACTAACACCTTGAAGATTACCCGGAATTCAACTGGAAGCCAGTGCAGTTCGCGCAGGAGTGGAGTCACATGGTCGGATCTTAAGGCTCCCGAGAGCAGACGCGCTGCAGCGTTCTGCACCAGCTTAAGTTTCCGGATTGCCGATGGGTAGGCCAATGTACAGCGCATTACAGTAATCGAGCCTCGAGATGACCGTGGCTTGGATCACCGTGGCCAGGTCGCAACGGGAGAGGTAAGGAGCCAGACGTTTTGCCTGACGTAGTTGAGCCTAAGGCTGAGAGAGAGGAGTCTGTAGTTAGAAATGCAAAACGGCATACTCATGAGCAAGCATCAGATGACGAGCAAGAAAGGAAGAGATTAAGGCAACTACTTAGCGATTCTTCTGGGAATGAAACATTTCGGGATTTTTCAGGGGATGCTGGGAGTGGGGATGAGGAACAGGCAATGGGAGGCTGGGATGAGAGGTTACAGAGAACTGAAGGTGACTCTAGTGAGATGAATTGGACTGATGAATTGGAACCCACCAGCAGTGATTCGTTTGCGGGGTTTACAGGAGACGGGGAATGGAAATGGAGATTGTTGGGGAGAGTTAAGTCGCCGCAGGAGACGTATTGCCTGGCATGAGAGAAAAAGGGCGGCACGAGCGGAGATGCTGGCAGCTGAAAGAGATGGGGAAGAGGCGTTGGCGTAATTAAGCCCCAAGGAGGACTGAATAAAGGGGGCTTGTAATTAACTATTGGTTGCAGCTGGCAAGGCGTTGTTCTTGCCATCCAGACCATTGCCTCTTGTTCTGGATCGCTGCTGGACTGATCGTTTGGCTGTGGACGTTGGCTGTGAATTCTGGACATTGGTATTGTATTTCATGGGTTTCCGCATCTTTGCACCCTGTCTTCAGCTGCTCCACCTTAAATCCCTTCCGTGCTAGATTCTGCTGCTTCTTCGTTTTGGATTCTGGACTGACCTGACTTCGCTACTTCATCTGCTTTCCTTCTGGCTTGACTGAAGGACCATTTGGCGCTTCTACTCCGTTTGCATTCTACTTGGCTGGTTGTGACCCTGGACTGGCTGTGCACACTCTCTCAGCCTTATTTCTGTTGTGAAGAAGTCTGAATTGGGCGTTTTCCTTAACAACTTGCTGTGCCTCTAGGCTCATTTGAGTCATAATGGTAAAGTTCAAAACTCTTGTCAATAAACTCAAACTGCTAACTCTACGGTGCCTGGCTTCTTAAGGTGGTCTGGATCACAACAGTGGGTGGCCATGGGATGGTCCAGGAGGGCAACAAGAGGCCGAGGTGACTGACTGAATAAACAACAACAGACACAGGAATGTATCAAAGCAGATAATTCCCTTTGTTCAGGGCTTTGCCCTTTTGGAACGGATTTCCAGCAGCGTCTTGCCAGCTGGTTAAAAAAAACAACACGTTTCTTTTCAAGTCTCAAGAAAGTTCTCAATTGGTTTCTCTCATCATCCCACATCAGTGTAGACAGAGATAATCCACTTCAAAGTGGATAATGTGAATTATGTGCTTTGATTATATGGCAGTCCCTATCTAGGATGCATTGCACTATGACTTCTGTTCCTAGGTTATATACACGACATTTTCTAACTTGGGGAAAGTTTATTGAACTGCCCAAACATTGTTTCTGTGGGAGGGAGGGAAGGAGGGAGCGACATTTTGCTCAATTTCAAAGTAAATATTGCACCATTAAACAGAAATAACACTTTCAAATCAGGAACAGACAACTTTGCAAGTTTTGTTGCATAGCACTACCTAGAACAGTGTTTC
This sequence comes from Anolis apletophallus, assembly GCA_030556195.1. Taxonomy (NCBI): domain Eukaryota; kingdom Metazoa; phylum Chordata; class Lepidosauria; order Squamata; family Anolidae; genus Anolis; species Anolis apletophallus. The sequence continues at coordinate 1,749,611 of JARBWK010000005.1, forward strand.
TCAACCTGGGGGTCGGGACCCCCAGGGGGGTTGCGAGAGGGTTTCAGAGGGGTCGCCAAAGGCCATCAGAAACATATGTTTTCTGATGGTCTTAGAAAGCCCTTTTGCAGAGAAGGTTGAAGATCTCTCCGCTTGTCCTTCTCTTTCTTTTTGGAAACAGACCTGAAGTTCTTCTTTGCTGTGATTGGCAGGCCTCCCAGCCAAGGGGAGGGCTGTTTCTGAGACTCCAAGCAGGGAGGGGAGAGCAGGCGTGCTTGGCGCATGGCAGCATGATGCGCATGTGTGGGTGAGGGAGAGTGTGAGAGGTGGGATGGAGGCTCACACCAGCTAGTCCCTTCAAGGCATGAGGGTTCTGTATAGGAAGTTTGACCCATTCCTATCATTGGTGGGGTGCAAGGGGCTCTTTGATTGTAGGTGAACTATAAATTCCAGCAACTACAACTACCAATTGTCAAGATCTATTTTCCCCAAACTCCGCCAGTGTTCACATTTGGGTATATTGAGGATTCGTGTCAAGTGTGGTCCAGATCAATCCTTGTTGAGTCTATAGTGCTCTCTGGATGTAGGTGAACTACAACTCCCAAACTCAAGGTCAATGCCCACCAAACCCTTCCAGTATTTGCTGTTGGCCATGGGAATTTTAAGTGCCAAGTTTGTTTCAATTCCATTGTTGGTGAGTTCAGAATGCTCTTTGATTGTAGGTGAACTATAAATCCCAGAAACTACAACTCCCAAATGAAAAATCAACCCCCCACAAATACAGTTATGGAGTAGCAATGAAAATAATGTTATGGTTAGGGGTCACCACAACATGAGGAACTGTATTAAGGGGTCGCAGCATGAGGAAGGTTGAGAAACACTGACCTAGAAGAAGAATAAAAGCATGCCTTTCTACCACCTGCCACAATACAAGCAAGCCCCCTTCTTATTTATTTATTTATTTATTTATTTATTGGGATTTCTGCACCGCCGACTCCCGAGGGCTCGCGGTGGCTCACAAGAGCCAATGGCACAGCGCCAGAGGGTTAAAACATGAGCACATAAAACACAATTAAAACAATGCAATACAACTAAAAACAATAGAGCAGCAGCGAATACAGACAGCCCAGTGGGTGGACACACAAGCCTACTCACCGAAGGCCTGCCCAAACAAATAGGTTTTGCAGGCCTTTCTGAACGGGAGTAGGTCCCTCAGGGCTCTGGCTTCGGCCGGGAGGGCGTTCCATAGCGTGGGAGCTATCACGGAGAACGCCCTCCGGCGGGTCGATGTTAGATGAGCCAACTTAACAGATGGAATCACCAAGAGGTTGGCCTCCTCGGACCGTAGTGATCTCGAAGGGCAATATGGAGTGAGACGGTCCCTCAGGTACGCTGGCCCCAAGCCGTGAATGGCCTTAAAGGTAAGAACCAGCACTTTGAAGGCGACCCGGTGCTCAATAGGCAGCCAGTGCAGATCCTGCAAAATTGGTGTTATGCGGCAACCTGCTGGAGCCCCAGACAGGAGCCGGGCGGCAGTGTTCTGCACCAGCTTGAGCTTCCGGATTGACGACATAGGCAGGCCAACGTAGAGCGCATTACAGTAATCTAGCCTCGAGATGACCGTGGCTTGGATCACCGTGGCTAGGTCGCTCCGGGAGAGGTAGGGAGCCAGCCTCCTAGCCTGGCGGAGGTGGAAGAAGGCAGCCTTGCTAGCCATGGAGACCTGGGCCTCCATGGACAGCTGGGAGTCCAGATGGACACCCAGACTCTTCACTGACGGCGCTGGTTGCAGTGCCGCACTGTCCAGGGTCGGAAGCCGGACATCCACCGCACCCGGGCGGCCCAGCCACAAGATCTCCGTCTTCGCCGGATTCACCCTCAACCTACTGGCTCGCAGCCATCCAGTAACGGCTTCGAGGCAATGTTGGAAATTATCGGGGACGGACTCCGGCCTGCCCTCCATCTCCGAATGAGCTGGGTGTCGTCAGCGTACTGGTGACAGACCAGCCCATAACTCCGCACCAGCTGTGCAAGCGGCTGCATGTAGATGTTAAATAACAGAGGGAGAGAATGGCCCCTGAGGGACTCCGCACACTAATGGGGAGCCCTCGGAGACCACCCCGCCCCTCCTCACACGCTGAGACCGCTGGCGGAGGAAGGAGGTCAGCCATTCAAGGACAGTCCCCCTCCAGCCATGGCCAGGCGGTGGATCAAGAGATTGTGGTCGACGGTGTCAAACGCTGCCGTGAGGTCCAATAACACGAGCAGCGCAGACCCGCCTTGGTCTTCACTGCCATATAAAATCCAGATTATCTGCTTTGAACTGGATTATATGGCAGTTCAAAGCAGATAATATGGATTACGTGCTTTGATAATCGGGATGAGATGGCAGTGCAGAAAGGGCCTTGGTTTCCATTGTTTTTGGAACTCACCATAGCCTCCCCCTGCGCCTTTCCTCTCCTGCCTCCCCCCATAAACCCATAGACGGCACTGGCTGCGTTGCGAGAGAGACCACTCTTCCTCCTCGTCCCCCGGCGACCCCTTTCCAAACAGCCCTCCCTGGCCCTTGTGCCCGAAAGCAAAGAAGAGCCACTCCATTGAGGAAAGAAAGAAAGAAGATGCTTTAATGCAAAGAGAAGGGGGCGGTGGTCCAGGTCCAGCCCGGTCACTGCACCCCTTTGCTGACCGACCGGCTTGAGGCCGCACAGGGCTGGGATGGCCGCAGCAACAGCAGCAATGGGGCAGCCAGCTAATGCGAGTCTCCAGGGAAGCGTGCCAGGGCTCTTCGGCGCCCCGCTTGCATCCACGGCCCCAGGGCAGGGCAGGCCAAGCACAGCTCAACAGGAAGCTGGGGAAATGATGGTGGGGGGTCCTACGCTCTCTCCCATGGGCTCCTGGCTGCTCTGTGGCCTTTCCCCTTTGTCAGGTCAGGAAGAGGGAGGCTGGAGCAGAGAGCAGCAGGGGCCAAAGCAAAGGGAGAGTGATCTGGAGGCTGGAGTCCCTTGCAAGTGAAGGCAGGGCAGCCCCCCTCTTGCTGCCCCCCAAAACCGCTGGGCAGGCACCTCTGCTGCTGCCACGGCCCCTGTCATTCATGCGCCTGGCCTCATCCATAATGGTAGACAAAGTCGTAGCTGCTGGGCTCCTTGGGGACGGGCGGCGGGGCCTCCGGGATCTGGATGTTCTCCAGGTCCAGCAGGCGCAGCTTCATCTCCATGCTGAGCAGCGTGTCCAGGTCGCTCTTGGTCAGCTCGCTGCCCATGTCCTTCCCCACCAGGGCGTTCAGGCCGTCCACCCAGATGCAGTACTGACCGGAAGGAGGGGAGGAGAAAGGAAAAGAGAGACATTGAGGGATCATGTTCAGGCCCAGATTAATGGTTTGTGGCACCCTAGGCCGCACTCTCTAAATGCCACCCCTGGGGGGGCGGGGCCTCTTGTGGGGGGCGGGGCCTCTTGCGGCGGCAGGGGAAGCCACGTCAGTTGCCCTTGTCCCTCACGCGGGTGGACACCACTCCTTCCTTCACTGAAGGGCGGAGCCGGCGCGAGGGAGAAGGAGCCGGGGGGAAGTCCCGCCCCTAGGGCGTCTGACGTGGCTTCCCCCGCCGCCGCCTCGCTTGCACGGGCGCACCCCCCTTCACTTCACTGAAGGAAGGAGCGGCGCCCGCCCACACAATCAAGGAGGCGGCGGGGGAAGCCATGTCAGACGCCCTAGGAGCGGCAGAACTTCCCCCGGCTCCTTCTCCCTCGCTCCTTCTCAGTGCGCAGGTTCAGAAGCAAGCGCCCAAAGATTGGACTAATTTTTTTTAATTTTTTCAATTTTAGGGGGTCCAGATCTGCTGTCCCCACAAAGCTGCCACCCTAGGCCATGGCCTAGGGTGGCCTTATGGGTAATCCGGGCCTGATCATGTTGCATGTCAGCCTGTGATTGTGTCTGATGCTCACGGTGGGAATGATATTCATGATGGTGTTCATGTTGGGAATGGGGTTGATGTTCCTGATGGCGGGCCTGGGGATGCAGGGTTGCCCAGGCCGGAGTTAAGTTCAGAAGAGAGGCCTGAGCAAGGCCACATCCCTGGGAAAGGACTTTCACCGCTTTTCTCAGCCTGAAAACGACGCTGAGATGGCTTTGCCAGGTGCAGAGGGAGAGGAGAGCGAGGGACACCTTGGGCAGGAAGCCGAGTTTTAGTAAACAGAGGCAGAACTTTCAGAACCTCAGGCGTTCTGCTCGTTTACAGCAAAAGAAAGATAACAAACCATTATCTAGTGGGAAAGATGTGGCCTTTGGAAAGGGTTTGTAATGATTCAGGGGAGACTCGTGTCTCGGTTGAGCCAACGTTGTTATTTCAGGATGGTTTTGCGTTCCTTTCTCATTCTTGACTAGTACAGCGACATATCTTCCCTCTTAATCCTGAAAAGCTAGTTTGGGATTCAACGCCAAATCTACAAATAATACCACTGGTTTGTTCCATGGTTTCAAGTGCCTTGCTTCATGGATTCATATGAACCTGGCTTCCTTTTAAAGTTTATGGATTATCTTGGATTTTAGGCTTTTACTGTTTTGCTAGGTTTTTTTTTACTGTTTTGCCTATATATATTCTACAATTAACTGCTTGCTGGTTTTACCAAGCTGGTGTGGTGTTTCAAGTCAGAGGTGTTCTCTCTCTGGCGTACCGATAGGTCAGGGCTGACAAAGGGGGGGGGGGGGGGTGTGCCACACACATCCAACCATCTGTGTTTATGTTTATCTATACCAGGCATGGGCAAACCTGGGCCACAGAGAGAAAGAGAGAGACTGGCATTTGAAATGCAGGATGGGAAGATGGTAGAGCAAGAGGTTGGACAGAGGTCAGCCAGAACAGGGTCTGTTGCAGGCATAGGCACACTTTGGTCCTCCAGGTATTTTGGGCTTCAACTGCCACCATTCCTAACAGCCTCGGGCTCTTTCCTTTCTCCCCTGTGTGTTTGTTTTGAAGGCGAGGCTAGGTACTTCAGCCAGCAGCAATTGTAATAGCTGAAGCCCGTTCACCCTACTGCTGGCACTAGACCAGGCATGAGCAAACTTGGGCCCTCCCTCCCAGTGTTTTGGACTTCAACTCCCACCATTCCTAACAGCCTCAGGCCCTCAGCCGCTGAAAGTTAAAACAAAACAGCACACTGAAAGGCTTAAAATTGCAGCCACAACACCTTTCAAGGTAAGGACAGCACAGGTAAACAGGAAATGGCACTTTCAAAGCAGGAACAGAGCCCCCCCCCCCAAATTTGTAATAGAATTCACCTCGTATTTGTTGGGGGCAATGAAGTTCAGGGTCTCGTCCGGGTCGTAGAGGATGGAGAAGGCCAACTCCAGCGCCTCCTTTGTGGGGTCGTAGGCAGAGGAGCAAAGAGAGGGGTCCATTTTCAACAGAGCTGCCCCAGTCGGTCCCTCCCAGCCTCCACCTAGAAAGGGGCAGCCAGGCCAGGACCCCCACCACATCCCACCTCTCCCGCGCTTTGTCGGCACCTTGTTCTGCTTGAGGGCCCCCTTCTCCTTCATGTGGGGACAGTCCTTCCCCGTCAAGATGGCCTTGATGTCTGAAACAGGGACTAGGAAACAGATTGGGGAGGGGGGAGCAGAAGAGGTCAGCGGTCAGCCATGTCAGAAATATTAAAAAATTAACTTGGTATTTTTCATTACAAAAATGTGAGTCAAGCACTGAAAGGGATGCAATGACTCTGCAAAAGCTGCCGTACAATGAAAGCCAGGAGTGCCTGTAACTTAGGGGCCTTCAGTCTGTAAGAGGCCTCAGTGTGAGGTAGGCCTCAGTGTGAGGTAGGCCTCGGTGTGAGGTAGGCCTCGGTGTGAGGTAGGCCTCGGTGTGAGGTAGGCCTCGGTGTGAGGTAGGCTTCGGTGTGAGGTAGGCCTCCGTGTGAGGTAGGCCTCGGTGTGAGGTAGGCCTCGGTGTGAGGTAGGCCTCGGTGTGAGGTAGGCCTCCGTGTGAGGTAGGCTTCGGTGTGAGGTAGGCCTCCGTGTGAGGTAGGCCTCGGTGTGAGGTAGGCCTCGGTGTGAGGTAGGCTTCGGTGTGAGGTAGGCCTCCGTGTGAGGTAGGCTTCGGTGTGAGGTAGGCCTCGGTGTGAGGTAGGCCTCTGTGTGAGGTAGGCCTCCGTGTGACGTAGGCCTCGGTGTGAGGTAGGCCTCGGTGTGAGGTAGGCATCGGTGTGAGGTAGGCCTCTGTGTGAGGTAGGCCTCCGTGTGGCGTAGGCCTCGTGTGTGAGGTGAGGTAGGCCTCGGTGTGAGGTAGGCCTCGGTGTGAGGTAGGCCTCCGTGTGAGGTAGGCCTCCGTGTGACGTAGGCCTCGGTGTGAGGTAGGCCTCGGTGTGAGGTAGGCCTCGGTGTGAGGTAGGCCTCGGTGTGAGGTAGGCCTCAGTGTGGCGTAGGCCTCAGTGTGACGAAGGCCCAGTGTGTGAGAAGCTTTGGTGAGAGGAAGTCCCAAGTTGAAGGCCCTTGTGTGTGAAACTTCAGTGTGATGGGTTGCTGTGTGTAAAAAGCTCCTGTGTGAAGCTCCTGTGTAAGTTCGGTGTGAGGAGAAGCTCTGTGAGAGAGAGAGAGGCTGTTTGTCTGCACGAGGAAGAAGCCCAGCGTGGAAGTAAAGAAGGAAGTGTAAAGAACTTTTGTTCGTGTTATGGAAACCTTGTTTTTGTAAACAGTGTAATCATTATGCTATTGGAAAATGAGATTAACAGGAAGACATTGGTTTTTATATAACTTTTAATGGTTTTGTATGGATTTTATGATGTTGTTCTAATTGTTTTTAATTGTATACTATGGACTGTTATGGCATTGAAGTGTTGCCACTTTGTAAGCCGCCTTGAGTCTCCTTCGGGCTGAGAAAGGCGGGATAGAAATATTGTATGTATATAAATAAATAAATAAATATTTTGCTATAAAGAAAAGCCTCCCCTGAAAGAGACAACATTGGCCTGTGTGTTTTTGTTCTTTTTGTCACTTTTGGCTATTGGTGCTGGGTTGTGCTGCTGCTAATAAGTTACTCTGCGCACTCTGTACTTTTATGAGGAGGGTCTTTTGTTAATGAGCCCACTTGCCCAACAAGCCACAGCAGAGAGAAGGAATGACGGGAGTTCATAGCTGCACTCAGAGGAAGCCCAGCTAGGCCTGCCCCCCTCTTGCTCCCCCTCGGTCCCACAGAATCTGGAAGAGACTCCCAGGGACCATCCAACCCCCCCCCCCATCTTGTTGTGCAGGCATGCATAATAGCCTATATCAGGGGTCCCTAAATTAAGGCCTGAGACCCGGATACGGCCCTCCAAGGTCATTTACCTGGCACTCGCTCAGGGTCAACCTAAGTCTGAAACTACTCGAAAACACACAACAACCACAACAACAATCCTATCTCACCAGCCAAAAGCAGGCCCAACACTTCCCACTGAAATACTAATAAGTTTATATTTGTTAAAATTGTTCTTCATTTTAATTATTATATTGTTTTTAAGTGTTTTTTGCAGTACAAATAAAATATTTATTATTTTATTTATTAGATTTGTTAGCCGCTACTCCCAGTGGCTCGGGGCGTAACATGCAATAACATTAAAACACAAATTAAAAGATTCCAGAAAAGAAAACAGTCTTTAAAGGAACACATTATTCACAACTCGAAGGCCTGCCGGAATAAGACAGACTTGCAGGCCTTCCGAAAAGCTAGCAAGTTGCGCAAAGCCCTAACCTCCATAAGACTGGGGCAATGATAGAAAACGCCCTCCTCCGCGTAGATGTCAGATGGTACTGTTTAACATTTGGCACAAGCAAAAGATTACCCTCTTCAGACCTAAGTGATCTCGTGGGACAGTATGGGGTTAAGTGGTCCCGCAGGTACACTGGCCCCAGACTATACAAGGCCTTGAAAGTTAGAACTAGCACTTTGAAGGTGATCCGGTACTCGATGGGAAGCCAGTGCAGTTCTTGCAGAATTGGTGTAATGTGGCAGCTCGTAGGAACTCCTGCGAGCAACCGAGCTGCGGCGTTCTGCACTAGCTTGAGTTTCCGGGTCACCGACAGAGGCAGGCCAATGTAAAGAGCGTTACAGTAGTCTAACCTTGAGATGACTGTAGCTTGGATCACCGTGGCCAAGTCATGGCGGGATAGGTAAGGGGCCAGCCTCCGAGCCTGGCGAAGATGGAAAAATGCCACTCTGCTGGCGGCAGAGACCTGGGCCTCCATTGACAGCAGAGGGTCCAGAAGAACTCCAAGGCTCTTTACTGAAGACGACGAGCATAGCGCCACGCCATCCAGGGTCGGAAGCTGGCCGTCACCACCACCCGGACAGCCCAGCCAGAGGATCTCCGTCTTCGCTGGATTCACCTTCAACCTACTGGCTCACAGCCATCCAGTAACGGCTTCGAGGCAGAGATGGAAATCCTTGGGTATGGTTTGGGTATGCCCTCCATCCTCAGAATGAGCTGGGTGTTATCAGCGTACTGGTGACACTCCAGCCCAAAGCTGCATACCAGCTGAGCAAGTGGTCGCATATAGATGTTGAATAACAGAGGAGAATGGCCCCCTGGGGGACCCTACAAGCCAGTGGGGAACCCCCGGAGACCACATTCATGGTGGTTTTTTTCCAAATTATAATCCGGCTCTCCAACAGTTTGAGGGACTGTGACTGTGGCCTGGCCCTCTGTTTAAAAAGTTTGAGGACCCTACATCACCCCGCTTCCCCAAAACACGATGTGGACGTACTCTTCTCCTGCAGCGACTCAAAGTTGACCTCTCCTTGGGCATGATCCTCCAGGTCCCCGTAGTGCAGCACCTTGTGGTTGAGGGCCAGGCGGCAGTACCAGAAGCGCTCTGCAAGGCACGGCAGCACAGCGGGCAGTCAGTGGCCGGTCAGTCAGCACAGGGGGCAGCCCAAAGGCTATCAGGAATTGGCAGGGCAGAGGGAACTCTTTCCTGACCCATCACCCCTTCCCCATTTTGTGACGAGCAGAGGTCTTTCCACACCCCGAGCAGCCCACCCCTCAAATGCCGGGCACCCCACCTTGCCTCCTGCGGTTGCCGATCTTGCGGAAGCTGCTCCCTTCGCAGAGGCGGTTCAGGCGCTGCTGCTTGATGAGCTCCAGGATCTCCGGCTGGATCTTCTGCCGCAGCTCCCTGAAGGGGAGAAAGGGGTGCGGGAGGAGTGAGAGGGGGGCCTGCCTCCTCCTCCTCCTCCTCCTCCCTTGGCCTGAGCCTCCACTCACACGATGGGAGGGGACTGGAAGTCGTCCTGGCTCATCCGCTCCGACTGGCGCAGGCGCAGGATCTCCGAGTAGCTCAGGCTGCGCAGCTTGCTCTTGAACTGGTCCAGGGAGCTGGGCTTGGAGGGCAGGGCCCGCGTCACCTGCTCTCGCACCACCTGCATCACCTGGCGGGAAGGGCACGGAAGCTCAGCCTCCAAGGCCAATAGATCAGTGGAGGGAGCAGAGGAAGGGCATGCCGCAGAAGTCGCCCTCGTCCCTCTGCAGCCGGCCAGCCCCTGCTTTGTCTCACCTTGTTGAAGTCCTCAGCGGTGGCCCGCATCTCCTTCCAGGTCTTGTTGACCAGCTGGATGCAGATGGCAAAGAGCTCCTCGAAGGCCCGGTCGTGTGTGAAGAACATGGGGTGGTAGTCGTTCCGGCCCTCGTTGGCTTTGCAGAGGAAGAAGAAAAAGACGGGGTTGGACCGGGACTGGGAGTCAGCTGCATTATAGCATCATAGAATCACAGAGTTGGAAGAGACCTCGTGGGCCATCGAGCCCAACCCCATTCTGCCGAGAAGCATCCAAAGCACCCCCCGACAGATGGTTTTAAACTTTGTGTGTTATTGCTTGTATGTGAATTATATTGATTGTATTGTCTTATTATTGGCTGCTGTGTTGTTTTACTGATCTGTTATTGGGCTTGGCCCCATGCAAACCGTCTCGAGTCCCTTCGGGGAGATGGTGGCAGGGTATAAATAAAATTATTATTATTATTATTATTATTATCCAGCCTCTGTTTAAAAGCCTCACTACTTTAAGCTCACTACTACTACTACTACCGTGTTTCCCCGAAAGTAAGACAGCGTCTTACTTTCTTTTCCCCCCGAAAAGTCCCCTACGGCTTACTTTCGGGTACGTCTTATATAAACTAAGACGTGCCCGTCGCCCACACTCCACGCCACTGCCGTCACGTCACGCCGCCCCGCACACCTTTCCCTCATCGCGAGGGCAGAGCCAGAGGCGTGGCAAACCTTTCCGCCAGGCCTCCAGAAAGAAGGAGGGGAGAGAGCCAGAGGCGTGGCGAAGCAGTGCGCGTCAGAGTGACGCGCCGCGCTTCGCCACGCCCCTGGCTCTCTTTCCTCCCTCCCCTCTTTCGAAGGAAGGGAGGGGGAAAGGAGGGGCGTCACTTGCGCGGCGGCGCGTCACTCTGACGCGGCGCGTCACTCTGCAGCTGCTTCGCCACGCCTCTGGCTCTTACCCCTCCCTTCCTTGGAGGCCTGGCGGAAAGGTGTGCCGGAGGTGTGCCGCGGCTGATGGGCCGGATTTGCGGCGGCGGCGCGGCGACGAGGTACGGCTTACTTTCAGGGTACGGCTTATATTAGCCGACCCCCCTGACACCCCCGATACGTCTTACAATCGGGGGTGTCTTACTTTCGGGGAAACACGGTACTACTACTACTACTAACTTTATTATTTATGAGTCGCCCTCCACGAGTGTGCTCTGGGCGACTTACACAGTTTAGCAATAACAGTACTAAAATATTAAAAACATTAAAATATTAAAATATCAAAATGGCTAAAATATTGGAATGGGCAGATTCCGGGTCGCTGGTTGTTGCATTATGCGTACTGACTGAAAGGTCATGAGTTCGAAGCCAGCCCGAGTCTGAGTGATCTTCCGTCCATTTGTATAGCTTGCTGTCAACCTTTGTAGCTTGAAAGACAGTTGCACCTGTCAAGTAGGAAATTTAAGTATCGCTTTATGCAGGGAGGCTAATTTAACTAATTTACGACGCCATAAAAATCTCCAGCAAACGGGGAAAAGAATGAGGAAGTACTTCATCAGTGTTGCGGATGGACGGTGAAGCGACAGCTCCCCCGGTGGCCAGAATACCCTCATGAAGCTGGAAAGTTAAATAGCCTCTGTGTCTCTGTCTAAATATGTTGTGTGGTCAATGGCATTGGATGTTTGCCATGTATATGTACATTGTAATCCGCCCTGAGTCCCCTGCGGGGTGACAAGGGCAGAATATAAATACTGTAAATAATAATAATAATAATAATAATAATAATAATTGGAGAACAAAAATCCTAGAAATCATGAAAATGGACGGTCTCACTCAAGCTCTATTACAAAATGCCAAAATGAAAAAAACGTACTGGACTTTGGTTATAGACTACTTTAAGAAATGCAATAGGGAGTGGATGATTAACATAAATCTATACAACCCGGGGTGATATGAGCAGAAGTTTGGTAATGGACAGAATTACCAGGGAGATAAGGCTCCCCGTTCAATCAATCAAGGGACTCTGTAAGGCAGTGTTTCCCAACCAGTGTGCCGCGGCACACTAGTGTGCCGTGAGCGATCATCAGGCGTGCCGTGGGAAATTGGAACCTCTTGAGTCTTGAATAAGCTACGCTCCTTTATTCCCTGCGGGCCAATCCCATCACGGTGGCCTTGAACTCCCGCCCGGCACCAAGGTGGCGGTGGCGAAGGCGGCGGGACCAGAAGCGCCTTCCCTGAGGGGACGCCAGTGGAGCGGAAGTGCCTCGTCTGAGGCGATGTGGCGGCAGGTGTGCCTGGCGGTGCTGTGTTTGGCAGCGGGCCTGGTGCTAGTCCTGCCGGCTGGGGCGGCGGAGCCCTTGAGCCTGAGCCTGGCCCCAGCCGGCGGCACCGCCTCCACCTTCATGGGCTTCCTCTCCTACCCGCGGCTCTACTGCCTCTTTGCCCACTGCTGCCACGACGCGGGGAACAATGGGCCCTGCCTCCGGGCAGGTACGCGAGCGGCCTACCGGGCCTCAGAGACTGTGATGTTACGTGGAAGGAGCCTCATGGGATATATTATTATTACTAAGAACTATGTATTAACATATTATTATTTTCACTTAGTATATGCTATTATATTGTTATATTATCAGTATTTGTCATAGTCATGGTGTATATCGTTATTGACTATGAGAGTAATGATAACAGTCAAGATTAACTCAGGTGCTTTACTGATAATATATTGTATGTACCTATAATATTTATATTATTATAATGTAATACAAGATAACACTTTTAAAAATAATACAATATTGAAAAATAATACAATATTGAAATTATATATTACTTGTAATAGTACTAATAATATTACAGTATAATGGTATAGTACAATATAGTAAGTTAGAGCAGTGTTTCCCAACCTTTATTGAGCCACGGCACACTTTTTACATGTACCAAATCCTGGGGCACACCACCAACCAAAATGACACAAAATGACACTCTAACACAGTCATACGTATAGTTAATATGTTTTTAAAATGTATTTATACACTCAGTGTGAAACCTGGACCTGTTTCAATGAACACAACATAGATATCCTGGCAGGAATGACAGAAAGACACAAACTTCCCACACAGAATCCCCAGAACCAAGAGAAAATGCTATAAGAGTTTGGTGGGTATTGACCTTGAGTTTTGGAGTTGTAGTTCACCTATATCCAGAGAGCACTGTGGACTCAAACAATGTTGGATCAGGACCAAACTTGGCATGAATACTCAATAGGCCCAAATATGAACGCAGATGGAGTTCAGGGGAAATAGACCTTGACATTTGGGAGTTGTAGTTGCTGGGATTGATAGTTCAATCAACACACAAAAGAAAATGAGGCTATGGTGCCTAAGCAACTAAACAACACAAGGGAAGGGGAGTAACAGGAGGTAATGTCCTAGATACTCAGTGCAATGCAAGACCAACACAGGTCATAAGCAAAAATATAAAGCATTTAATACAATCACAAGATATAGGAATGTTGAGGCAATAGGCCTCTGGGGGGAGTACAACAGGTGAAATATCACTATATCACAATACAAGGCAATAGGCCACAGATATCCTATATAAACCCACAATGGGGTCAAGGCGCCTCCTAAGCATGTACAAACATATTAAACATGGATGGAATATACAAATATACAGATATAAACTGACATGGGCAGGGGCCCCTAAGTTAGGGGTACTCCCTGGGCGGAAGGAAAAGAACCCTTCCCTGAGTACATAGGGTTGTAAATCGAAACCCTGATGATCCGGACGCCAGTCTGGAGGCTGAGTGGATGGATGAGCAGCAAATGCTGTGTCAATCCGAGAAAGGATCAAAGCCGCTGCGTGAATGCCACGACGCGGCTGCAGCTCCTCCACCACACCCAAATGGATGGAAGGAGAAGGAGCGAGGGGGAACCTGGGCGCCAGAGAGAGCGGTATATTAAGCCGAACTTAATAAATAAAATAAATAAACCTAAAATAAGGTACCCCTCAGCAACGGGCAAATGCCCTTGGAGGTCGATGATGCGCCTCCACAAATTGTGGAAACGCCAAGCAGCAAGATCGAGCAGCCAAACCAGGAAGTGGCCTGTAGCCAATCAGTAGAAGCGGCGTCTCCCAGCGGTGCAATGCCTCGGCGGGGAAGGACGGGATCGTCAGGAAAGATGTATAGGGAATGCGAAGATCACAGGGCTGTATGGGAGAAGATCCAGGGAAAGGGGATTCCAAACGCCGTGGAGGTGTCGAAGTGAGGTTCCGTGGACCATAAAGCCTTGTCAAACCCTAATGGGTAACATCACATATGGCATCCAAATGGACAAATGAAAAATCATGGGGAAGGCCCCATGAAACGCCAGGTTCTAGCCGCGGACGGCACTCAAGTAATTGGCCAAGTCCGTTTCGCCTCTAGCGTCGGCTTGTTCACAGCGGCGAACCATAGGAAGCGATATCCACAGATTTGTAGTACATCACAAATAATAACAGCAACATCGCAGTTGTGGGGAAGTATTGACCCTGTTGTACTCCCCCCAGAGGCCTATTGCCTCAACATTCCTATATCTTGTGATTGTATTAAATGCTTTATATTTTTGCTTATGACCTGTGTTGGTCTTGCATTGCACTGAGTATCTAGGACATTACCTCCTGTTACTCCCCTTCCCTTGTGTTGTTTAGGGATTTATAGTTCCCCTACAATCAAAGAGCATTCTGAACCCCACCAATGATAGAACTGGGCCAAACTTCCCACACAGAACCCCCAGGAGGCAAGAGGAGGTCTCTACTTGGGGAAAGGGAGGCGGGCCTTCCCAATGCATGGAGAGGAGGAGAGACCAAGTAGGCAATGGGTGGGGAGGGGGGTGTTTGTAATTTTGTGCCTTTATCGAGGTAGGTTTCTTAGGGTTTTTATACTTCAACACACTAGACTCCCCCCCCCCCCCCGAGGTTCCAATTTCCCACGGCACACCTGATGGTCACTCAAGGCACACTAGTGTGCCCTGGCACACTGGTTGAGAAACACTGAGAGTGTCATTTTGTGTCATTTCGGTTGGTGGTGTGACCCAGGGTTTTGTAAATGTAAAAAATGTGCCGCGGCTCAAAAAAGGTTGGGAAACACTGCTGTAAGGGATGGAAGTACTCATGTATTTTTTATTGATGTATTTTTCTTTTTTTCTCGGTATATTTTCTCTCTTTCTGTGTAGATGTGTGTGTATACATATGTGTATATGCATATGTATGCATATATGTGTGTGTATATATATATATGTGTGTGTGTGTGTATGTATGTGTGTGTGTGCGTGTGTATATATATATATATTCCTTTCTCTTTCTCTTCTTGTTTTCTTCTTTCAAGCTCTGAAACTGTGTTGACTTTAACTTTTATACTATATGTGATTATTTTAATCTTGATATCTCAATAAAAATTTTTAATTTTAAAAAAATACTGTAGATAAATAAACTGGACAAGATGGCACACGTGGTCTCCTCCAAAGAGGGCTGTCATGGCGACTGAGGACTCGTGTCCATGGCCACATGAGGAAGAGGTCGTGGCCACAGCCATGACGGCAGATTCGCTGGCGTGTCGTCAGGAAACCCACGGAAAAGGCACAACTGAGGCTGAGAACATGCATCCCAGGCTTCCTTGGCGGAGGCTCCAGGCACTTGGGCATAACATGTAAAACGCACGAGCGCAAACAGAAGCGGCCACCAAACAGAAAAAGCTCTTTGGCGCCACGAAACCCTCGGTGGGATTCCTCAAGGAGCAAGCGTTCCGCTTTTGGGAAGGCGCAGAGGTGTAACGAGACCAAAGCAGACGGAACAACAAAGGGGAGGAAAAAGACAAAAAGTATCTTTAAAGAACACAGAGGCTTCTGGAGGGAAAAGGGGGGGCGCAGGCACAGCTGGGGGTCGCTTATTGAAAGACGCCTCCTGGCGCTTCAAAGGCAAAGCGGTGGCGAATCCTTCTGAGTAAAGCGTCTCGCTTTGTGTGCGCGTGCTTTCCATCTCTCCCTCTCTTCTCTCAAGGGAGGGGGAGTCGGTTCTGCAAGCGGATGCGCATGGCCAACACCTCCCCCCCCCCCAACCTGCTCCCTCCTTCACCAAGGCTAGTGGCTATTATTATTACCATCATCATCATCCTCAGGAGCTCCCAGTGGCGCAATGGGCTAAACCCTTGTGCCGACAGGACTGCTGACCAAAAGGTCAGCGGTTCAAATCTGGAGAGCTGGGTGAGCTCCCATCTGTCAGCTCCAGCTTCTCATGCAGGGACATGAGAGAAGCCTCCCACAGGGTGGTAAAACACCCGGGCAGTGACCCCTGGGCAACATCCTACCAGAAGCGACTTGCAGTTTCTCCGGTTGCTCCTGACATGAAAACAAAACTATGTTACGAGGTGCTGTGTGGTTACTAGGCTGAATGGCCAATGTGTTTCAGCAGCATTTTCTCCTGAAGTTTTGCCTGCACCTGTGGCGAGTGTTTTCAGAGGATCTGATGGTGGTCAAGCAAGTGGAATATGTCTACTTGTGGAATGTCCAGAGTGGAAGGAAAGGACCACCGTCTGCTACGCTGTTGTGAAGGGTGCAATGAGCAAGCTTGGAAGTAGCCTGGCCTTTGCTCCCTTTGGATTGTTTGTTGCCCGGAGGCATCCTTTGTCTGCACAACAAGCCCTTGATTGCTTACTGAATGGAGACTTCCTGAGCCTGGGTGGTGTTCCTTAGCCACTGTCCTGATACTAGTGCTTTTTTTTCGTGTCAGGAGTGACTTCAGAAAGTGCAAGTCACTTCTAGTGCGAGAGAATTGGCCATCTGCAAGGACGCTGCCCAGGGGACGTTGCCGGGATGTTTTTGATATTTTACCATCCTTGTGGGAGGCTTCTCTCATGTCCCCACATGGGGAGCTGGAGCTGACAGCTAATCAGTTGTCTGGGGTTTTTTTGGGGGGGAGGGGGGATAAAAGTCCCTCCCTACAAAAGTTGGACAATTGGCGGATATTTGCAATCTGTGCTTAAGGTGCATTTCCTGCAGGAGAGGGGTCCCTCCTAGTCTCCTCCCCACCCCTGTTGCCCAGTGCCCCTCCCCCACCTCAGCCCCCCCCCCCCCATAATACACTTACGTAGCTCTCCGACCTGCAGGATCTCGCACAGCATCCTGGTGAGCTCAATGGCGCTGCGCCCAAAGGGACACTCGTGCTTGTCCTCTCGGCTGCTGTTCTCCAGAACAATCTTGGGGGGGGGGGAGGAAAAAATGGGGGTTGTGAGGGTCCTGGAAGGGGGGAGGCCCTTCCTGGTTGGGCAAACAGGCAAGCACCTCCCCCCACCCCCTCTTGCCCCTGCCTTGTACCCGGATGTAGGTGTCCTGGTGATACTTGGCCAGGTAGAGCATGTTGTCCAGGGCCAGCATTCCCGGTGGGGTCTGGGTGAAGTCCAGCGCTGGGTTGACGTGGTTCTGGGAGCGACACAGAGAGAGGGTGAAGGGGGAGCAGCTCCATAAGGGAGGCCACAATGGAGAAGCGCCCAGGCTTTCTCAGGCTTTCCCTTCGCCCACCCCACCCCCACAAAGCCTACCATGAAGCCCAGCATCTTGTAGTCCTTGGTGTAGAGGGCCTTCCGCTTCTCCGCTCCGCCTCCAGGGATGGCGCTGTTGCTCTCGGACTCGGCATCGAAGGCGATCCTCCGCAGCTCAAAGATGATGTCCCTCTGGGCCTGAAACCCAAGGAATGAGGCCGAATGTGAGCAAATGCAGACAGCAAAAGAGAGAGCACCATGCCCTGCAGTTGATCTTGGTTGGTATGGTGGCATGCCTAGCAGGTGGTGGTGGTTACTATAGTGGCATTACTAGAAGTTGATGGTGGTTAGTATATATAGCAGACCTGGGCATCTCACGGCCCGTGGGCCGGATGCGGCCCGCCGACAGATTCTAACCGGCCCAGGGAGAAGGGCATCGGGGGCAGGGCCATTTCTGCAAGAGGAAGGTTTGCTGCCATCCCATCATGGGCTGTGGGTCCTGCGTCGGCAGACAGCCCGCCACTCTGGATAACGGTCAGGGGAGCGGCAGCTTTGGAGTGCCTGCCATCCTGGGAGGCGATCCGGTCCTGCAGCGGGAGCAGTCAGCGACCTGCGGCAGCTGATCACCCTGGCGACCCGGAAGACTTGATCGTTGTCCGGGTCGCCAGGGCGATCAACCGCCGCAGGACACCGACTGCTCCCGCTGCAGGACCGGATCACCTCCCAGGATGGCAGGCACTCCAAAGCCGGGATGGCAAGCACTCCATGGCAGGGCGATCAGCCGATCGGGAACGCCTCTGACAGAACGGCTGGGGGCGAGAGCGGGCTGAGGCCTGCAGCCGCCGATCGTCAGCTGCTCTGCTCTGCTCTATTCTGCTGCGGCGGCAGCTGGGTCCACTTTGTCATCTGGTATGTTACGACACCATAAAGGAAAAAGACCACAAAATGTGGCGACCCAAAGGAAGCAGGAAGTCCTGATGGCTCTTCGTCATAGAGGATGGAGTGACAGCACCCCTTGTGGCTGGGCCATTCTATCTTGGGATCCTTCCTCTCTTGAGGATGTCAGCCTCCACCTTGGTTCGCACCTTGTCTTCTTGAATTTCATTTTATTTCAGTGGTTATTATTATTATTTTATAATAATTTCAAAATAATAATAATATAATAAATAATATAATATAATGTTACATTATACTAGCTGAGGACCCGGCGGTGCCCGGGTTATTTGAGGAAGGCATTGTGTGCCAAGGTTGGTCCGTATCAGTTGTTCATTTGGCTCGCAGTGGTTTCGGGAAGTGAGTGAAGGATTATGGACCATGGACCATAATCCATGGTCCATCCTCCTCCAAATTGCACCAGGATGTAGGGGGTTCTATGTGCCAAATTTGGTCTTGATCAGTCATTGAATGAGGGTCGCAGCAGTCTCGGGAAGTGAGTGGAGGTACTTCAAGTCCCATCATCCGTGGTCCATCCTCCTGAAAACTGCACCAGGGTGTAAAGTGGGTCATGGGGGCTCTATGTGCCAAGTTTGGTCTTGATCAGTCACTGGATGAGAGTCGCAGTGGTCTCAGGAAGTGAGTAAAGGTACTGCAAGTCCCATCATCCATAATCCGTCCTCCCCCAAACTGCACCAGAATGTTGAGTTGGCCATGGGGGCACTCTTTGCCAAGTTTTGTCTTTATTGGTAATTGGATGAGTGTCGCTGTGGTCTCAGGGAGTGGAGGTACTTCAAGTACCATCATCCATGGTCCATCCTACTCGAAGCTGTACCAGCATGTAGTGTAGGTCATGGGAGCTCTGTGTGCCAAGTTTGGTCTTGATCAGTCATTGGATGAGGGTTGCAGCGGTCTCAGGAAGTGAGTGGAGGTACTTCAAGCCCCATCATCCATGCTCTGCTCTTCTCCAAACTGCACCAGGACATAGAGTGGGTCATGGGGGCTCTGTGTGCCAAGTTTGATATTTATTGGTCTTTGTTGTGGGCCACAGTGGTCTCTGGGAAGCAAAGCGCTTTGAAGTACTACAAATCCCATAATCCGTGGTTCATCTTTCCCAAACTGCACCAGGACGTAAAGGGCATCATGGGAGTTATGTGTGCCAAGTTTGGTCCAGGTCCGTCACCCGTGCTGGTCAGAGTAAGTGAGTGAAGTTACTGAAAGTCCTTCAAACTGCACCAGGATGTAGAGTGGGGGGGGGGGGGGGGTCTGTGTGCCAACTGTAGTCTTGTTCTGTCATTGTTGGGGGCCTAGTCAGGAGAATCAAGTTGAGGAAGCCTTACTGTCAATTCAGGCTGAGGCCTAGTCAGGAGAATCAAGTTGAGGAAGCCTTACTGTGAATTCAAGCTGAGGCCTAGTCTTGAAAATCAAGTTGAGGAAGCCTTACTGTCAATACAGGCTGAGGCCTAGTTTGTAAAATCAGCTGAAGGAAGCCTTTTTGTAAAGAACTCTGCCTGGCACCTTTGAGATTTGGGATGTTGGGATGCTGGCCTATCCATGGTCCATCCTCCCTCAAACTGCACCAAGGCGTAAAGTGGGTCTTGGGGGTTCTGTGTGCCAAGTTTGGTCTTGTTCTGTCATTGTTGGGGGCTGCAAAGTGTTTTGGACTGAAACTCCCACCATGCCTGACTGCCTCAGGCCTTTCCCTTACCCCCCTCTGGCACTTTTGAGTCTCGGAATGTTCGCGTTGGCTGGCCAATGGGAGTTGTTTATGCAAATAATCCCACAGTGGGACCCAATCAGAAAGCTGCCACATATCCTTCCGCCCTCCGGACACATACAAACATACATACAAACATTCCGCTTTATAAAGGTATAGAGAAGAGATTATAATTTCAATATATTATAGTGTCTATAATATATTGAACGCGCTTGTAAAAAGTCATCAACGCGCTTGTAAAAAGCGTGGGATGAGTCCTTCCTGAATCTTAATAGTAATAAGATAGAGAGATATATATATATATACTATAATATAATAATTATGATATTAATACTAATAATATATGAATAGTTATTGATATATGAATATGTTAATATTAATGATGTGTAATATATAGTAAATATAGTAAATAAATAAATAAGTAATGTAGATTAGAATGTAGTTCAGCCTTTAGGTGCGGCCCTCCATAATAGTTTTTGGCTCTTGTGTGGCCCCTTGGAAAAAATAATTGCCTACCTCTGATATATAGGGTTGCCACCTGTCCCATATTATATGGGACGTCCCGTATTTGTACTCTGGATTTCGTGTCCCGTATTTTTAGCTCCTGTCCCGTATTGACAGGGGAGGGCTGTGTGGAAGGCCCCCCAGTTATATGGTAGTGTAGAAGGGGCCTACTAGATCTGACAGTAAACCAAAACAAAGTCTTAGGCCTGCCCTTTAAAGAACCCCAAGCAATAGAGAGGATGCGCCGCTGGCAGGCCAGCAGAGGGGATCGCGTGACTCCTGCCGGTCGCCATGATGAGGAGGTTGCTACGCGCAGCCAGGCCTTGTGCAGCAGGAGGGCCGCCTAGCGCAAGGCCGCGGCTGCCGTCCCTCAGAGAGGAGGAGGAAGGCCGAGGAGGCCATAGCCGGGCGTGGGGCTGCCGGCATGAGCAGCGAGGGCTGAGCCGAGCTCAAGATGTCTTACAAGGTCAGCGCAGGCGCCCTGTTCCCGCTTCCTCTTCCTGCTCTGCGGGTTGCGTTGCAGACAGCCACCCGAGCTGCCTTGCTTTGGAGGAGAAGCCTTGCAGACCTATCTCTGCAAAGTCTACAGCAGGCCTGGGCCAACCTGGGCCCTCCTTCCAGGTGTTTTGGACTTCAACTCCCACAATACCTAACAGCCTAGGAATTGTGGGCGTTGAAGTCCAAAACACCCCGAAGGAGGGCCCAAGTTGGCCCAGGCCTGCTATAGTAATATTTAAGAAAGTGTGTGTTATTATCTACACTACATAATAAATGCCATTTGGCACTGCAGTAACTGTCACGGCAGGGCTATGGAATCCCAAGGTTTATAGTTTTACAAGGTCCTTAGCCTCTTCTGCCAAAAGAGTATTGGTGCAAAGAGCTAACATTTGATTTTGAAGTTTTTATGAAGTGTTCCTTATTTTTGTGAAAAATCCCGTATTTTAGGTAAATGTCCCTTATTTCTTATATCAAAAAGTGGCAACCCTAAGTATATATAATGCATGGCAGTCTGGTGATGGGCAATATAGGATCATGACTAGCAGGTTGGTGATGCTGAAAAGGTGTAGAAGGGGTTAATCTCCCTCCTGGTTCTAAAGGTCAGAGTAATTTTGGATCTCCCTTGAACTCTAGATTATCATCTGGCTTGGCTGCTGGAACTACGACTACACTTCGTACTCTTGAACCTTGGAATATTAGGGCCGGGCTCTAGCACAGCTGGTAAATCGCCACCAGCAGCAATAAGATCTACCAACCAAAACGTTGCCCGGATTGGAGTGAGCACCCGACTGTCGGCCCAGCTCACTGTTTACCTAAGCCTATTCGAAAACAGAGCTGTAATTAGGTACCGCTAAAAAAGTGGGGGAGTTATTTTACGACACCAGAAAAGAAAAAGACCACAAAATGTGGCGACCAAAAGGAAGCAGGAAGTCCTGATGGCTCTTCGTCATAGAGGATGGAGTGACAGCACCCCCTTGTGGCTGGGTTTGAGTACAACCTCCAAGGTGCCAAAAAGCTGGACGTCAACATAACATGCATAACAACATATCATACCTCTGTCTGTCTGTTTCTGCCCTGTCTGTCCAAACAACATTGAATGTTTGCTGTTTACGTGTACTGTGACCCACGCTGAGTCCCCTTGGGGAGATAGGGCAGGATATAAATATGTTGTTGTTGTTATTGTTATAACTACCACTCCATGAACCCTCAATATTTGACTCTTGGACGGCAGCCTTAACGACTGTTTATTGTTGCTTCTGAATGGTGTTTGTAGTACTCCCAATGTTAATGCGTCTTCGTTTTGTGACCTCAGCTGTGTGCTATCTTTCTGTAAACTGCCCCGAGTCCCTTTGGGGAGGCAGAGTGGTATATAAATAAAGATTATTATTATTATTAGCTGTACCTGCCACGCATTGCTGTGACCAACCTTTCCGCCTTCTTTCTCTCCTTCCTTCCCTTTTTTCCTTTCCTTCTCTCCTTCCTTCCTTTTTGCTTTGTGCATGCGCTTTAGCGTCATTTTGATGTTGTTTGGAGCCCTGGATCCTGAGAGAGTGCACAAGGGGGCTGCCCTCCCCTCCCCACAGAGAGCCCCCCCCCCTAAACTCCCAGCAGTCACCTGGTCGCTGGGGTCCATCTTGGTCATCATCCGCTCTTCCAGGAGGTTGAAGGTCAGGACTTGGAGCACGTAGAGCTGGTGAGCCATCTCCGTCTTGATGGGCCGGTTCCCTCGGATCACGTGCTGTGCCACCCAAAAGGGGAGATGAGGAGACCCACCACCACATGGCAAGTGCATCCCCCAACATACCCACACACAGTGTTACACATGTGCTGCCACCAAAGGGTCTTGAGGGGGGAGGCAAGCCCCTCTGTGTCTATGTTGCTCACAAGAGGCCCAGCTAAAGGTGCAGGCAGGCAGCACTGAGGCTCCCCTCCAGGGAAAGAGACTCCTGCATGCCTCCTGCATTCTGAGGCTTGTAGTTTAGGGAGGGCCTTTAAACTGCTTAGCCAGGAAGGTCCCGGGCCTCACTAAACTACAAAGCCCAAAATTCTGCACGAGCCAGAGTCCAGATATAAAGTGGATCCATGCTCTAGTGTGACGAGGCTGTAGTTTTTGGTGGTTCCACATGGACACATCTCCTCAAGGCTGGCACTCACCGTCAAGATGATGGAGCGCAAGTGCTTCTGGGCGAAGGCGTTGGCCATCTCCTGTTTGGGAAGGAGAAAGAGGGGAGTTGGGGAGGGGAAGAGGGCAAGGGGCCAGCAAAGAGGACACAACAGAGTCCCACTCTTGCCCACAGCTCCACGCACCACTGCTTGGGGCCCCTCAGACTATTCGATTTTTACCAATGTATTTAGTTACATGTAGAATGGTTAAAATTGTTCATGAAATGTATGAATTTTAAAGTTATATATACTGTACATGCAATTGAGATTTTGAAAGCAAAGTCCAGGTACATCAATGTAGAATGTTCCAATGTTCAGATGTCCATTAATGATAAGCGAATTGTACTTAATCATGTTTCTGCTATTGAGAATGTTTATTTTGATATTCTGATTTATTGGCCAAACTACTAGGGTTTGAAAAGTAAAATATGTTTTATGATAAGTTTGTAAATGTGAATTCACACAATTTTGAGGAGGAGTGTTGAAATGTCTGTAATTTCTGATATATTTCAAAATTGATGTAGTTCAAAGTTAGCTTAAAAATATGGCCGCACTTATGTTCAAGTCTGCCTTTCATGTTGTTAAAAGACAGACTGCTGTTATATTTTTGCTAGTTAGTGAGAAAGTTTCCAGTGTTGTGTGCTTAGCTCAGATAAAAAGTTATCTCGGTCTCATATTCTTATTTCCATGAAGTCCAGGGGCATCGAAAACAAAACAATGCTTCGTGTTTTGAGAACAGAAGAATAATTGTGTAAATAAGAAAAAATTGGTGGGCGTGTTTTTCACAGCATGGTCCAGCCCAGATGACACACCAGTGACAATGCTGTGACTTCATCCAATCACGTCACACTATGTAGGTGGAGTTACAATGCTGTAGTTTTCATTATAAAAATGTATGCACTGTGATTTCTATTGCAACCTTGCAACCACGTAGCCTATAATACGGTCATCATGTTGTTCGCATGACGACTGTTCTGTTATTGCATTTTGGATTTGTTTCTGCTGTATTTTTACTCTTTATTTTAATAAAGCTTAGAAGCTTTTATAAGTGAACTTTGATCTGTTTTGGTCTGCTTTTCTACTATTTGTAAGTATTCATTAATGCCATGATTGCTCTGAGCTCTTACGCTCTGCTGTTTTGCAATGCTCTGCATCAGGGCTGTCCAACTGGCGGCCCGGGGGCCGTATACGGCCCCCAGCCCCTTCCCTGCGGCCCCCTAAGCTTTTTAATAAAAAATAAAAATTGAAAAATAAAATAAATAATTTTTTTTAAAAAAAACCTACTTCCGGGTTTGGAGCAAGTATCGCGACAATACGCAATCCACACAGGATTTCGCTGTCAACGTGAGATCACGTCGGCGTTGACAGCGAAATCCCGTGTGGATTGCGTATTCTCGCGATACTCTTCGGCTACTCTACTACTGGATAGCTGAGGCCCACAGACGCGATTAGGACCTTCTTCGACTCAGTCGGTCGTCGCCCCCCAGGTCATCAGTGACCGGAATTCAGGCCCCTGGGCCGGTAGAAGTTGGACACCCCTGCTCTGCATTATGGACTTTGATTTGAAAGTGTTTGACAACACATCACGTCATCCATAAGCTAAAATCAATCAATGGCTGATACCAAATGAGAGACTTCCTCCTGGGCACACAGAAGACTGGGCCACTTGGAAGGCGCTGAACAGGCTGCGCTCTGGCACCACGAGATGCAGAGGTAACCTGAAGAAATGGGGCCACAAAGTGGAGTCCACGATATGCGAGTGCGGAGAAGAGCAAACCATACTCCACCTACTGCAATGCAACCTGAGCCCTGCCATGTACACACGTACACAACGACACCAGAGGCACTCCAAGTGGCCAGCTACTGGTCAAAGGACATGTATTTATTTATTTATTTATTATTCATTTTTATATTCCGCTCCTCCCTGCAGGCTCGGGGCGGATCACAGTGGTAATAAAACATACAATAAAAACATACAATAAAATTCAATAAACACAATTACATAGTCAATAGCCGACAGGCCACGGATCTTGAGTCTTATCTCGGGCGATGATATGCCTCTTCATTCAGGCTAGCCGAACGCTAGTCTGAAGAGGGCAGTTTTACAAGCCCTTCGAAAGGGTCCGAGTTCGTGAATCGCACGAGCGTGGCTGGTAACGAGTTCCAAGTCATAGGGGCCACACTGAAAAGGCCCGCTGTCTTGTACTGGACAGGTGACAGGAGCGGGGTGATGGAATGACTAGCAAATTTTGCTCTTCCGAGCGCAGTGATCTCGGGGGTGCAAATACGGGGGAAAGGCGGTCCCTCAGGTACTCAGGCCCTAGACCGTGCAAGGCCTTAAAGGTTAACACCAGCACCTTGAAGGCAATCCGGTACTCAATAGGCAGCCAGTGCAGTTGCCGCAGGATGGGCGTAATATGCTCTCTCACCGGTGCACCCACCAGTAAGCGAGCAGCAGCATTCTGCACCAGCTTGAGTTTCCGGATTGTCGACAGGGGAAGGCCCACGTAGAGGGCGTTACAGTAGTCCAGCCTCGAGATGACCGTCGCCTGGATCACCGTGGCCAGATCATCCCTGGACAGGTAGGGGCGCCAGTCGCCTAGCCTGGCGAAGATGGTAAACGCTGCTTTTTTGCTGACCATGGCGACCTGAGTCTCCATGGTCAGCAAAGGGTCCAATTGGACTCCTAAGCTCTTTACGAGGGATGACGGGCTAAGCTGCTCGCCATCCAGGGTAGGCAACCGGCACTCATCCAGCCCAGGCGACCGGGCCACAAGATCTCCGTCTTCGACGGGTTCACCTTCAGCCGGCTGGCACGCAGCCAACCAGTCACGGCTTCAAGGCATAGATGGAAACAATCGGGTACGGTGTCCTGCCTGCCTGCCGTCCATTCTCAGCCTGCCGTCCATTCTCAGCAGAAGCTGGGTGTCATCTGCATACTGATAACACTCCAGACCAAAGTCGCGAACCAGCTGGGCCAGCTAGAATACCAAGCTTGCAAACTTTGTGTGTGTGTGTGTGTGTTTTAATACAATACAACTGTTTGGTTCGCGCCTGGCTTGATAAATAAATAGTCCTCATGCCCACCCTGCCACCCAAGACAGTTTAGCAGCAAATGGGCCAAAGCAAGAGGACAAAGGGGAGGCAAAGAGGAGGCTGTAGCAAGGGACGGGGGGGGGGATGCGGGCTTCCTGCTATCAATCTTTGATGACTCCAAGGAGAGCACCCACCCACCAGTGTCGCCACTGTGGTAGCCCATAAGTGGGAGGGTAGAGAGCAGCCCCCTCCTCCTGCCTCCCCAACACAGAGGCATCTACTTACAGTGCAGGGCAGGTCGAGCGGGTGGAGCAGCTTGTCCTGCCGACAGAAAGCAGAGAGGCACAAAAGGGAAGCAGCACAACAGGGAGGGAGGGAGGGAGGTGGGCATGGCTCCCTCCTCAAATGGGGGCAGGCAAACAGCAATGATAGACATTGTGCAGACAGACAGGTGAACCAGACAGGGCAAGACCCGCTAACGCCGCCACAAGGGAGGCTCCCTGGCACCCCTTCCCCTGTATTTAGATACAGGGAAGAGGAGGGGGCAGAAGGTGCGTGTGGGGGGGGTCGCTCACCTGCCTCTTGTCCTCCGGGGCCTTCAGGAAGAGGGCGTTGATCAAGGCAATGGCGTACGTCTGGATCTCCTGGTTGGAGCTGGAGGAGAGAAGTGAGGAGGTGAGGCTAGGCAACCAATCTGAAACAGGCATATTGTATCACTGTGGCATAGGGTTAGTCTAGCCGAGGCATGGGCCAACTTTGGCCCTCCCTCCAGGTGTTTTGGACTTTAACTCCCACGATTCCCACAATTCCTAACCTTTTGGAATGCTTTTCCAAAAGGTTATGGTCTCCGTGGTTACGAATGCCATTTTCTAAAAGGGTATGTTTCCCAAAAGATACTGACACCTGCAGGTGGGCGATGAGCTGCCCGACGGTGATCTCCTCAGCGATCCTCTGGTAGAGGCTCTGGCTGTTGAGCACCACGCTCTCCAGGATGGCCAAGGAGCGCTGCAGGATGGAGACGTCCACCGTCGGCTGGCTCACGTACCCCGCGATCTGCACAGGAGGAAAAAGGGAGGACAGACATGGCAGGACCTACCGCCTTGCGCCCCGTCAGAAATATTAAATACGAACTAAGTATTTTTCATTACAAAATATGGGTCAAGCACTGAAAGGATTAAATGGATGCAATGACACAACAAAAGCTGCAGTTCAACATAAGCAGCTGTGCCTGTAGCTTAGTAGCCTCAGTCGGTGAGAGGTTTCTGTGGAAGAAGGGCCTCAGTATATTAGGCCTCAGCACGAAAAGGCCTCAGTGTGAGAAACATGTCAGTCTAAGAGAGCTCTTAGCATGAGAAGGCCTTAGTGGGAAGAGAGGTCTCTGAGGAAGAAGGGCCTCGGGGTGTTAGTAGGCCTCAGTATGAAAAGGCCTCAGTGTGAGTTCATCTCAGTGTGAGAAAAGCGTCAGTCTGAGAGAGCCCTCAGTGGAAGAAGGCCTCAGTGGGAGAAAGGCCTCAGTCGGTGAGAGGTCTCTGTGGTGTTAGTAGTCTCAGTATAAAAGGCCTCAGTGTGAAAAGGCCTCAGTGTGAGAAAATATGTCAGTTTGAGAGAGCCCTCAGTGGAAGAAGGCCTCAGTGGGAGAAAGGCCTCAGTCGGTGAGAGGTCTCTGTGGAAGAAGGGTCTCAGTATATAAGTAGGCCTCAGCATGAAAAGGCCTCAGTGTGAGAAATATGTCAGTTTGAGAGAGCCCTCCGTGTGAAAAGGCCTCAGTGGGAGAAAGGCCTCAGTCGGTGAGAGGTTTCTGTGGAGGAAGGGCCTCAGTATATTAGTAGGCCTCAGCATGAAAAGGCCTCAGTGTGAGAAATATGTCAGTTTGAGAGAGCCCTCCGTGTGAAAAGGCCTCAGTGGGAGAAAGGCCTCAGTCGGTGAGAGGTTTCTGTGGAGGAAGGGCCTCAGTATATTAGTAGGCCTCAGCATGAAAAGGCCTCGGTGTGAGAAATATGTCGGTCTGAGAGAGCTCTCAATGTGAGAAGGCCTTAGTGGGATAAAGGCCTCCGTCTGTGAGAGGTCTCTGAGGAAGAAGGGCCTCAGGGTGTTAGTAGGCCTCAGTATGAAAAGGCCTCAGTGTACGTTCATGTCAATGTGAGAGAAGTTTCAGTCTGAGAAACTCCTCAGTGTGAGAAGGCCTCAGTGGGAGAAAGGCCTCAGTTGGTGAGAGGCCTCTGTGGAGGAAGGGCCTCAGGGTTTTAGTAGGCCTCAATATGAACGTCCTCAGTTCATAGAGTTGATAGAGAGGGTCTTTCGTTAATAAGCCCACTCGCCCAACACACTCCTTGGCGTCGCTCCCGCCTGGCCCACTAGCTCCTCCCCACGCCCACCGTACCTGCTTAATGAAGGAGACGGAGACCATATCCCAGGAGACGATGCCGTGGTCCATGAGCTCCAGGAAGGCCGTCAGGGTGAATGCCAGCATCTCGCTGTAGCTGCGCAGGAAGGAAGGCAAGGTAAGGCTCCTCCCACTGAGGCAAGGGCTCCTGTATTGGGCTGCAGGGTGTGGTGGACCCCCCCCCCCCCCATGGCAGCCATTCTATTTATTTTATTTATTTACAGCGTTTTTACCCCGCCCTTCCCAACCCCCGAGGGGGGGGGGGCTCAGAGCGGCTAACAAAGGTAACCCCATGCCACAATCAATACAATATAAACCATAAATACAATCTTAAACAATAGCAGTGAGATTAAAACAATAATGAACAGTAATTAAATCAGAACAATACTCCGTCCACAGTTTCGAACTGATAAGAACAATAAGCCATATCCTCAAATCTGTCGCCTTCACTAATCCGTTCCAGTGAAGATGTTGCTTAAGCCAGTGTTTTTCAACCTTTTTTGAGCCGCGGCACATTTTTTACATTTCCAAAATCCTGGGGCACACCACCAACCAAAATGACACAAAATGAGACTCTAACACAGTAATACATATAGTTAATATGTTTTTAAATGTATTTATACGCTCAGTGTGAAACCTGGACCTGATTCGATGAACTCAACATAGATATCCTGGCAGGAATGGCAGAAAGACACAAACTTCCCACACAGAACTCCCATAACCAAGAGAAAATGCGATAAGAGTTTGGTGGGCATTGACCTTGAGTTTGGGAGTTATAGTTCACCTATATCCAGAGAGCACTCTGGACTCAAACAATGTTGGATCAGGACCAAACTTGGCATGAATACTCAATATGCCCAAATATGAATGCAGATGGAGATCAGGGGAAATAGACCTTGACATTTGGGAGTTACAGTTTCTGGGATTTATAGTTAACACACAATCAAAGAGCATCCTGAACTCTTGCAACAATGGAATTGAACCAAACTTGGCATATTGAACTCTCATTACCAACAGAAAGTACTGAAAGGGTTTGCTTGGGAATTGACCTTGAGTTTGGAAGTTGTAGTTCACCTACACCCAGAGAGCACTCTGGACTCAAACAATGTTGGATCAGGACCAAACTTGGCATGAATACTCAATATGCCCAAATATGAATGCAGATGGAGATCAGGGGAAATAGACCTTGACATTTGGGAGTTGTAGTTGCTGGGATTTATAGTTCTCCTACAATCAAAGAGCATTCTGAACCCCACCAATGACAGAACTGGGCCAAACTTCTCACACAGAACCCCCAGGAGGCAAGAGGAGGTTTCTACTTGGGGAAAGGGAGGCGGGCCTTCCCAATGCACGGAGAGGGAGAGACCAAGTAGACAACGGGTGGGGAGGGGGCCTTTATCGAGGTATGTTTCTTAGGGTTTTTATACTTCAACACACTAGACTCTCCCCCCGGAGGTTCCAATTTCCCAAGGCACACCTGATGATCGCTCACGGCACACTAGTGTGCCTCGGCACACTGGTTGAGAAACACTGGCTTAAGCTGTTGTCCAAAGGCCTGGTCCCAAAACCAAGATTTTAGCTTCTTTCCAAACACCAGGAGGGATGGGGACGAGCGTATTTCACTTGGAAGCCCGTTCCACAGACCGGGGGGGGCCACAGCCGAGAAGGCCCTGTCTCCGGTCCCAGCCAGCTGCATTTGAGATGCTGGTGGGAGCGAGAGCAGGGTCTCCCTGGAAGATCTTGAATTGCGGGGAGGGACGTAGAGGCAGATGCGTTCGAACAAGTAAGCTGAGCCAGAACCGTGTAGAGTTTTATAGGTCAATACCAACACTGAGTTGGGCTCGGAGATGGACCGGCAGCCAGTGGAGCTGACACAACAGGGGGGTAGTATGTTCTCTGTATGTCTCCCCAGTTAGCATTCTGGCTGCCACCCATTGGACCAGCTGTAATTTCTGAGCCGTAGAGGGCATTGAAGTAACCTATTTGGGATGTGACCAGTATGGACCACCGTAGCCAGATCAGACTTCCCAAGGTACGGGCGCAGTTGGCGAACAAGCTTTAATGACCTGGGGTTCCAGGCTCAGCGATGAGTCCAGGATCACTCCCAAGCTACGAACCTGTGCCTTCAGGGGGAGTGTGACCCCGTGCAGCACAGGCTGTAACCCTCTGCCCTGTTCGGCCTTTCGACTGACCAGGAGGACCTCTGTCTTGTCTGGATTCAGTTACAATTTGCTAGCCCTCTTCCAATCCGACACAGCGGCCAAGCACCGGTTCAAAGTCTGGACAGCCTCCTTAGTGACAGGTGGGAAGGAGTGACAGATCTGGACGTCATCTGCGTACATATAACACCTTACTCCGAATGATCTCCCCCAGCGGTTTCATGTAGATGTTAAACAACCTTGGGGACAGTACTGAGCCCTGAGGGACTCCACAAGGCAACGGTTGTGGGGTCGAACAGGTGTCACCCAGTAACACCCTCTGGGACCGACCCTCCAGGAATGGCCGGAGCCACTGCAGAGCAGGACCTCCAAGTCCCCTTCCTGTGAGTCCTCCCAGAAGGAGATCCTGTGGCTGGGCCGTCCGGGCACAGGGGGGATCCGCCTTCCGACCCTGGACGGGGCAACACTCCACCCGTCCCCGTCGGTGAAGAGCCTAGGAGTCACGCTTGAAGAGCCTAGGAGTCAAGCATATCTCCATCGTCAGCGGAGTGGCCTTCTACCACCTCCGACAGGCGAGGAGGCTGGCTCCCTACCTGTCCCGTCATGACCTAGCCACAGTGGTCCAAGCCACGGTCATCTCAAGACTAGACTACTGTAATGCCCTCTACATTGGCCTTCCTTTGTCGGTGATCCGGAAACTCAAGCTGGTGCAGAACGCAGCAGCACGGCTGGTGGCAGGTTGTCCATCTCGCTGCCACATCACGCCTGTGCGCGAACTGCAAAACTGATAAACACGGATCACCTTCAAGGTGTTGGTTCTAACCTTTAAGGCCTTGAATGGTCTGGGGCCAGTGTATCTAAGGGACCGCCTCTCCCATTACAGTCCTCCACGACCACTGCGATCCGAGTCCCAAAACCTCCTGGTGGTGCCCAGTCGGCGATCTGTTCATCTGACCTCAACGCAGAGGAGGACATTCAGTGCCGCTGCGCCGATGCTGTGGAATGCTCTTCCCCCCACAGTCCGAGCGCAGGCCGATCTGCTAACGTTTCGCAGGGCCTGTAAGACCCTCCTCTTCATCCAGGCGCTCGGTGCTTAGGTTATGTATATAAAACCGTGCCCAAACCATGCTTGCGCGCTGCTAACAGCAATTTTACTATGCTTTGTTTTACCCTGATTTTACTTGTTCTGCGACTCCCACAATGTGAGTCACCCTGAGCCTACGGGAAAGGGCGACTAATAAGTCGAAGAAATAAATAAATAAATAAGGATTGAAGGCCACTGAGAGGTCCAGCAGAACCAACAGGGACACACTCCCCCTGTCCAGCTCCCGGCATAGATCACCCACTAAGGCGACCCTTGCGCACGGCAGCCCACCCATCAGCAACACCAGCAGCCCCTTCTCAGGGAGGCCATTTCTTATAATGCATTGCTCACATCAACAATAAAAAGGTACCATTATATTTCTGGTAGCATTGCACCTGGAAGATCAAACGTGTAATCATCATATATGATGTCATGCGTGGGGGATTTATGGCCTATTTCTGCTCATGCTTTGCTGTGGAAAGTGGGAAGAGACATGTGAAAACGCTTTACAGACTCCAACTGAAGTAAGAGCAAAATGGTTTCTTCTGGTGAGCTCACGCATAGGCAAGCTCGGGCCCTCCCTCCAGGTGTTCCCCAGGGCAGCAGAAAGGAAGCCTGCCCCCTCCTCCTCCTCCTCCCTAGGACATACTCCCCCCACCTCTTGATCCCTGGCCCTCATCATGTCTCCTCTCAACCTCCTCTCTCTTTTGCAGGCTAAACTTGCCCAGCTCTTTAAGCCGCTACTCATAGGGCTTGTTCTCCAGACCCTTGATCCTTTGCGTCGCCCTCTTCCTCTGGACGCATTCCAACTTTGAGTCAACATCTCCCTTCAGTTGCAATGCCCAGAATTGGACACAGTGTGGTTCTAGGTAATGTGGTCCGACCAAGGCGGAATAGAATAGAATAGCAGAGGAGCATGACTTCCCTGGATCTAGGCACGCGGCTCCTCCTGGCGCAGGCCAAAATCACACTGCCTTTTTTTGCCGCCGTCTGACATTCCTGGCTCCTGTTCCCCTTCCTCCCCACGAGGACTCCAAGGCCTTTTTCACACATCCTGCTGTCGAGCCAGGCATCATCGCCCCCCGTCCTGTCTCTTTGCCTTTCCTTTTTTTCTGCCTAAATGGAATATCTTGAGGGGTTTTTGGGGGGGGGGGGGTGGCTTTTCTTCGCAAACGAAGATTTAGATTCAGGAAGGACTCTTCACACGCTTTCTACAAGCGCGTTGATGACTAAAAAGGCCAATCCGAGATAGGCAAGTCCGGTTGCAGAAAGCACAGCAGAAAGTCTCCTTGGGTGATGTTGTTTCCAGGTTGCAATTCTTTCTGCGTTGTCATTTCTCTTCGAGACCCATTCGGCGTGTCTTCTCGAAAGAGGCCGCAGCATTGTGGAGAGCGCGTCTCCACGCCTCCCAATGTAAGGCCAGGGCGGACCATTGTTGGTGATCAATCTGGCCGAGCCTGAGATGTTGTTTCAGGGAGTTCTTATATGTCTTTTTGGGGGTGCCTCTCTTACGCTGACCCGTGGCGAGTAGTATCTTTGGGAGGCGGTGGTCCTCCATCCTAGAGACATGCCCTGCCCAGCGCAGCTGTGTTCTCAATAGCATGGCCTCAACGCTGGTGATCCCTGCTTGCTCAACGACAGCAACATTAGTCACATAGTTGGTCCAGTGTACGTTTAGGATTGTGCGAAGACAGCGCTGATGAAAGCATTTGAGGAGTCGTAGGTGCTGGCGATAGGTGACCCATGTTTCAGACCCATAGAGGAGAACAGACAGTACGATAGCTCTGTACACACTGATTTTGGTGCTTTGCCTCTGGTGCTTGTTGCTCCAGACTCTTTTGTGAAGCCTTCCAAATACACTATATCTTGTACTTTATTTATTTATTTATTTTGGGATTTATGAATCGCCCATCCCAGTTGGCTCAAAGCTATATGCTCAAAACCTACTTCTGAAACTGAAAAAGTGGGGTATAAATATAAAATAATAATAACAATACCAGGGGCCCCGCAATCTGACCCATCCCCAAATGGAAGGCCAAAACAGGCAGGAGGGGGAGAGGCAGCCAAGCAGCCTGTCTGAGCCAAGAGCCCATATTATTGTTATTATTACGATGTTTATTTATGTTTCGCTTCTTGTCCCCACAAAGAAGACTCGAGGCGGCTCGCATTACAAGCATTTCAATACAATTTAAAAATATACATACATTAAAACAGATCTAAATATCATTAGTAAAATAAATAATGCAGTTAAAAGACGTAAAAACATATTGAACACCCAAAGCCACACTTACTGGGAGAGGAGCTTGGTGCCGCTCTCCACCAAGCGGGTCAGCACCGTGATGCCCTCCATGTTGATGAACTCGGTGGCAAAGGTCATGTCCGCAGAGAGCTTGGCCAGCTCCTTCATGGCCTCCAGCCGGGACTCCATGCTGTGTGACTGCGTCCGGTCCATCAACTGGCAGGCCGCCCTGGACTGGGAGAGGGGCAGCGGGTGGGTGGGGGCAAAAGGTTAGTCCTCCCCACAAAAGGGAGGGAGGGCATCCGCTTCCCCCTCTCCAGATGAACCAGGCAAGGAGAGCGGCTCTTATCCCCCTCCTCAACAGAAAGGGACAGGGATCACTCCCCCGCTTTCGTTCTTCCACCTGCGACCCCTCCCTCCAGCATCACTGTCCTACCGGAGACACCGCCAGTTGCAGGATGGTCCCGTTCTTGATGTCACCCCGAGTCTACGAGGCAAAAGGACAAAACGTATGAGGATGGGGAAAGAAACAAACAAAACCTAAGGTTGCTAATGATATTAATAATGGGCTGTAGACAAGTAAATATCAAAATGCTGTTATTACAATAAAATATCGTTCATACACTATTATAAGTGTTACATGTCCTGACATTGTGTTGCTGCGAATTATTACAGTGCTAACTGTGCTATGTACTAATACTACTGTGTTGACCTCTTTGTATTGATGTGTTGAACGATATTTTATTGTAATAACAGCATTTTGATATTTACTTGTCTACAGCCTATTATTAATATCATTAGCAACCTTAGGTTTTGTTTGTGATCACGTACGGTGTTGCCCACTGTTTTTCTGTGATGGGGAAAGAAATACAACCTGCTCTCTGGTTCTGTTCCAGGTTCTGCATTGCAAGAGCAGCTAGGGTGGGTATGGGCCAACTTCAGCCCTCCCTCCCTCCCTCCAGGAGTTTTGGACTTCAAAACACCTGGAGGGAGGGCCAAAGTTGGCCCATGCCTGAGCTAGGGCCAGGGATGCCCACTGCCCGGTGCAGTTCAGCCTTGAGTGCTGGTTTTCCTGGGCCTGTGTCTGATGTCAATGGGAATGACGGCCTTGTTGAAAGGCCTGAGGTTTAGGGGCCCACAGAAGCCTTTCTCTGCAAAACTGTCTTCTGAGGATGAATCAGGTGCAGAACTTCATGAGATAGAACAGGGCTGTCCAACTACCGGCCCTGCAGGTGTTTTGGCCTTCAAATCCCAGAAATCCTAACAGCTGGTAAACTGGCTAGGATTTCTGGGAGTTGAAGTCCAAAACACCTGCAGGGCCGGCAGTTGGACAGCCCTGAGATAGAAGATAGAAGACAAGACTTTTGCAAAGAAAGAGAAAGTTCCCAAGCTCGCCGAAAGTCAGCCTGTCTAATAGAAAAGAGAGGAAAGAAATCCTTATCTGGTCGAGAAAGCAAATGAAATGTTTTCCTTTCGTTTCATGAGACAAGAAACGCTTTATATGATCAGAGGAAAGGATACTAGCTCGGTCTCGTCAACGTTGGATTTTCATGACCGTCTTGTTTCCAAGTGGATTTCCAGTCTCGTGTCTCAAGTTTCCTGGACTATCCGTGACCTTTGAACTATACTGTTCTGGACTAGACTGTTTCTACCATTTTTACTGCTTGCTTACATATATCCTTCAAGAAACTGCTTGCTGATTTTACTGAACTGGTGTGCTATTTAAGGACCAGGGGTGGCTGACCCATAAGGCAAATTACGCTTTTGCGTAGGGCACCAATCCCCTAGGGGCGCCCCCGTGTGCGACATATCCCCAGGGGCGAAGGGAATGTCTTGATGAGGGGCAAAAATGGTGAGGAAAAAGCCTTCAGCATTGGAGTGGCATTCCTGGGCAACCAGCTGGTCCACTCACTAACCTTGCAGCAACAACCCCCACGACCACTGCGATCCGAGTTTCAGAACCTCTTGGTGGTACCTAGCTGTCAATCCATCCATCTGTCTACAACGCGAAGGAGGGCTTTTAGTGCCACTGCGCTGGTCTTGTGGAACGCCCTTCCTTCCACAATCCGAGCACAGACTGACCTGCTAGCTTTCCGTAGGGCTTGCAAAACCCTCCTGTTCGCTCAGGCGTTCGGTCCATAGACATCCCTAGGCCGCTTACTGTAATGCAGGCCTAAGAGTGATTTTAATGTATATCTGTTCAATTTTAATATGTGGACATCGGTCCGTTGTTTTATAGTGTCTTTTATGGTTTTAGGCATATGTAAGTCGCCCCGAGTCTACTGGAAGTGGAGACTAACAAGTCGAAACAATAAAAATAAACAACAATAATAACAACAACAACAACAAGCAGAGCCTTCATGCCAGCTGGGGGAGGCCAGGGCAAGGCCGGCCGCAAGGGATGCTGGGAGATGTAGCGCCCGCCTCCCGCTCGCAAAGGGCGGCCACCGAGGGACGTGACTCCAACTCCCAGGGAGTCGTGCGGCGACAAAGATTGTGGGCGGAGTATTTCCCGAAGGAGGGGAATGAATGGAGCCTGGTGGGATGTAAGTGGGAGACGTTCGCTGGGAAGTAAAGTAAAGCGCCAAGGGGGAGGGGGAGGAGGAGAAGAAAGGGAACTTTGAGGCCAGTCCAAAAAAATTCTTGCACAGTCCTAAAATATCAAGGTGGAAAATCCCACATTATCTGAGTGTGGACTAAGACAACTCAGTTCAAAGCAGATATTGTGGAATTTTATTCCTTGATATTCTGGGATATAAAGTTCCCCCCAAATCCTTTTGCCTTCTTCTTCTCCTCCTCCTCCTCAGCAATTGGGTTTTTTTTTTTGGAGGGGGGGCAAAATACTTTTTGTTTACACTTGAAAATTACCTAGGGCTGGCCCTGTTAAGGACAGAGGTGCCCCCCCTTCCTTCAGCTGTACAGCTAGGTGCATCCCCCCCACCTACCGAACAACCAAGCGCCTCACCTGCTCCGTGATGTACAGCTGGGGGCCATCGGCGTAGCGGAGTGTGTAGTACTCTGGGTTGGGCAGTGACCAGCTGCAGGAGAAGAGAGAGAAAGGAGGAGTCTTTGGGGGGGGGGGTAGTGGGTCTGGAGCTCATCCATTTCCCACAGGAAGAGGGGGGGGGCACAGCATGCAAAATCCGCCAGAAGGAGGCTGGAATACTGTGTCCAAATATAGATAAATTATACTCTCAAAAGAGATATTGACTCTAAGGAGGAAGGTAGCCAAAGAGGGCTACTAAGAGGATCCAAGGCCTTGAGCGCATGAATTATCCTTATGAGGAGCGTCTCAAAGAACTGGCCCTGTTTTGCCTGCAGAAGAAAAGGTTGAGGAGACATGAGAGCCATGTCTAAATATGTGAAAGGGTGTCATAAGGAAGAGGGAGAAGTCTTCCTTTCTGCTGTCCTGGAGACTAGGGCTCAATGGAGCCATGGGTTCAAATGACAGGAAAGGAGATTCCATCTGAACATGAGGAAGAACTTATTGACTGCGAGAGCTGTTCAACAGTGGAACTCTCTGCGCTGGGGTTCAGTGGAAGCTCCTTCCTTGGAAGCTTTTAAACAGGCTGGATGGCCATCTGTCAGGGATGCTTTGATGGTGCTTTTCCTGAATGGCAGAGGTTGGACTAGATGGCCCTTGGGGTCTCTTCCAACACTATGTTTCTATAATTGTATGATGATGATGATGATGATCACACAGTCCTAGACGCTTGGGAAGGGTTCGACTTGTGATTTTTTGATACGAAATCCAGCATATAGATCTCGTTTGCTGTGACATACTGTGGTTTTGTGTCAGTAAATAAATGATGATGATGATGATGATGCAGAAACTGGGTGGTCAGTCATCTGTGGGCAGTGGATAGTAATGATTCTATTATTCTAAGGCACATCTTGGAAAAGGGAGGGAAGGATGACGTCCAAGGGCCCCTCCCTCCCAGGACTCCAGGCCCGGCACCCCAAGCCAGCCTCCTGCGCCCAGGCAGCACTCACCCATCGCAGACTTCTCTCACGATGGAGGCCAGAGGCCGCTTCTGGGGTGGGAGAGAGAAGCAAACACAGGCTGAGCCCTGACCAGACTCACCCTGCAATGGCAGCACAGCCCCCCTCAGCACACCAAGCCTCCTCCTCCTCCTCACCTGGTCTATCTCGAGCAGCTGGGCGTTGGCCCCCGGCCACTCGACGGCCACCTTGACGATGTCCGAAGGGGGCGGCATCCCTCCAGGGGTCCCTCGTGCTGCTCCGACCTCAGAGGCCCCGACAGGAGGGGCTCCCAAACCTGCCCAGAAAGAGGGAAAAGCAAGACGATTGGGGAAACGTGTTGAGTCTATGTGTGTTAAAATTTATTTATTTATTGCCTTTCCTGGATCAGAGAATGGATTCACCTAAGGAACTACAAACTAACCAACCTGGAGGGACATGATTTAAAATTCGGATTACACGGATATTTGATCTATAACAGGAGAAAAATGGACGCTCTATTTAACTCCCATATCATAAGGAGCTCCCTGCTGAGGGTCTGGTTGAGGTACGCAGACATGCTTTATGAACAAAAAATCCCATTGTGGACTTCGGTCAATGAATCCTTTAAAATTAGGGAGATAGCGGGAAACAGCTGGACTACGTATAAGGAGTCAATTAAATGGAACGGAGAGAAATACATAATCAAACCAAAAGATGAACTGGAAAAAGAGGGGATCCATGTGGGTTGGTTCTCATACCTACAAATGAGAGAAAAGTTCAAGGATGACATAAAGAGAGGATTTGTAAGGGAAGAGAAGGAACTAGAAAACAAGATCCTGCGGGAAGAGGAGAAACCAATAGGGAAAATCTACAAAACATTACTAGAGTTAGCAACAGCAAATAACCAAGAGAGAGCCTATATGGCCGAGTGGTCCAGGAACCTGGGATTCAGAATCAAACCCCAAATGTGGAAGCATATATGGTGTAATGTGGTGAGGAAATCTTTAAGCAATCCCTTCAGGGAAAATTGGGTTAAAATGATTTATCGTTGGTACCTCCCCCCAGATAAATTAGCAAAAATGTACAGGAATTTAGACCCTAGCTGTTGGAAATGTGGAAATAAGAATGGGACCTTCTTCCACCTCTGGTGGACCTGCCCGAGAGCTGCCAAATACTGGGCAATGATCCAAAGGGAGATTCAAAAAAATGGTGAGCTTTAAACTGGAAAGAAAGCCAGAGATTTTCTTGTTGGGAATTGTAGAAGGAACAATGTCACCAACTGATAGGAAAACTTTGTTGATAGGGATAACTGCAGCCAGGATTCTATACGCAAAGGGCTGGAAGGCAGAGACAACTCCGTCAAGGGAAGAATGGTTTATGAAAGTTATAGAAACAATACAAATGGACTGGTTGACGGAAAGGCTGCGAGACAAACAGAAACAGGGATCTGAAAGGACGAACTGGGCGGGGATAAGGAATTATGCTAGAAGGGAATTTAATATGGACTTATTATTACATAAGAACATAAGAAGAGCCATGCTGAATCGGACCTCAGCCCATCTAGTCCAGCATTCTGTGTCACACAGTGGCCCACCAGTTGTACACGGGGATCTCGAGCAGAAGGGAGGGCAAAACCCTGACCTGCTCCCGACCCCCCACAACCAGTACCCGGGGAAATCCTGCCTACCTCAACCAACTCCGAGGTGGCACTTGAATGTCCTTTTCAGTAACTACCGATACACTTGGTATCCACGAATCTGTCTAATCCTGCCTTGAAGTTGTTCAGGCTGACAGCTGTCACAACCTCTTCTGGAAGTGAGACTAAAGGTATATCACATCGCTTCTCTACCCAACCGCAGGAATAAACACAAGATGGAATCAACTAGAAGGAAGCACTATGGACCATCCAGGAAGAGGTCTCCACTCTTCACTCTACTTTGTCTTCACATAACTTACACCCTTGTATAACTCTCAGTAACCTCGGGGTCTACTTCTGGGCGCCCAAGGCTTACTTTCTGTTTTCTTTGTTGTTATATGTTTCTTATTTCTGTTCTTTTTAATCTTTGAAAATCAATAAAGACTTTTTTTAAAAAATTTTTTATTTATTTATTTGTTTGTTTGTTTGTTTGTTCGATTTCCAGGTCGCCACTCCCAGGGTGGCTCGGGGCGGCTCACAATTTAACAGAGCACAGCAGATAAACATTGAAACATCAAAATTTAAACATTAAAACATTAGAGCATTTAACGACAATATTTGACTTCAGGTTGACAGATATAATTGGGCCGATTTAAGTTGCGAAGGCTTGCCGGAACAACCAGGTCTTACAGGCCTTTCGAAAAGCCAAGAGTGACCTGGTCTCTGATGGTAAGGAGTTCCAAAGTGGGGCGGGGGTGGGGGGCAATAATGGAGAATGCCCTTCTCCTCGTTGAAGTGAGGCGATAGACTCTAGCACTCGGGACAAGGAGAAGATCCTGATCTTCTGATCTCAGTGATCTCATGGGACAATATGGGGTAAGGCGGTCCCTCAGGTATTTATTTATTTATTTTATTATTTATTTCTTCGGTTTTATATTCCGCTCCTCCCTGCAGGCTCGGGGCGGATCACAATTACAACATACAATAAAACATACAGTAAAACAGCAGTAAAAACAAACATACTTGTATGGTCTGGGTACACTGGCCCCAGACCATACAAGGCCTTGAAGGTCAAAACCAACACTTTCAACCGGTAGCCAGTGCAGTTCCGGCAGAATAGGTGTAATATGATGGCTCACAGGCGTACCTGTAAGCACCCGGGCTGCAGCGTTGTGCACCAGCTTAAGTTTCCGGGTCACCGACAGAGGTAGGCCAATGTAAAGAGCGTTACAGTAGTCTGATCTTGAGATGACCGTTGCTTGGATCACCGAGGCCAGGTCACGACGGGACAGGTAGGGGGCCAACTTCCGAGCCTGGCGGAGATGGAAAAACGCGACCTGGCTGACCATGGAGACCTGAGTCTCCATAGAGAGCCAGGCGTCCAAATGGACTCCAAGGCTTTTTACAGATGACTGCGGGCATAAAGCCACGCCGTCCAGGGTTGGAAGCTGGAGTTCCCCACCGCCCGGGCAACCTAGCCAAAGGATCTCCGTCTTCGCTGGATTCACCTTCAACCTACTGGCTCGCAGCCATCCAGTAACGGCTTCGAGGCAAAGATGGAAACTATCGGGCCAGCCATCCATCCTCAGAATGAGCGGAGTGTCATCAGCGTACTGGTGACATTCCAGCCCAAAGCTGCGCACCAGTGGGATAAATATTATTTATTTATTTCCAACATTTCTACCCCGCTCTTCTCTCCCCGAGGGGGACTTAGAGCGGCCTAACAAAAGGCACAATTAGATGCCAACATAATAAATACAATATAAAGCCAAAAACATACAGCATTAAAACACATTAAAATACAATTAACATGAACACATCATACACATCCTCTTAAGTCAAAAACAGTATTTCGTCCATAACAGGAGAATTGAGCCATATCCATCAATTTGCTGTTACAAATCCAGTCCAAAGTGCTGCATTGTGCTAATGTGCAAACGCTTGGTCCCACAGCCAAGATTTCACTTTTTTCCTGAATGCCAGGAGGGATGGGGTTGATCGTATGTCGCTTGGAAGCACGTTCCACAGATGGGGAGCCACCACCGAAAAGGCCGCCTCTCTCTTCCCCCACCAACTGCATTTGAGAAGTTGGTGGGAGCGAGAGAAGGGCCTCCCCGGATGATCTTAAATTATGAGGTGGGACGTAGAGGCCGATGCGTTCGGACAAGTAAGCTGGGCCAGAACCGTATAGAGCTTTAAAGGTCAAAACCAGCACTTTGAATTGAGCCTGGAAGTGGATCGGCAGCCAGTGGAGCTGACACAACAGGGGGGTGGCATGCTCCCTGTATGTAGCTGGGGTTCCAGGCTCAGCGATGAATCCAGGATCACTCCCAAGCTGTGAACCTGCATCTTCAGGGGGAGTGTGACCCCGTCCAACACAGGCTGTAACCCTATGCCCTGTTCGGCCTTTCGACTGACCAAGAGGACCTCTGTCTTGTCTGGATTTAGATTCAATTTGCAAAATATAAATCCAATGTAAATGAACAACACAACAATATGAATCAAAACATTAAGACACTAAAGATGATCACCGTAGGCAGGGCCAAAACACCTGGAGGGCCAAAGTTTGCCCACGCCTGGCCTACAAGGAAACTCTTACTCCCTTTCTCTTCTGATTTGGTCGGACCTCTTCGCCTGGAATAATAGTTCTCATCCAGTTCTGAGCAAAGCAAGACGGGAAGGAGATGGACAACAAGAGGGAACATGTCCAGAGAAGGGAAACCGAAAAGGTCAAAAGACCGGAAGCCTCCGAGGAGGTTTGCCTGGAGAAGGGGACACGAGAGCCATGTTTCAAGACGTGAAAGGAAGCCACAAGGAAGAGGGAGCCGGATTGTGCTGCTGCTGCTGCTTTGGAGGCCAGGACACAAAGAAGCCATGGGTGCCAATGGCAGGAAAAGAGATTCCACTGAAACATCAGGGAGAGCTTCCTAGTGGCAGGAGCTGCCCAACCAGTGAATATTCGTACCTTGGAATATGCTCCAACTCTCGTCTGTTGGAGACAAGTGTGAATGTTGCAATTGGCCACCTTGATTAGCATTTGAATAGCCTTGCAGCTTCAAGCCTTGGCTCCTTCCTGCCTGGGGAATCTTTTGTTGTGAGGTCCCTCTACAGGTATATACATACTTCTCTTGCTTCACTGCCAACAGACCTCTGAAGGTGCCATTAGCCACAGATTCAGGCGAAACGTCAGGTGAGAATGCTGCTGGAACATGGCCAGACAGCCTGAAAAACCCACAGCAATCCAGTGATTCCAGCCATGAACCCTTCGACAACATATAGAATTAAATTATCATTGGGTTTTTTATTTACAAATTCCAGTAAAAATACATTAAAAAATCTTTAAAACTAAAAACGACGGCAGCCCCCGACTTGGCCTGAAGAGCCTCTCCTCCGTCCTGCAGCTGCCAAAGCCGAGGCTCAAGAAGAACGGAGCGTCCTGGGTCTTTGGCAGCACCGCCAGCCTCCATTCAAGGCCAGGCCGCCTTGACCCCTCCATTCACGGCTGGACACTGGGAGAGAACAAGGAAGATGGAGAGGGGGCCATGTTCCACTCCCCAGCTCAACAGAGACAGGACCCAGCTTGCCTGGCTGCCCAGTGCTTTGGCTCCCTGGCCGGCGGCCTTCCTGCCTCCTGCTGCTCCAAGGAGTTTTCCATCTTGGCCTCCTTTGCTCTCCCCCAAACCCTCCACCAGAAAGGCCATAGAGTTGGGCTGCCTACTCCGTCCGTTTGGCTGCCGATCTGGTGGCCTTCCAAACAGATGGCCATCCAACTGCTGCTTCAAAACCTCCAGAGAAGGAAGAATGGGTCTCCAGCAGATTTCTAGGAAGCATCAGAATCTAGGAAGCACCGGGACTGTGCCGCAGCTGGCTGGGAGTCAGCTGCATTAAGATCACTACTGACCGAAAGGTCATGAGTTCGAAGCCAGTCCGGGTCAGAGTGAACTCCTGTCCAAAATTGTGTAGCTTGTTGTCAACTTTTGCAGCCCAAAAGACAGTTGCATCTGCCAAGTAGGAAATTTTGGTACC
Source organism: Anolis apletophallus (assembly GCA_030556195.1). Taxonomy (NCBI): domain Eukaryota; kingdom Metazoa; phylum Chordata; class Lepidosauria; order Squamata; family Anolidae; genus Anolis; species Anolis apletophallus. The sequence goes on from JARBWK010000005.1 coordinate 1,792,934, forward strand.
ACCCTGTAGGGAAGGCTAATTTAACTGAATTACGACGCTATAAAAATCTTCAGAAAGTATGCAAAGAATGAGGAAGTGACAGCTCCCCTGATGGCCAGAAGCTGTAATGTTAAACAGCCTCTGAGTGTCTGTCTATATATGTTGTGTGTCTATGGCAGTGTTTCTCAACCAGTGTGCCGGGGCACACTAGTGTGCCGTGAGCGATCATCAGGTGTGCCGTGGGAAATTGGAACCTGGGGGGGGGGGAGACTAGTTTGTTGAAGTATAAAAACCCTAAGAAACATACCTCGAAAAGGGCACAAAATTACAACAACCCCCTCCCCACCCGTTGTCTACTTGGCCTCTCCCTCTCCATGCATTGGGAAGGCCCGCCTCCCTTTCCCCAAGTAGAGACCTCCTCTTGCCTCCTGGGGGTTCTGTGTGGGAAGTTTGGCCCAGTTCTATCATTGGTGGGGTTCAGAATGCTCTTTGATTGTAGGGGAACTATAAATCCCAGCAACTACAACTCCCAAATGTCAAGGTCTATTTCCCCTGAACTCCATCTGCGTTCATATTTGGGCATATTGAGTATTCATGCCAAGTTTGGTCCTGATCCAACATTGTTTGAGTCCACAGTGCTCTCTGGATATAGGTGAACTACAACTCCAAAACTCAAGGTCAATGCCCACCAAACTCTTATAGTTTGTGTCTTTCTGCCATTCCTGCCAGGATATCTATGTTGTGTTCATTGAAACAGGCCCAGCTTTCACACTGAGTGTATAAATACATTTTAAAAACATATTAACTATATGTATTACTGGGTTAGAGTGTCATTTTGTGTCATTTTGGTTGGTGGTGTGCCCCAGGATTTTGCAAATGTAAAAAGTGTGCCGCGGCTCAAAAAAGGTTGGGAAACACTGGTCTATGGCATTGAATGTTTGCCATGTATATGTACATTGTAATCCTCCCTGAGTCCCCTGTGGGGTGAGAAGGGTGGAATATAAATACTGTAAATAAATAATAAATAAATAAATCTGTTGTCAAACAGCTGTGATTGTTTTGAATCCTACTGCTGAGCTGCAATCTCTTTTCCTGCCATTTGAACCCACGGTTGTGTTGTGTCCAAGTCTCTGGGGCAGCAGAAAATGAGCATAGCCCCTTCCTCCTGGGTGTGACATCTTTCCCAAACTCTTAATCCTGGCTCTCCGTGTCCCCCCGTGAACCTTCTCGAAGGTAAACAAACAGCCCCGCTCCCTTCTCTGGACCCCTGCCATGGCTCTCTCTGGAACTTCAAAGGAATGAAACTTCAGAGGGATCCATGTCCTGAATGGAAATGTACAACGAGCTGCTAATCAGCCCCACCATCTGGTCTCAACAAGGCCAAGAGAGAAAAGGCAGCCATCAGACTCTTATTGAAATAGCTAGAGCTAGGCACTTACTGACTGACTGACTGACTTTATTATTTCTGAGTCGCCCTCCCCGTTAGTGCTCCGGGCGACTTACACACAACAAATTCCACAATTAAAATAGAGTATTTAAAACTAGATTAAAATATTCAGTGGTTAAATGCAGGGGCCAGGCCCGGTATTTGAGTTCCTGGTTCTGCATTAACCATGGGCTTTCCTAAATAGCCAGGTCTTCAGGGCGGTCAGGAACTGGGGCAGGTCGAGGGAGGCTCTCTGGTCCGGTGGCATCGAGTTCCAAAGAACGGGGGCCACAGCGGAGAACGATCTCCGTCTCGTGGTCTCCAGGTGGGCCTCTTTCAAGCCTGGTACGTGAAGAAGGTTCTTGTTTGCTGGCCGCGGGGTCCTTGAGCAAGCAGGCATCAGCAAGCGGTCTTTTAGGTATGTTGGGCCCCGGCCCCGTAGGGCTTTGAAAGCCAAGGTCAAGGTCTTGTGTAAGGCTCTATACTCAACGGGCAGCCAGTGCAGGCGCTGCAGAGATGGTGTAATGTGGCATCTCATCGATGTTCCTGTGAGAAGCCTGGCGGCCGCGTTCTACACAATCTGGAGCCTGCGGGTTAGTGACCGGGTAGACCTACATACAAGCGTTACAGTAATCCAGCCTTGATGTAACCGTGGCATGGATTACTGTAGCTAGCGCTCCGTCGGAAGATAGGGCGCCAATTGTCTCGCTTGGCGCAGGTGGAAGAAGCCCTTTTGCTCGTGGAGGCAACCTGGGCCTCCATCGACAATTTGGAGTCCAGGATAACACCAAGGCTTTTACTAAGGGGACGGGGTCAGCGGTTCCCCTTCAAAGGGGGGGGCAGCGAGAAAGGTGGTTCTGGGCGGCCCGCCATAAGATCTCCGTCTTTGATGGATTTATTTTAAGTTTGTGGGCGCGGAGCCATTTTGTCACTGCTTCTAGGCCTCGAGTGAAGTTTTCGGGCACCGAAGTTGCGCCAGGCTCCAGTTTCAGTAGGAGCTGGGTGTCATCGGCATATTGGTAGCACCCTAGGCCGAAGCTCCGGGCTATAGCAGCCAACGGCCGAACATAGATGTTAAACAACGTTGGTGATAATATGGCGCCTTGGGGCACTCCGCACTCGAGGAGAGATTTCCTAGATGTTTGGCCTAGCCATTCAACTCGCTGGCTACGTCCGCGCAGGAAGGAGCTAAGCCAAGCTAAAGCTGTTCCTTGTATCCCTATGGCGGCAAGTTGTCGTATCAGCAGATCATGGTCCACCGTGTCGAATGCGGCGGTAAGGTCCAGCAATACTAGAACTACTGAGCCTCCCTTGTCTAGTTGGCAGCGGATATCGTCCGAGATGGCCACCAGGACGGTCTCGGTCCCGTGCCCGGGGCGGAACCCTGATTGAAAGGGGTCCAAGCCCTCTGATGTCTCAAGGAAGTTTTGTAGCTGGGTTGCTGCCGCGCAGCGAGAACTTGTAAACTACACATGGGCAGCTCCCGAGAACCCCTCCCATCTTGCCCATGTCTTCCTCCTCCTGAATGGCTTTGCCCTGCCAATAATAATAATAATAATCATTATTATTATTATTTATACCCTGCCACCATATCCCCAACGGGGACTTGGGGCGGCTTACATGAGGCCGAGCCCAACAGTGCATTACTATAAAATAATACAAAACAAAACACAAAACAGCAACACAATAAGGTAAATAAATCATAAGAAACTACACTAAACAATATAGAATAATTACTCCAGGTGAGAAGGCCTGGCCAAAGCAGAAGAAGAGGGAGGAACTAGGCCTTCCCCTGATCACAACAGTGTTCTCCTCTGGATGCAGCCTGGGATTACACTGGCCTTGTAGCTGCGGCTTCCCCCTCCCCGCCTCTGACCTGCCCCTTCCTTGACAGGAAGGGGGATTCCACCCAAAGAGTAGGAAGAACTTCCTGACTGTAAGGAGAACTGTTCAGCAGTGGAACCCTCTGCCTCGGAGTCTGTGGAAACTCCTTTGTTGGAGGCTTTTAAATGGAGACCGGGTCGCCATCTGTTGAGGGTGGTTTGATTGTGCTTTTCCTGCTTGGCAGAAGGGGGTTGGACTAGATGGCCCTTGGGGTGTCTTCCAACTCAAAGATTCTATAATAATAATAATAATAAGGCAGAGGCTGGATGGCCATCAATCTGGAGGGATTGGGCAGTGCTGAAGACGCTTGGGCTGGATGGCCTCTGGGAGCCCCTTGGGGTTCATAGAATCATAGAGCTGGAGGAGACCCCAAGGGCCACTTAATCCAAAAGCACCATCAAAGCACCTCTGACAGATGGCCACCCAGCCTCTGCTTTATTATTATTATTATTATAGAATAATAAAATTGGGAGAGACCACAAAGGCCATCCAGTCCAACCCTCTTCTGCCTTCACGCAGGAAATGCACAATCAAAGTACCCTTGACAGATAGCCATCCACCCTCTTCATCATCATCATTATTATTACTCTTATTATTACTCTGTTGGGAGAGCTTTGACAACATCACCCAAGACTTACTGCTGTGCTTTCTGCAACTGAAATTGCCTATTTCAGATTGGCCTTTTAGTCATCAACACGCTTGTAAAAAGCATGGGATGAGTCCTTCCTAAGAATCTTCGTTCGCGAAGTAATGCCAGAGGATAATAACAGTAATAATAAGAGTGATGAGTAATAATGCAGAAGCTGGATGGCCATCTGTCAGGGGTGCTTTGGAGGAGCTTTCCTGCATGAAGGAAGAAGGAGGCTGGACTAGATGGCCCTTGTGGTCTCTCCCAACTTGATGATTTTATAATATGAGCAACATAATAATACAAGAGGAATAATAATAATAATAATAATAATGCAGAGGCTGGATGGCCATCTGTCAGGGGTGCTTTGGTGGTGCTATTTCTGCATGGCAGATTGGGTTGGATTGGGTGGCCCTTGGGGTCTCTTCCAACTCTAGGATTCTATAATAATAGCAATAATGCAGAGGCTGGATGGCCTCTGCATTATTGTTGGGGATGCTTTGATGGTGCTTTCCCTGCATGAAGGATGAAGGGGGCTGGACATAATAATAATAATAATAATAGGCCCTTGTGGTCTCTCCCAACTCGATGATTTTATAATATCAGCAACATAATAATATAGTAAGAGGAATAATAAAAGGAATAATAATAATAATAATAATGCAGAGGCTGGATGGCCATCTGTCAGGGGTGCTTTGGTGGTGCTATTCCTGCATGGCAGATTGAGGTTGGCCCTTGGGGTCTCTTCCAACTCTAGGATTCTTATAATAATAGCAATAATGCAGAGGCTGGATGGCCATCTGTTGAGGGTGCTTTGATGGTGCTTTTCCTGAATGGAGGCTGAAGAGGGTTGGACTAAATAATAAATAATAACTGGTGGGAGGCCAACCTCTCGATCGCAGGGGCCGGGGGGTGGGGGGGTGGAGATGGTCTCCCTCCCTCTAGATCTGAGATCCTCCTTGGCTTTCTAGGAATCCCACGGCTACCTTCTTTTGATTGTCGACAGGTGCCACCTTGAGTCGACCCTCAGCAAGGTGTCAGACTATGTGGACTCTGGTCCACCCAGCCACTGTCCCACTGTCCTTTTGTGTCTGTTGTCCCTACACCCTCCCTCCCTATTGTTTATGTATTAATTCTTGTTACTCTTTTGCTGTGTTATGTGTCAAACTATGTAAACTGCTCCGAGCCCTTGGGGAGTGGCGGTATAGAAGTTTGAAACATAAATAAATAAATAATAATAATAAATGGCCCTTGTGGTCTCTCCCAACTCTATGATTTTATAATAAGAGAAACATAATAATATAATAAGAGGAATAATAATAATAATAATGCAGAGGCTGGATGGCCATCTGTTGAGGAAGCTTTGATGGTGCTTTTCCTGAATGGAGGCTGAAGGGGGTTGGACAAAATAACAATAACAATAATAATAATAAATGGTCCTTGGGCTCTCTTCCAACTCTAGGATTCTATAATACCAACAATAATGCAGAGGCTGGATGGCCATCTGTCAGTGGTGCTTTGATGGTACTTTCCTGCATGAAGGATGAAGGGGGGTTGGACTTAATAATAATAATAATAATAAATGGCCCTTGTGGTCTCTCCCAACTCGATGATTTTATAATATGAGCAACATAATAATATAATAAGAGGAACAACAATAATAATAATAATAATGCAGAGGCTGGATGGCCATCTGTCGGGGGTGCTTTGATGGTGCTATTCCTGCATGAAGGCAGAAGGGGGTTGGACTAAATAATATTAATAATAATAATAATAAATGGCCCTCGTGGTCTCTTCCAACTCTAGGATTCTTATAATAATAATACTCCTAATAATGCAGGGACTGGATGGCTATCTGTCGGGGGTGCTTTGATGGTGCTTTTCCTGCATGGAGGCAGAAGGGGGTTGGACTAAATAATAATAATAATAATAATGCAGAGGCTGGATGGCCATCTGTCAGGGGTGCTTTGATGGTGCTATTCCAGACTGGAGGGAGAAGGGGGTTGGACTAAATAATAATAATAATAATAATAATAATAATAAATGGCCCTCGTGGTCTCTTCCAACTCTAGGATTCTTATAATAATACTACTCCTAATAATGCAGGGACTGGATGGCTATCTGTCGGGGGTGCTTTGATGGTGCTTTTCCTGCATGGAGGCAGAAGGGGGTTGGACTAAATAATAATAATAATAATAATGCAGAGGCTGGATGGCTATCTGTCGGGGGTGCTTTGATGGTGCTTTTCCTGCATGGAGGCAGAAGGGGGTTGGACTAAATAATAATAATAATAATAAATGGCCCTCGTGGTCTCTTCCAACTCTAGGATTCTTATAATAATAATACTCCTAATAATGCAGGGACTGGATGGCCATCTGTCGGGGGTGCTTTGATGGTGCTTTTCCAGAATGGAGGCAGAAGGGGTTGACTAAATAATAATAATAATAATAATAATAATGCAGGGACTGGATGGCCATCTGTCGGGGTGCTTTGATGGTGCTTTTCCAGAATGGAGGCAGAAGGGGTTGGACTAAATAATAATAATAATAATAAGAATGCAGGGACTGGATGGCCATCTGTCGGGGGTGCTTTGATGGTGCTTTTCCAGAATGGAGGCAGAAGGGGGTTGGACTAAATAATAATAATAATAATAATAATGCAGGGACTGGATGGCCATCTGTCGGGGGTGCTTTGATGGTGCTTTTCCAGAATGGAGGCAGAAGGGGGTTGGACTAAATAATAATAATAATAATAATAATAATAATGCAGGGACTGGATGGCCATCTGTCGGGGGTGCTTTGATGGTGCTTTTCCAGAATGGAGGCAGAAGGGGGTTGGACTAAATAATAATAATAATAATAATAATAATGCAGGGACTGGATGGCCATCTGTCGGGGGTGCTTTGATGGTGCTTTTCCAGAATGGAGGCAGAAGGGGTTGACTAAATAATAATAATAATAATAATAATAATAATGCAGGGACTGGATGGCCATCTGTCGGGGTGCTTTGATGGTGCTTTTCCAGAATGGAGGCAGAAGGGGGTTGGACTAAATAATAATAATAATAATAATAATGCAGGGACTGGATGGCCATCTGTCGGGGGTGCTTTGATGGTGCTATTCCTGCATGAAGGCAGAAGGGGGTTGGACTAAATAATAACAATAACAATAACAACAACAATAAATGGCCCTCGTGGTCTCTCCCAACTCTATGATTTTATAATAAGAGTAATAATAATGATGATGATGATGCAATAATAATAATGATGCTTTTCCTAAATGGAGGCAGGAGGGGGTAGGACTAAATAATAATAACAATAGCAATAATAATAATAATAAATGGCCCTCGTGGTCTCTCCCAACTCCATAATTTTATAATAATACTCCTAATGATACAGGGCCTGGGTGGCCACCTGCCGGGGCTGCTTTGATGGTGCTTTCCCCCTGCAAGGCAGACTGGGGTCGGGCTGCTGGCCCTTGGAAGGTCCCTCCCACCCACCCCCACGGTCCAGCTGGAAGGGGCTCCCAGGGGCCGCCCTGTCCAGGCCTCTCCGGCACCCCCCGATCCCTCCCGACAGATGCCCACCCGGCCCCTGCCTCCAGGCCTCCAGGAGGGAGAGGGCGCCCGCGGCCAGGCAACAAAGGCAACGCAGGCCTGCTGCTCCCTGGCGCCCACCCGCCCTGGCCCCGCCTGAGAGGCCTGGAGGGAGGAGGGGAGCCTCCCCCGTGCTTACCGGCGGCCTGGCCTGGCCTCCTCCTCCTCCGCGGCGGCGCTGCCTTCCTTTCTCTCTCCTTCCCTCAGCCTCTTGACGCCTCCTCTGATGCTCCTCCTGCCACTCACGGGCCACGCCCGCCCGCCATTGGCTCCCGCGGAGAGAGGCCCGCCTCCGTCGCCAGGCAACGGGCGCCCGCCGCCATGGGAACCGCGCGCAGGCCCCGCGCCCTCCGCCCGCTACGCTATCTACGCCGGGAGGGGGGTTTCCACGGCGACGCGCGGCCCCGCCCACTCTCTAGCCGGAAGTGGTCAGTCCCTCCGGCGGAAGCGGTTCCCAGGAGGGGGGACGCTTGTTGGTGAAGGCACCTTCCGGTTCCGGCTAGAGCAGGCCGCGCGTCTTTCCTGCGTGAGGCGGCGGGAAAGGAGGAAAGAAGGAAGGAAAGGAAGTCAGGCGGCGAGGGATCCCGAAGGGAGAAAGAGGAAGGAGAGAGCCCACCGCCATCATGGTGAGGCCCCGGGGAGGGAGGGAGCGTGGGCCCGGGCCCAGTTGCGGCCTACTCAGAGGGTCCTAGGATCCCGGGCCGCGTGGGCCATCTAGCCTAGGCCTGGGCAAATTTGGGTCTTCCAGGTGTTTTGTACTTCAACTCCCACAATTCCTCACAGCCCCAGGCCTAAGGCAAGCCTGGGCAAACTTGGGCCCTCCCTCCAGGTGTTTTGGACTCCAACTCCCACAATTCCTCACAGCCTCAGGCCTTTTCCTTTTCCCCTCAGCCGCTTAAGCGGAACAGACCGGTGGCCACCCAGTTCCTGCATTATTGTTGTTGTTATTGTTATTATTATTCAATTATAAAATAATATATTAGCCCCCCCCCTTCCCGGTGGAGCAACGGGTTAAACCGCTGAGCTGCTGAACTTGCTGACACAAAGGTTGGCAGTTCGAATCCGTGGAGCGGAATGAGCTCCCGCTATTAACCCCAGCTTCTGCCAACCTAGCAGTTCGAAAACATGCAAATGTGAGTAGATCAATAGGTCCTGAACCGGTGCTTGGCCGCTGTGACGGTCTGGATGGGGGCTAACAAATTGAAATCGAATCCAGACAAGACAGAAGTCCTCCTGGTCAGTCGAAAGGCCGAACAGGGCATAGGGTTCCACTCCCCCTGCAGACGCAGGTTCGCAGCTTGGGAGTGACCCTGGACTCATCGCTGAGCCTGGAACCCCAGGTCTCGGCCCTGGCTGGGAGAGCTTTTGCACAGTTAAAACTTGTGCGCCAGCTGCGCCCGTACCTTGGGAAGTGTGACTTTAAGAAGGCCACTGGTGGTCCACGTCCAGCATTCTGTTACATCCCAGTTGTACACGGGGATCTCGAGCAGAAGGGAGACTACTGCAACGCTCTCTTGCCTTTGAAGACTGTTCGGAAGCTCCCGATGGTTCAACGAGCAGCATCCAGATTGCTAACAGGATCGGCACTCAGGGAGCACACAACTCCTCTGTTGCGCCAGCTCTACTGGCTGCCAGTCTTCTACTGGGCACAATTCAAAGTGCTGGCTTTAGCCTATAAAGCCCTAAACGGTTCTGGCCCTACCTATCTGTCCGAATGTATCTCTCCTTATGAACTATCTAGGAACTTAAGAACATAACATAAGAAGAGCCATGCTGAATCAGGCCTCAGCCCATCTGGTCCAGCATTCTGCATCACACAGTGGCCCACCAGTTGTTCGCGGGGATCTCGAGCAGAAGGGAGGGCAAAACCCTGACCTGCTCCCGACCCCCCACAACCAGTACCCGGGGGAAATCCTGCCTACCTCAACCAACCTTAAGATCTTCTGGGGAGGCCCCGCTCTCAGTCCTGCTGTCCTCACAGGTGCGACTGGCGGGGACGAGAGATAGGGCCTTCTCAGCAGTGGCCCCTCGGCTGTGGAATGCCTTCCCCAGGGACATTAGATCGGCCCCCACCCTCTTAACATTTTGTTAAAAAGTTAAGACCTGGGTATTTGAGCAGGCTTTTCCTGCAATGCAGCTGGTAACTCTGATCTCGGAGTGGCTGGACAACAAGACTGGATAATGATTTGGTAATGAAACGCGGAGGATTTATGGTTTTATTATGTTTTTATATGTAATTGAAATTTTAGCTATGTTTAAATGATTTATCTTTTTTTATATTGTTCGGGCATCGAATTGTGCTGCACTGTAAACTGGGCTGAGAATGGCGGCAGAGAATGGCTTGGAGGCGACTACGGACAATGCCGGCTTCTCGGCTTAGAAATGGAGATGAGCACCACCCACCAGAGTTGGACACAACTAGACTTAAATCTCAGGGGAATCCTTTACCTTTAGAATCAAGGGCCATCTAGTCCGACTGCTGCCATTCAGGAAAAGCACCATCAAAGTATCTCTGACAGATGGCCATCCAGTCTCTGCTATTATTATTATATCATAGAATCCTAGGGTTGGAAGAGACCCATGGGCCCTCTAGTCCAACTCTCTTCTGCCATGGAGGAAAAGCACATCCAAAGCACCTCTGACAGATGGCCATCCAGTCTCTGCTTCAAAGCCTCCAAAGAAGGCGCCTCCATCACTCTCCATGGCAGAGAGTTCCACTGCTGAACAGCTCTTCTTATAGTCAGGTCCTTCCTAATATCTCCTTTCCTGTCATTTGAATCCATGGCTCCATTGAGTCCTAATTTCCAGGGCAGCAGAAAAGAAGCCTGCTCCCTCTTCCTTATTCTTTCTCCTCTCCAAACGTATCTCTCCTTATGAACCATCTAGGAACTTAAGATTGTCTGGGGAGGCCCTGTCCAGCGTTCATAACCATACATAGAAATGGGTAATGCAATGGTTTGGACCATCCTCATTGTTGTGTTCAGGATCTTATGTTGCTCTTCCATAGATGCCCTGCCAAGTTCTTGTCGTTTTCTGAGAGTCCAAGCAAATCAGTCCTGAAGGAATTGCAGAGAAAGATGCTCAAGTGCAGACTTGTCTTCAAGGGTGGCAGCATTACAGGTGGTCATTCCACAGGCTTGAGGAATTATAGGAAACCCCTGAAGGTCATCCAGCCCAACCCCCTCCTGCCATGCAGGAAAAGCACAATCAAAGCACCCCTGGCGGATAGCCACCCAGCCTCTGTTTGAAAGCTTCCAAGGAAGGAGTTTCCACCAGACTCCTCATTTCTTGCTGACCCTCTTCCTTCCTTCCTTTCCTCCTCTTAGACGGTGGGGAAGAGCAGCAAGATGCTGCAGCACATCGACTACCGCATGCGGTGCATCCTGCAGGACGGGCGTGTCTTCATTGGGACCTTCAAGGCCTTCGACAAGCACATGAACCTCATCCTCTGCGACTGTGATGAGTTCCGAAAGATCAAGTGAGGACGACCCTTTTGATACAGGCCTGGGCCAACTTCAGCCCTCCAGGGGTTTTGAACTTCAGCTCCCACAATTCCTAACAGCCAGTAGGCTGTTAGGAATTGTGGGAGTTGGAGTCCAAAGCCCCGGAGGGCCCAAGTTGGCCCAGGCCTACTCTTGAACATTTGCATTTCCTGTTTTAATTGTGAAGTCCTTATTTTGAAAGTACCGTATTTTTCGCACCATAAGGCGCACCTGCTGATAAGACGCACCTTGATTTTTGAGGAGGAACATTGCGAAAAAAATTGGGGGCTGGGTACACTAACATGGAGGGCGCTGGAGCAGAGGGGCGCGATGTACTTACGCTATATTCGCCCCCCTCCGGCGGCTCCCGGTGGCTCCTGTGCATGCCCATACTCTCGCCGCCGTGTCGCTGCAGGGGCGGAAGGGACTCGTGGGGCGGGCTCGCCACTCACGGACCGGGAGGAGGGGGAGGCCACGAGGGGCGGCCCCCACGGCGGCGCAGCGGCAGCCGTAGCAGCAGCCGCAGCAGCAGCAGCAGAAGAAGGGCCCGAAGCCAGAGGCGCTTCTTCCTGACGTCAGGAAGAAGCACCTCTGCCGAGGAGGAAAGGGGAGGCGGCGCGCGGCTGTAAGGAGGCCCGAAGAGAGGCCGCAGGGAGGGAGGGAACTATTCCTCCTTCCTCCCTCCTGCGGCCTCTCTCTCGGGCCTCCTTCAGCGCGCGCCGCCTCCCCTTCCCTCGGCAGAGGCGCGCGACAGTGACGTCAGGAAGAAGCGTCTCTGCCGAGGAGGAGGGCCTCACCAGCCGCGCGCTGTAAGAACGCTGTAAGCGCGCGGCTGGCGAGGCCCTCCTCGTCAGAGGCGCTTCTTCCTGGCGTCACTTCGTTGCACCTCTGCCGAGGAGGAAGGGGAGCGCGGCCGCTGTAAGGAGGCCCGAAAGAGAGGCCGCAGGGAGGGATGGAAGGAGGAAGAGTTCCCTCCCTCCCTGCGGCCTCTCTTTCGGGCCTCCTTACAGCGTGCGGCTGCCTCCCCTTCCTCCTCGGCAGAGGCGCATCTTCCTGACGCCAGGAAGAAGCGCCTCTGGCTTCGGGCCCTTCTGCTGCTGCTGCTGCTGCTACGGCTGCTGCTACGGCTGCCGCTGCGTCGCCGTGGGGGCTGCCTCGTGGCCTCCCCCTCTCCTCGGGTCCGTGAGTGGCGAGCCCACCCCACGAGTCCCCTCTTCCGCCCCCTGCAGCGACACGGCGGCGAGAGTATGGGCATGCACAGGAGCCACCGGGAGCCGCCGGAGTGGGCGCGAATATAGCGTAAGTACATCACGCCCCCCCCCTCTGCTCCAGCGCCTCCCCCCCCTCCATGTTAGTGTATTCGCACCATAAGACGCAGTTTATTTTTCTTCCTACTTTGGGAGGAAAAAACTGTGTCTTATGGTCCGAAAAATACGGTAGTTGTTATAAATCATAGAATCATAGAATAATACAGTTGGAAGGAAACTGAAGGAAAAGCACAATCAAAGCACCCCTGACAGATGGCCATCCAGCCTCTGCATTATATTATTATTATTAGGAATTGCATCTTAAAAGCCTGGCTGCTTCCTGCCTGGAAGAATCTTTTGTTGGGAGGTGATTAGCTGGCCCCGATTTAACCACCGTGTCAGACTACACAGAGAAGCCATTGAAATCTGCAAACACGTGGACATTTCAACAGAAAGGAGGAAACCATGCAAATGAACAAAATCTGGTTACCAGTATTAGAAAACTCAAACACCAGGGCAGTAAATAAAGAACAACACTCAATTACAGGGGAATTCCAGACAAGAATCAATCAGGGTCAGCTAACACCTCCCAACAAAGGATTTCCCCAGGCAGGAAGCAGCCAAGCTTTGAAGCTAACCAAGATGGCCACTTGCAACATTCACATTTGTCTCAGTCAGAGAAGAGTTCTTTCTCCCACCCTGGACGTTATTCCACAGGTATATAAACCCCTCTTGCCTAGTTTCCAGCAGACCTCACAACCTCTGAGGATGCCTGCCATAGATGTGGGCGAAATGTCAGGAGGGAATGCTTCTGGAACATGGCCAGACAGCCTGGAAAAATCACAGCAACCCATTGCGTTCATGGTCAGGCCAGATTCCCATTTTGTCCAAGTGCATAGTGGACATGCGAATAAACATGCCCCTGATGCTTAACGTGTCTGTTAATGCTGCTTTTTTTTTTTTTTGTATTATTTTATGGTAATGCACTGTTGGGCTTGGCCTCATGTAAGCCGCCACACGTCCCCGTTGGGGAGATGGTCGCAGGGTATAAATAAAGTTTTTATTATTATTTATTATTAATCCGCTTTGCCTGTGGCTTTTCAGGCCTAAGAACTCCAAGCAGCCGGAGCGGGAGGAGAAGCGCGTCCTGGGCCTGGTGCTGCTGCGAGGAGAGAACCTGGTCTCCATGACGGTGGAGGGACCGCCCCCCAAAGACGTAAGGAGCCACCGGTGCCTGTGGAGGAGGGAGGCTTGGGAGACCCTCCCCTGCGATCCTGCAAAAGGGAGGGGTGTCCCGCCAATCCTAAGACCCATGACCAGCTTCCCTGGTTTCTGTACTTTAGCTCAAGCGGGAGATGTGTGGCCTGCCAGGAACTGTCGTTCCCAGCATTCTGGGTCACTGGCCGCTGGGAATCGCTGCTGGAAGCGGCAGTTCAGCAGGATCTGGCAGGTCATACCTTCCCTGTTCCTGTTTTAAAGCACATATATATATATATGTTAATCTTAGCAACATTTACTAGGCTGGTTAACACCTGTTTAAAAAAAATCACAGGCAGCTGGGGCACCTTTCCTTTTGCTGTTCAGAATTGCATGTAATCTTCTGGTTGGAAGGGATCCCAAGGAGCCACCCAGTCCGAGCCCTCCAGACAGGTGGCCACCCTTCCTCTGCTTAGAATCACGAAGGGAAGGGGACTGCCGGGAGGTTTGGGGAGACGATGGATAGCCGAGAGAGTCAGTTTGAAGGAGAACTCAGTTGAGGTTTTGACTAAAATGTCAAAGAGAATGCCATTGCATGTTGTTATGTATGTTAATGAACTTTTTACTGATGATTTTATAATGTTTTGTACCAATTGTTCTTGCTGATTGTGTTCTTGTATGGCATCGTGGATGCAGACGTGAAGCCGCTCTGAGTCCCCTCGTGGGAGAAGGGCGGGGTAGAAATGGAGATAATTAAAAAAACAATAATTCCTGGTGGCCAGGTGCCCAAGAGGCTTTTCCAACCACAGCAGAGGGTGGCGCCATTTTGCGATGGGCTCCCAGGGAATCATTACTGTTTGGAATCCTAGAGTTGGAAGACACCTGGTGGGCCATCATCCAGTCCAACCCCATTCTGCCAAGAAGCAGGAAAACCACATCCAAAGCTCCCCTCCCCCCAGAAGATGGCCATCCAGCCTCTGTTTAAAAGCCTCCAAAGAAGGAGCCTCCATCACACACACTCCGGGGCAGAGAGTTCCACTGTTGAACAGCTCTCTTTCTCAGCCAGGAAGTTCTTCCTCATGTTCAGGGGGAATCTCCTTTCGTTCCTATCGTTTGAAGCCATGGCTCTGTCAGCACAGGTGTTGGAGCAGAGAATGATGTGAGTTGTAATCCTCTGCTCTGCACAGCAGAAGTTGTATGTGGATGGAGTTAGTATGCTCCAGCTGACTGGAAACATGCAGCTGTTCTCCCACACACAGGAGATGATGCCAAAACAGCCGGCAACTTTTACCTTTATTCAGTTTCTTGCAAACACTTTAAACGAAAACATTCAGCAGCTTGCTTCAACAAAAACTTGATCAAACTTCAGCTTCAACACTGGCAAAAATAAACAGTAGATAATGGCAAACACAGATACGACTTTGCTCTGCTTCTCCTGCTCAAAACTTACATTTTAAGCAAAAACAATGAAGTCTTCTACAGCTGGTCCATACAACTTCTGCTTCTACTGGGGCCTTTCCCATGAAGCAGATTTACATACCTGCTTCCTTCAGCTCTCTTTCCTTAGATATGAGCCACATTAATCCAGAAACATGCCCAGCTTCTCTTACCCTGGCATGGGCAGCATTGATCCAGAAGCATACCAGGCTTCTCTTGCCCTGGCATGGGCGGGCAGGCAGGCACCCTTCAGAAGCATACTCAGCTTCTTTTGCCCCAGTATGAATAGGCAGCAAACACACTGAGCAACATTGGGAAATTATTGCCCCAAAACCCCACCCACTCAATTAGCCCAGGTGAGCCAGGTTAATCAATCGTATTCAGGGTTTGCACCTAGCTGTAAAACTACACATACTAGGACTTCCTTACACTCAAGTATACAGCAGCACAAACCTCATTTACTCACAAATATACCCAAGTAACCAAACACTCATTTCTTTTTCTTCACTTGGATTTCTACAAATCCCAACATTGCATCATAGTCTCCAGGGCAACAGAAAGGAAGCTTGGTCCCTCCTCCCTAGGACATATTCCCCTCACATACTGATACATAGCCCCCGTCCTGTCTCCTCTCGGCCTTCTCTTCTTCAGGCTAAACATGCCCAGCTCTTTAAGCCGTTCCTCATAGGGCTTGCTCTCCAGATCCTTGATCTTTTCAGTTGCCCTCTTTCTCTGGACGCATTCCAGCTTAGAGTCAACATCTCCCTTCAGTTGTGGTGCTCAGAATGGGAGACAGTGTGATTCCAGGTGTGGTCTAACCAAGGCAGAATAGAGAATGGGGAGCAGGACTTCCCTGGATCTGGGCACTTGGCTCCACTTGATGCAGGCCAAAATCCCTTTGGCTCATGTTCCCCTTCCTTCCCATGTGGACTCCCAGATCTTTTCCACACGCACTGCTCTCGAGAGTATTGAAAGGTCTACAGGAGGAGAACGGAAACAATCGTAAGGCCTAGAGACTATGAATCCTTCTGAGGAACGCCTTAAAGAGCCGGGTCTGTTTAGTCTCAGAAGAGAAGGTTGAGAGAAGGAAACACGAGAGCAATGTTTACGTATTTGAAAGGATGCTGGAAGGAAGAGGGAGCGGGCTTCCTTTCTACAGCCCTGGAGACTAGGGTTCAAATGACAGGGAAAGAGATTCCACCTGAACATTGGGAAGAACTTCTTGACTGTAAGCAGAGCTGTGTTCAGCAGCGGAACTCCCTGCCTCGGAGTCTGGAAGCTTGTAAGCAGAAGCTGGATAGCCATCTGTCGGGAGGGCTTGGGTGGTGCTTCTCCTGCAAGCAGAAGGGGGTTGGACTAGATGGCCCATGTGGTCTCTTCCGTCTCTATTATTCTATGATCCCATGACGATTAAGAGTGGAAGCTGTTGCCAACCTTTCCAAATGCAGACAAGGGCCCTGACTCTCTCTCCCTTTCAGACGGGCATTGCCCGGGTGCCTCTGGCCGGGGCCGCAGGAGGGCCTGGTGTGGGCAGAGCAGCAGGAAGAGGCGTTCCCGCGGGAGCCCCCATGCCCCAGGCCCCAGCAGGGCTGGCCGGCCCCGTACGCGGCGTCGGAGGGCCCTCCCAGCAGGTAAGCCAAGCCACCCTGCCATGGGGTCTTTTTGCGTGGGGGCAACAGGGGAGACGTGTGTGTTATTATTATATTTACTGTGTTTCATCACATCTAAAGCACGAAACCAGGCTTCGGTTTTAAGGGGATAAAAGGATCATCTTCACATATCTTACTGCATTTCCTCTGCGAAAACAATACCTTGCTTTTGTTTCCATGTGGCTTTATGGCTCATTTTTCCTGTGGGGTGAAGAGGGGGTGGAAAGAAACCCGCAATGCTTCCCTCCTCCTTTGTCCTCAGCTTCCTTGGCTGCAAATTGTGTCCAAAAGCAGTTTGTATCCTATTAGTTTTGGGGTGGGGAGAAGAGCAGGGTGCTGAGTATTATCTATTTATTTTATTTATTTACTGTATTTCTATACCGCCCCTCTCAGCCCGAAGGCGACTCGAGGCGGTTCACATGTGGCAACCAGTGCCCACAATATAAAATACAATTCAAAACAGTTATATACTAACAGTTAAACCAATTAACAATTAAAATCCAAAAAAATTACAGTATTGCCTTTCTCGATAGACTCGGGTCAAAGTAAACCAGCTTGGGGACCCAGTGGTGCCCGGGTTCTTTGAGAAAGGCGTCGTTTGTCTGTGCTCCAAATTTAGTCTAGATCCAATCTCAGCTGGGTTCAGTGGGTGCATGTGAACTACAACTTCCATATACAATTCCCATCATCCACGGTCCATCCTCCTCCAAACTGCACCAGGATGTAGAGTGGGCCGTGGGGGTTCGGTATGCCAGGTTCGGTGTTGATCAGTCATTGGTGTGGGTCGCAATGGTCCCAGGAAGTGAGCAAAGTTACTGCAAGTTCCATCATCCGTAGTCCATTGTCCTTCAAACCACAACAGGATGTAGAGCGAGTCATGGTGGGTCTTTGTGCCAAGTTAGGTCTTAGTCAGTCATTGGATGAGGGTCGCAGTGCTCTCAGGAAGTGAGTGAAGGGACTGCAAGTCCCATCATCCATGGTCCATCCTCCTCCAAACTGCACCAGGATGTAGGGTATAATATAATACATTGTATATACATATAATATTGATAATATTATAATACGATATAATACTACTAGTAATGATATTATAATTATATATTTTATATTACATGTAGTATTATTTATAATATTACAGTATAATGTTGTGGTACAATGTAATATATAATATTAATAGTGTGCTATGGCAATAATATAATATATTTTATTTACATTTTACTTGTAAGCCGCTCTGAGTCCCCTTCGGGGTGAGGAGGGCGGCATATAAATGTCGTAAATAAATAAGTAAATGGGGTGGGGTCACGGGGCCCCTCCTAGCTTGTCTTTTCTTTCTCGTTAATCCCTTTTGCCATCTTGAGCACACACTGGTGTGTTCCAGTTTTCACCTGCAAAAGTGAAGTTGGCAGGCAGTTACCACACGCCCTCTTGAACCAAATTATTCAAGGCCGAAATCTATATGGACAACTTTCCTTGCATTTTCCATCAGAGATTTATCTCTTGAGAGTTCACCAATTTGTGCCTCAACTTTAACTTTGAAACAGCATCTAGAGAGGTATTATTTTTGGCAACCGCTCCACACTTTTAGTGTAGGTATGTGCTCAGCCAGGGATAAAAGTATTGTTGGGCAAGTGGGCTTATTAACAAAAGACCCTCCCCATTAATGTAATAATAATAATAATCTTTATTTATACCCTGCCACCATCTCCCCGATGGGGACTCGGGGCGGCTTCCATGAGGCCAGGCCCAAACAACAAATTCCAATAAAATAAAAAAACAAAAACATCATCAACGACACAGTAAAATATAAATGTAGAGCAGAGTCACTTATGAGCAACAGCGTGACCCAGCACCAGTCGCCCAAAGTGGCAAAAAGAACCAAAACACACAGACCAATGTCCTATCTCCCTTAAGAGGCTTTTCTCTGGGGCAAAATAATATGGTTGCACGATTTACAAGAACAAGGTTTCCGTAACACAAATAAAGTTCTTTACACTTCCTTCATTATTCCTACGTTGGGCAGTCAATGCAACTTAAGCCACGTGAATTCTTGACCGCAGAAGGTGTCACCTCAACATCTTGAAACTTGCCCAACGACGCACAGTACTCCCACCCACACAATCCCCATCAACAGCTTGCGTTCTCTGAGGAATCTCCTTCTGTTAAGAATTCAATGGCTGCACGTTGCTTAAGTTGCATTGACCGACTGCCTGCGCAGGGTTCCATACTTCGCACTTTAACAACACAACCGTTCAATGCGAAGGCTTCCCACCAAAACGGAACTGTAGAGGAGTCTACCGTACCTGCCGCGTACCAGGACTGCCTTCTGTCGAGGAGTTAGAATGGTGGAGGCATTACTTTTCATTCAACCCTTGTATACTTCTGATTTCCAGCACCCCCCTTCACCCCTTGGCTGAGGCACAGAGCGGCTCTGTGAGAACTGCGTCCCGGCCTCCCTTGTGGCACTTTCTCCTTTCCTTTCCGCAGGTGATGACTCCGCAAAGCCGAGGGACCGTGGCCGCAGCGGCCGCAGCAGCCACAGCCAGCATCGCAGGAGCCCCCACTCAGTACGGCCCCGGCCGGGGAGGCCCCCCTCCTCCCATGGGCAGGGGCACCCCACCTCCAGGTAAGTCAGGGGCCCGGTTTTGCCCATTTCCCCACCTGGCAGAACCTGTGATGAGACGACGGCCTCTGAACCCCGTGAGGAGTTAGTGTCAAAGCAGGATTACTCTGAGGTTCTCTTCTCACGTGTGTCCGTGTTGGGGGGGCAGTGCTGGGGACCGCTGCTGCTCTGAGGGTGAGCCTTCTTTCTTCCTGTCCCCTGCAGGGATGATGGGCCCCCCTCCCGGCATGAGGCCCCCCATGGGCCCTCCGATGGGCATGCCCCCAGGCCGGGGCTCACCAATGGGCATGCCGCCCCCCGGGATGAGGCCGCCGCCCCCAGGCATGAGAGGTGAGCACTCAGCTTGAGTCAATCAAAGCGGGGGAATTTGGGCACTGCTGGTCCTCTGCCTGAGGCGCAGTGGGTCGCTGTATCTTTAAGGGGAGTGTTGTTGTTGTTGTTGTTCACTTCTGTCCCTTCTCTGCCCTGTCTTTTCCAGGCCCCCCTCCTCCCGGCATGCGCCCTCCCAGGCCCTGAGGCGGACCCCAAAGGAGCCGAAGTTGTGCCGGTTGCGGTTGTGCGCCTTCATTTGTGGGCGGGTTGGGAGATTGGTTGTTTGTTTGTGTGGTTTCTGTTTTTCACTGTCACGTTGCCCTTTTTAAATAAAAGCTAGGACATTTCCTCCTGAGGGGACTGGACTCTGATTTCGAGGCACGGGGGGGCTCTTCCGTCCTCGTTAAGGCTTCACGGCCTTTGGTTTTCTTAATTACCCCGAGACCGAGGACGGGGCCTGCCTGGTTCCTTCCTCCATTCCTTCTGCCACAGTCCTGCACCACCAAAGGGACTGACCCTTGAGCCCAGGAAAGGGCCACGGAGGGGAAATCTCCGCAGCCTGGCCCTCCCCAGCGGGAATGCCCACCCCTCGAAAGCCGCCTCTTTCCTGGCAAAGAGGCAACCGGCTGCCTTCTCCAGGCCGAGCAGCGGGTTTGTATCTCCTCTCCAGAGTGTCAGCTCAACTGCTAGTGTTGGCGTGGTGTTGAGGTGTGGCTCCCAGCACCCTCTTCCAATTGAAGGGCACGCTGGAAGTTGCAACTCGGCATCCTCTCTGCTCCTGTCGTAGAGATCCTCCCTTGAGAACAGGGTTGGGAGGCGCATTGAGTGTAGTTTCTGCCAGTGTATAAATTGGTGAGTGGAAGTCCTTGGGGGCAGGCTTCTTTTCCGCTGCCCTGGAGACTAGGATAATGCAGAACAATGACTTTAAACTACAGGAAACGAGATCCCACCTGAGCATTAGGAATAACTGGGTTGTTGTGGGTTTTTTGGGCTGCCTGGCCATGTTCTAGAAGCATTTTCTCCTGACGTTTTGCCTGCATCTGTGGCAGGCATCCTCAGAGGTTGTGAGGTCTGTTGGAAACTAGGAAATTGGGTTTATATGCATGTGGAATAATGTCCAGGGTGGGAGAAAGAATTCTTGTCTGTTGGAGGCAAGTGGGAATGTTTCAATTGGCCACCTTAATTAGCATTTAATGGCCTAGCAGTTTTTAGGTGTGGCTTCTTACTGCCTGGGGAAATCCTTTATTGAGAGGTGATTAGCTGTCCCTGGTTGTTTCTTTTCTGGAGTTCCCCTGTGTTTGAGTTTTGTTCTTTATTTACTGTCCTGATTTTAGAGGGTTTTTTGGCAGCCAGATTTTGTTCATTGTTGTGGTTTCTTCCTTTCTGTTGAAATTGTCCACGTGCCTCTTGTGGATTTCAGTGGCCTGACATCATGGTTGTGGGAGTGGTCTGGCATTTCTGTGTTCTCTAATAACACAACACTGTGCCCGGGCGCTCTGCTGTGGCTGGCTTCTCGCGTTGGGTCCGTCTGCCGTGCCTTCCGTGCTCCTTCATTCTTGCCTGGGCAATGCGGCTGCGTTTGGTGATCCCTCTGTAGACTTCTTGTCCACAGCCGCATGGTATACGGCAGGGCTGTCCAACTTCTGCCAGCCCAAGGGCCGGACTTCTGGTGAGTGATCACCTGGGGGCCACTCGGCCACACCCCCGGCCACGCAGCTCCACCCCCTCTCCCAAAGCGGCACAATAGCCTTGGAAGCGGGTGATGGTATCCATGAATCTGTCGAGGCTGCCTGTGACGCTGTCCAGGGAGAGAAGGAGGAGCCACTGGAAGGAGCCTTAACCAATGACCCTCTGGGTCGAGAAAAGCATCCCAACAGCTGTTGTGACGCTTTGGGGAGAGGGCGTGCCGCGAGGAGGCAAAGAAAATAATTTTGCGGCTTCACCGGCTATCCATGCATGGTTTTATACACTCGAAAGCATCACAACAGCCTCTGAAGCTTCCGAGGCTGGCGTGCAACGTTTTGGGAGAGAGGAGGAGCCACTTGTTGGGCCCCGTACCCTCCCAAAGCAGGCAAAACCAGAATTGTACACAGTGCGCACCTTTTTTTGGATTAATTTTTTAAAAAAATCTATTTTTATATTTTGCTGAAAAGCTTAGAATTTGCTTGGGGGAGGGGCTGGGGGCGCACTGGGTTGGCATCTTCATTGAGCCGCCACCCCAAGATCCCCCTGGTTTGTCTCGGAGACTGACCTCCTGCAGAGGAGAGGGTCCCTCTTGCCCTTTGCTGAACATAGTAGCATTTCTTGGATGTTCTTAGTGGGTCTGTAATTAGTTTCCTCATCAGCCTCCCTATTAGGAAGAACTGAGAGATGTTCAGCAGTGGAACTCTCTGCCCCGGAGGGAGTGTGGTGGAGGCTGGATGGCCATCTGTCGGGGGTGCTTTGAAGGCGATTTTCCTGCTTCTTGGCAAAATGGGGTTGGGCTGGACGATGGCCCACGAAGTCTCTTCCAACTCTAGGGTTCTGTGAGTAGAAACTACAACCTGAATCAGTGGCCTCAAATGAAGAGATGAACTTTAAATGTTAGACACATAGAGGAACTTCCAACGAGAGATGCAAATGATCACAGGGAGAAGGGCACCCAAATCAAATCCGGCAAAGTCAGGCCCGACAATGTAGAAGGCAGGCTCTGTGGGGTGCCATCTTGGAAACCACGCCTGCCTGGCTAGCCCTATGTTGCTCTGGCCATAGGGAGCCTTGGCCCCACTCGACTGGTCAGTGGCAGAATGGCAAAGATCCCACGATGTGTCCACCGGATGGATGTTCCAAGAGCCCGAAATAGGTCTTGAGGCATTGGGGAGCGGAAATCCTCTTGACCATTGTCTAGCCCCAGGCAGTTGATTTAGGCTCCAGACTGCCCGGAAATAGGTTTATCTCTTCACAAAGGCCTGGTGTGGCCTCCAGCACTTCTAATCCCCAGCCCCTTGGTGCCGGACTGTGCAAAAACCAGGCCTCCGGCTCCCATCTTGGTTTGGAAGCTTCTATGGCAGTGTCCATATTCGCTCTTGATGGGCTGTCCTGCCCCACCAAAACCACCACAGCCAATTTCTAGCCTGCTCTCATGACAACAGTTGGGGAAAAGCCAGCATCTCGAGTCCCAAGTGGCCGTTGTGTATTATGCTAGAGGGACATAATGAAAACCCAAGGGAAATCTATCACGGGTTTCCTGGCAAGAGTTGCAACTGGGGCCGAGAGAGTAGTCCGTCTCCATGGCTGGGCAGGGATTCAAGCCCTGGGCTCCAAGGTCAGAGCCCAGGACTCAGGCCACTACCCCCCCCCCCCACACACACACATACACACACACACGTACGATTTCTCCAACACCCTTTCAGGGATGGCATGGACATGAACCAACTCTAGGAGGCCCTTTGGGTTTTGTTTCATAGGATGGAAACTGCCCAAGGGGAGAGGGACCAAGCAAGAGGAAGGCCACCATCCTTCTGCTGGCAGGTATTGTGGCTACTGGCAGTGGGGCCTGCCTGCCTGCCTGCCCAGAGGTAGGGGAGACCAGCAGGAGGCTTTGCGTATGGGGTGGCAATGGGGTGCGGGGTGAAGCCTCCTCCCTCTTCCTGCTGGCTGACAGTCACCAATTGGGTTCCACTAGAGCAGTGTTTCCCAACCTTTTTTGAGCCGCGGCACACTTTTGACATTTACAAAATCCTGGAGCACACCACCAACCAAAACGACACAAAATGACACTCTTAACACAGTCATACATATAGTTAATATGTTTTTACATGTATTTATACACTCAGTGTGAAACCTGGACCTGTTTCGAAGAACACAACATAGATATCCTGGCAGGAATGGCAGAAAGACACACCCCACACAGAACTCCCAGAACCAAGAGAAAATACTATAGGAGTTTGGTGGGCATTGACCTTGGGTTTTGGAGTTGTAGTTCACCTATATCCAGAGATGGACTCAAACAATGTTGGATCAGGACGAAACTTGGCATGAATACTCAATATGCCCAAATATGAACGCAGATGGAGTTCAGGGGAAATAGACCTTGACATTTGGGAGTTGTAGTTGCTGAGATGTATAGTTCCCTTAAAATCAGAGAGCATTCTGCAATGATAGAACTGAACCCCACCAGAATGAGGAGGCAAGAGAAGACCAGGCCTTCCCATGCATGGAGAGGAGAGACCAATGGGGAGGGGGAGGGGTTTATCGATGTAGGTTTCTTAGGGTTTTTATACTTCAACACACTAGACTCCCCCCCCCCCCCCCGGAGGTTCCAATTTCCTACGGCACACCTGATGATTGCTCACGGCACACTGGTTGGGAAACACTGCACTAGAGGACCTGTGTCTCAAGGGGCAGATCGTACAGAAGGCGGTCCAGAAAACCTGGACCCAAACCATGTAGGGCTTTAAAGGTCACAACAGGCACCTTGTACTTTGCCCAGAAACTCATTGGGAACCAGTGGAGTGAGAGACCTTGAGGCAGAAGTCACGTGCTCACTCCTGGATGTTCCCATAACTAATCTCGCGGCCGTATTTTGCACCAGCTGAACTTGGTACAAAGGGGGCTCAATGTCGAGCGCGTTGCAGGAGGGCAACCTGGAGGAGACCAGTGCTGGCGCTGCCATCTTGAGGTCCTCCAAATCTAGGAAGGAGCACAGCTGGGGGATCAGCCGAAGCGGATAGTAAGCACTCCTGAACAGTTGCATCTACCTGGGCCGATCTTTAGAGAGATGGATCCAGGAGGCCTTCTCCCAAGGGGTGGGGAGCCCACCCAGAACTGTTCGGCACACTTCCACCCCCAGGTTAGGTTCCTTGACGGCAAACACCTCTGTCAGGATTCAGTCTCCATAACCTTCGCTAGGCATTCCTTCAGAGGGAACACACTATCCTTGGCTGAGGCCGCTTTTGGAGGCATGGAGAAATAGATTTGACTGTCATTGGCGTACCGATAGCACCCTGCCCTATGCCTATGGATGGGAGGTCTTCAGACCCTTTTTCCAGGGTCTCTCTCAAGCCTGCCCCTCGCCTGTGTGCCAATGGGAAACCACCTGCTAATACACAACGCTATCCCATACACTCTTGAAGGGGCAGATCGGTATGCTGCATAAATCACAATACGCTTAGTAGCAAAAAGTATCAAAATGTAATGTCACATAACATATGGCTCTATGTCGAACCAATCTCACTTACAGTGCAATGTGTTAACATATACAATCGAGCACAAATTAGTTATATAGCCCTTACAATCATTGGGCATCAAGGCGCAAGCATCCAGTCTGTGTACCCCTATGGGTAATCCGGAGGCAATTCACTCACGGATTAGGGACCGAGTTGTCGGGGGAGCCTTCGGAGTAGGGCGAGCTGGCAACTGCTCGATGGGCAGGTGCCTACGGCAAGAGGTAACGACGCCAGAAGGCCGTTTCGCGTATACCACGCTTCCTCAGGGCGCTGGTTTCTTTTAGCCGCTCCTCCCCGGGATTATGGTCATCAACTCAAGACTCAAGGTCTGAACGGAAGGTAGCGCGTTAGCGCTTCTTTCTACAAATCGCTAGTGCAAATGGAGTCAGCCCGGGAGGACATTTGCACTAGCGATTTGTAGAATCCGTGAGTGAATTGCCTCCGGATTACCCATAGGGGTACACAGACTGGATGCTTGCGCCTTGATGCCCAATGATTGTTTGTAAGGGCTATATAACTAATTTGTGCTCGATTGTATATGTTAACACATTGCACTGTGAGATTGGTTCGACATAGAGCCATATGTTATGTGACATTACATTTTGATACTTTTTGCTACTAAGCGTATTGTGATTTATGCAGCATACCGATCTGCCCCTTCAAGAGTGTATGGGATAGCGTTGTGTATTAGCAGTTTGCTTGAGAAACATATTGTTTGTGTATTGAATGGGAAACCACCACCCTGTTTCTTTGTATTTTTGGAAATGAAGTTATAATGCAAGGAGCCACATTTGCAAGAAAGACAAGGAAATGTTTTATTGGATTATATCAGTTTTTGAAGACAAAGCGAAGGCGCTGGATCCCAGCATCACGTCTTCTGCCAGAACGGCCAGGCACAGGCTGGGAGGTGGCACCGCCGAAAGAGGGGCGCAGAGCTGGGGACACGGACCCTCTGCAGCAATTCCCGCCCCTCAGGAGCAAGAGGGGCTTCTGCACAGAGGGACGCACTCGAGGGTGATAGGCCAGGCGGGTGGGCATGTTCCCCAGGAGAAGCGACCGTGCTGCCGCCTCCGAAGCCACCAACCCTTCCCAAAATGTGTCCACACAACGCTCTGGATGCCAGGCAAGTGACAGCTCTGTGTGCTGGTCTATCCCTGGGAGGCCTGGGTCAAGACCAAGGGCGGATAGCAGCACCCCACCAGCAGCAGCAGGCCCCCACCTGGAGGGAGATTTCTCCTCCCAAGGCACATCGGGGGCTGGAGGCAGCAGCAGGAAAGGTATTCTGGCTCCCTCCAGGAAGAGGCCTTCTCTTTACTTCCTCTTGTACCTGCAGAAGGGGAAGAAGAGATTAACGGAGGGAGCCCCCCAGGCCCCTGGAGGCAAAGCCAATGACAATAGGGGTCCCTCCTCCATGAAAGGGGGGAGGGATCAGGGGCCTCACCTGGAGCGGGACTTGAAGTTCCCTCCCTTCTTCCGAGCCAGTCCCAGGCGCTTGCGGTCATCGAAGGAGGGCCTGCAGAAGGGAGCGGTCAGTGTCAGGAAAGGGCAGCAGAGCCCCCATTGCTTGAGTCAGGGGCGCCTTTCCCTCGAAGGAAATAAAGGGGGACCCCAAAAGCCAACCCATCCCCCTTGGAAGCCAACCCAGCCCTGCTTTCTCTCAGGTTCCAAGCTCAGGACCCCGGGAGGAGGAAAACCCTATCTTGGGTGGGTGGGAAGGAGAGAGAAAAAGGGGACACTGGGGGCTCGCTGATATTCACCCAGCCCGGTACTGCTTCAGGGCCTTCCTGTTCGTGTTGGTGAGCTCCTCGTCAAAGACGGACGCTTTCTTGCGCGGCTTCTTGGACCCTGCGAGAGGAGAGGAGAGGCCTTCAGAAGCACTGGTTGGTGGGTCCCCAGAGGGGGAGGGGGCCGCCTCCTGCCCTTAGCCCCACGCCTGGAAGGTCCCCAAAGGAAAGGCAGCCAGGAAGAGCCCCTCCCCCCTCCCTCCCGTCCTCCCCCCTCTCCATCCTTTGCTTCCCACCTGCCCCCTTCTCTGCAGGTGGAGCGTCTTCCGGCAAGGCCCTGGCTCTCTGGGGCCGGCGGCTCCTCTTGGCCTGCCGCTCCGCATACATCTGGGACTTCAGGATCTCAAACTGGGCCCGTTCCTCCGGCTGAGAAGAGAAGAGGGGGAAAGTGGGCTGAAATTCTATCACACGCACCCCTCTTGCGCTCCAACTGTTTATTTATTTATTTATTCATTCAATTTTATATTCCGCTCCTCCCTGCAGGCTCGGGGCGGATCACAGCATACAACAAAAACATACAACAAAACATACAATAAAAGCATACCATAAAATACAATACATAACAGTAGTAAACCACGAAGATTACGGTTCTTAACTCAGGCGTAAGCATGCCGTTTACACTCAGATTTAGCTAAACGCCAACCTAAAAAGAGCGGTCTTACACGCTCTTCGAAAAGGGGCGAGCTCAGAGATCGCCCGAGTGTGGTCAGGAAGCGAGTTCCAGAGCACAGGGGCCGCGACAGAAAAAGCACGCTGCCTGGTTATGGACAAGTGGCAGGAGCGGATTGATGGAATTACTAGCAGGTTCTGCTCCTCTGAGCGCAATGATCTCGGGGGAACGTACGGGGCAAGGCGGTCCCTCAGGTACACAGGCCCTAGACCGTATAAGGCCTTGAAGGTTAAAACCAACACCTTGAAGGCAATTCGGTACTCGATTGGAAGCCAGTGCAGTTGCCGGAGGATGGGAGTGATGTGCTCCCTCACTGGTGCTCCCACCAGCAAGCGAGCAGCGGCATTCTGCACTAGCTTGAGTTTCCGGATTGTCGACAAGGGAAGGCCAACGTAGAGGGCGTTACAGTAGTCCAGCCTCGAGATGACCGTCGCTTGGATCACCGCGGCCAGGTCGTCCCTGGACAGGTAGGGTGCCAGCCGCCTAGCCTGTCGTAGATGGAAAAACGATGTTTTGCTGACCATGGAGACCTGGGCCTCCATGGATAGCAAAGGGTCCAATTGGACGCCCAAGCTCTTAACAAGGGATGGCAGGCTAAGTTGCTCGCCATCCAGGGTAGGCAACCGGCACCCACCCATCCCAGGGTGACCAGGCCACAAGATCTCCGTCTTTGACGGATTCACCTTCAGCTGGCTGGCACGCAGCCATCCAGTCACGGCTTCGAGGCATTGATGGAAACAATCGGCTACGGTGTCCGGCCTGCCATCCATTCTCAGCAGAAGCTGGGTGTCATCAGCGTACTGATAACACTCCAGACCAAAGTCGCGAACCAGCTGGGCCAGGGGGCGCATATATGTTGCTGGGAACCACCTCTGTACTTCACACACACTCCAGTCCGAGGTAAAATAGCAAAACGGGTTATTGAAGAATGAAATATGTGTGTTGTGTGTGTGTGTGTGTGTGAAAAGTAATTCAGCAAAATAGTATTTAAAAAACCGAAGTCCAAATATCAGTAATCACAGAAATCAAAGTAAGAGTAGCAACAAAAACCAGGAATACAAATAATAATAAATAAATAAATAACTTTATTTATACCCCGCCACCACCTCCCCGAAGGGACTCTGGACAGCTAACATGAGGCCAAGTCCAGGCAGTTACAATAAGGCAAAATAAAATACATACAAAACAGACAATACCGTGTTCCCTCGCTACTTTGCAATTCGCTTATTGCAGACTCGCTATTTTGCGGATTTCAAAAAATATTAATTTAAAATATATATCATGGTATTTTTGCTGTTTTGTGGGGGTTTTGCCACCGCCGCCGCTCTCCAAGACGCTTTCCCTCCCCCTCAGTCCCCCCCTCCCTCCCTCCCTCCAGCCTTGAAGGGCCTTTCCTTCCTTCCTCCCCTTCACTTTATTCTACGTTTATAAAGACTTAAAAATAGTGTATAACTACTATTTATTTATTATTTCGACTTCTAACCCGCCACTCCCCGGAGTGTATATTATTATACTAAAATAATGTATAAATAAACAGTAAATATTAAAATAAATAGAGCGTCCCTACAACGTTGCCTGGACTAACGAGCCCATCAGCTGGGCTAAGTAATATAGAGAGAAAATCATGCTGTCTCCCCTGGGAAACTGATAAAAGAGTTCTTGTCTAACACGTGTCTTGACCTTCGTGCTCTCTCTTAAGAAGCTCTATGTCAGGGGTGCTCAGAACGGTGATCGCGATCACCAGGGTGATCTTCAGGCCTCATGCTGGTGATCTTGAGGCCCCTGACCAGGTTTTTTGCTGTTGGTCCTCTTCACGCGCCTCTGCACGCTGCAAAGAAGTCCTTCGTCGTTGCTCCTCCCCGCTCCCTGCTCGCGCCGCCTCCAAAAGCTCCAGAGTCCAAGAGGCAGAATGGGCCCCCTCTTTTGGATTCCTCCTCCTCCCTCCGTCCTTCTCCAGCCACCCAGAGTCGTAGGAGACCAAAGGGGGCGGGCCTGGATGACACGATGCATGGCTGGCCCCGCGCACATGCGCAGAAACCCCCATTTTGCCTCTCGGACTTCTCGTGAGCTCTTGGAGGCGGCACGCATGCTGGCGGCATGGAAATAGGAGCAAAGACGGAGGAGAAGAAGGATGCTTTGGGGTCATTTCCTTACCGCATCTCAAAGGTCGGTCTTTTTACTTTGGGGTGGGTGCTTGATTGTTCTGTGGCATGTCTCTTTGTTTATTTTTAATGTTTAAAAATGGCTATTTAGCTCCAAAGCCTCTCTGCTTGCTTTGTTCCTTGAGAAATATATGTTGGGGAATATGGACATGTGGGAGAAATGGGGTGGTTGGATGTATTTTTGCATGCCCCTTTGTTTACCTTGCTGAGTATTAAATGGCCTTGCAGTGCAAAAGCCTCTCTTCTTACTTTCTGGCTGATAATATGTGTGGTAATATGGCAGTGTGGGAGAAATGGGGTGGTTGGATGTATTTTTGCATGCCCCTTTGTTTACATTGATGAGTATTAAATGGCCTTGCAGTTCAAAAGCCTCTCTTCTTACTTTCTGGATGATAATATGTGTGGTAATATGGCAGTGTGGGAGAAATGGGGTGGTTGGATGTATTTTTGCATGCCCTTTTGTTTACGTTGCTGAGTATTAAATGGCCTTGCAGTTCAAAAAGCCTCTCTTCTTACTTTCTGGCTCATAATATGTGTGGTAATATGGCAGTGTGGGAGAAATGGGGTGGTTGGATGTATTTTTGCATGCCCCTTTGTTTACCTTGCTGAGTATTAAATGGCCTTGCAGTTCAAAAGCCTCTCTTCTTACTTTCTGGCTGATAATATGTGTGGTAATATGGCAGTGTGGGAGAAATGGGGTGGTTGGATGTATTTTTGCATGCCCCTTTGTTTACCTTGCTGAGTATTAAATGGCCTTGCAGTTCAAAAGCCTCTCTTCTTACTTTCTGGCTGATAATATGTGTGGTAATATGGCAGTGTGGGAGAAATGGGGTGGTTGGATGTATTTTTATGCTCTGTTTTATATTGTTGTTATTAAATTGAAATGTTGATGTTTTATAACTTCATTTTACGTAAACTGCCCTGAGCCTGCTGGAAGGAGCGGTACATAAAAATGAATAATACATATAAATAAATAAATAAATAAGAAAATAGTTATACGTTTGACATTTCTGGGCAGGTGATCTTTGGGACTTGGTTTTTTAATCAGTAGCTCCCATGCTGGAAAAGTGTGAGCACCCCTGCTCTATGTTGACAGGACATAAATCTCCTATCTCACTGCTCATTAGACGGGCCACCTGGACTTTCATTTCTCTCCTCTGAGCTCAGATCTGCTCCTGACCTTGCTTCCCTAGCGAACTGCCTTTCGGGAATGTGGCCTTCAGGCACAGGCCGCTCATTTCCAGGGCTTAAATCCTCTTGCTGGCTCCTCTGCTGACCTGCAGACCCAGAACCCCCAGTGTCATCAGAATGACTAAGAGGCCCAGAATCCCCAGAGAGATCAGGTGCAGGCACAGTCAAAAGCTGAACTGTAACGACCCCCAACACACACACAACCCCTATGTGCTCCCCCCCCCCCATCCCAAGGGCCCAGACCCTCACCGTCGGCTGGGCCTTCTTTTGAGAGTCCGTCATGAACTTCTTCCTCTTCTTCTTGCCTCTCATGGCCAGGTCAAACTCCTGCAGGGCCTTGGACACTGGGATGCGGGAGGGAGGGAGGAAGGTCAGGTTAGTCCGGTATCAGACTTTCCGCCTGGGCAACCCAGGCCACGGTTGTACTGGATAATAATAATAATCTTTATTTATACCCCGCCACCATCTCCCCA
The DNA here is from genome assembly GCA_030556195.1 of Anolis apletophallus. Lineage (NCBI taxonomy): Eukaryota > Metazoa > Chordata > Lepidosauria > Squamata > Anolidae > Anolis > Anolis apletophallus. The sequence goes on from JARBWK010000005.1 coordinate 1,823,876, forward strand.
AAGGGAACTCGGGGCGGCTAACGTGAGGCCAAGCCCTATTAAAATACAATACAACACAGTAAAATACAAAATACAAAACAAAATACATCAGAAATAATAATAATCAAATAATACAATTTCAATAACAAATGGAGTGATACAGGAAATTCACACACAAAAACCGAATAGGATGGGCAGGCCAAGTGGACAAGATAATAGTTCTATAGTAATCCCCCCCCCCCTCTCTGGCCAACTCCTTACGCTTTTCCTTCTTCCGCTCTTCTTTGCTCTGGAACCAGCTGCGGGGCCCGCTTTGCGCCACCTCCGGAGCTTCCGCCTCGAGTTTCCGCTTGGCGGTGTTAATCTGCCGGCAAAACAGAAGGGAAACGGTGGGCAGGAGAGTCGCGCGCACTCCTCTTCGTCTCCCACGGAAGAAGGGCAAGGCAGTCCCGCCTCTACTTTCCGTTCCCCAAGAAGGACAGAGGAGGCAGCTCCCACGAAAACGGCAGTTGCGGAGGAAATTCCCGGGGAAAAGGAAAGGAGGGAGAGCAGCACACACCTGCCTCTTCTGCATGAAGTTTCGAGGCATGGTGGGCCACACAGAGCCCCCCCCCATCTCCCCAAAGGCTTTAAGCTAGGAAGTCTTTCCTTGGCCCTGCTTTAAACCAAGTGCTTGTTGGGCGAGTGGGCTTAATAACAAAAGACCCTCCCCATAAATGTGCAGCAGCAGCAGCATTGTGACCCAGCGCCAGGAGCCCACAGGGATAAAAACAACAACAACACAGACCAATGTTTTCTCTTCCTTTGGAGGCTTTTCTTTATAGCAAAATAATATGGTTTAACTATTTACAAAAACAAGGGTTTCCACAACACAAACACAACACAACAGCCACAGCCACAGCAAAGCACTTGATGAACCAGCCTGGACATACATAGCATGTTACTTTAGAACATAGAAATGCTGGACCACTCTGACCACCGCCATGCCGGACGATACAGGGAAGCCACTAAAACCCACCAGAAGCACGTGGACAAATTCAACAGAAAGGAAGAAACCATGAAAATGAACAAAATCTGGCAACCAGTATTTTAAAACTCTAAAATCATAACAGTAAATAAAGAAAAATGTTTTTTTAAAAAAACGGGGGAATTCCAGACAAAAAACAATTAAGGACAGCTAAGCAACAAATGAAAGTACAATTCATCAGGGTTATATACAGCACGAGGACGGGTAATCAGAGAATTACAGCCTCAATCCCCGAAAGCCTGCCGGAACAGGAGGGTTTTGCACGCCTTCCGGAATGCCAGCACATCTGTAAGGGCACGAACATCGGAAGGCAGTGCGTTCCACAGCGTAGGGGCGATTACCGAGAAGGCCCTCCGTAAGGTGGTACGTTTTGAAGCTGGGGTCCTCCAAAAGTTGGCCCGACTCTGAACGTAGTGGCCTAGTGGGACAGTATGGGATGAGGCGGTCCCTAAGGTACACTGGCCCCAGAGTGTTCAAGGCCTTAAAGGTCAGTACCAACACTTTGAAAGTGACCTGGCCTTCCACCGGTAGCCAGTGCAGCACGCGCAGAATGGGCGTTATGTGGCTGGCCGTGGGGACGCCAGCCAGCAGTCGAGCTGCTGCATTCTGTACCAGTTTCAAATGCTAATCAAGGTGGGGGCCAATTGCAACATTCACACCTGCCTCAAGCAGAGAAGAGCTCTTTCGCTCACCCTGGACCTTCCACGGATATATAAACCCTGTTTTCCTAGTTTCCAAGACGCCTCACAACCTCTGACGGTGCCTGCCATAGATGGAGGCAAAACACCAGGAAGGAATGCTTCTGGAACATGGCCAGGCAGCCCGGAAAACGCACAACATCCCACAAATAAGGTCCTTGAGACTTCCTTCTTTGCTTCCATGCTGGCCTTCATCCTCATGCAGATAAGCAGCTTCGCTCTCACAGAGCCCCCTCTCACAATGAACTTATCCTAGAGCGCCACACAACAGCTTTTTACACACAGCAGCCTTTATACTGGAGCTTCACACACGAGGCCTCTCTCAAACCAGGCCTTGCTCATCCTGTGAGGCCTACCTCACGGAGAAGCCTCCTCACACAGGCTGAGGAGTTCCCTCGCTGAGGCAAGCAAACACTATCAGGCTTCAGTCTACTACTCACTCTTCTCAGGGCGACGCCAGCTCCGGCCCATTGACTCCAACAGGCTTTGGCCTACTCCCATTAAATGCTTTTCTGAGAGTGCTCTCCTCCCACAAGAACGCATCCCAGTTTGCGTCCCCAAATGATTTTTGAAACTGCAAAGAAGGCTCCATTTCTCCTCACTCATGATTTGCCATCTTGGGGTGCAGACCATGCAAAGCCCCCCTTCCGGAGGCCCCGCCCCCTGCTCACTCACCTGGGCCTCCGAGTGCTGCAGCGCCCGCTCCTCCTGCTCCAGGCGCAGCACTGCGTAGATGTCCGGCTCCAGCTTCTCAATCTTCCCCCGGAAGCGCAGGATCACGTCTGGGGGCCGCAAAAGAGGCACCACTGAAAGGCGCGACTGCCCCAAGCCCCCCTCCTGCTGCCCCCCCACCACCACTTCACTGTTCCTTGGCCATACCCTGGGGCAGGACGCGGGCCTTGACGGGGGCCTTGGCGGCCTTGACGATCTCCTTCAGCATCTTGCGCTCCTCCTCCCCCACCAGGGAGACCGAGCGGCCTGCGCGGCCTGCCCGAGCCGTCCGCCCCACGCGGTGGACGTAATGCTTGGTGGTGTTGGGCATCGTGAAGTTGATTACCTGCAAAGGAGGAAAAGGAAGGATGCTGACCAGGCCTGGGTTAACCCCTTTTGGTGCCCTAGGCCGCACTTTGGAATCACAACCCCAAACCAACCTCTACCGGACCCCCCACCTCCTCCTTCTCCTCACGGCGCCACACGCCCTCCTTCCTTGAATCAAGGAAGGAAGGCGAGAGGAGGAGGCGGACGGAAGCCCCAGAGCCGGCAGCGGCCCTGGCGGCAGGGCTTCCCTCCGCCTCCTCCTCTTCGCGGCGTGCCCTCCTTCTTCAGTCAAGGAAGGAGGGTGCGCGAGGAGGAGGAAGGAAGGGAAGCCACACACCTGGGGCCGTGCGCCCACCATCCTTGACTCAAGGAAGGAGGGCGCGCCGCAAAGAGGAGGAGGCGGAGGGAAGCCCTGCCCCTGGGGCTGCTGCCGGTCCCGGGGGCGTGCCCTCCTTCCTTGACAAGGGGGTGGGGGCGATGGCGAGGGGGGACCGCCATTCCCTCCTCCCCCACCCCCTCGCAGCGCTCTCCCCCCGTCCTCCCCCGAGAGAGTTGCGTTGCGGTTTTGTTTCAACTTTTTGGGGGGGTCCGTGTGAATTGCGTCCCCCTTGTCTTGCCCCTAGAGTGGCCTTACGGGTAATCCGGGCCTGACGCTGACCAGGAAGAAGGCGAGGGAGGGTCCGGAGAAGGGACACCCAAATGGCCAAAGGTCTGGAAGCCATGAATCCCTCTGAGGAGTAGTTTAGGGAACCGGGGGATTGAGCTTGGTGATCAATCAATCAATCAATCAATGCATTAATGCTCCGACCAATTGTCATACGCATTTATATCCAAATACCTAACAAACATCTATGCAAAACACTGTAAAATCCAACAGTTAAAAGTAAGATGCAACCAGGATGAAACAGAGCGTGCCAAATAGAAATTGCGAGGTCAGCGAAGCAAGTGCTGTAAAAGCTGGTCTGAGGAAATGTAAGGTTGAGTAAGTACGTATGACCCTTTCGTGGCCAAATCTGTATCACTTGAACCATGCTGGGAATTTGGAGCTGTGAGTAGCCTGCCTGTCCACTTGAATGCCTTGATTATAAATGTTCATTAGGCCTGGTTGGGTTTTTCGGAATGCTTCTAAAATCGGAATGAATTGAGTCACTTTTGAAGCGGTTTTGAAGCGAGGTAAGTAACCCGGAAGTGAATTTGCGATTTCAAAGCCACCGCCGCCATTTTCAGAAAGGAATCGGTGGGTTTCCCTTCCCTGGCCTCCCCTTCCGTGTGCAGTTCTGACGTGTCCACGGCTGTCACCCCAGTTCTGGCGCAGAGGTTTCCAAACTGGGTTCAAGCACCGGGAATGTGGCGCAGCTGGCTAAGTTTCAGCTGCATAAGATCTCTCTGACCAGTAGCTCATGAGTTCGAGGCCTGCCCGGGTCGAGGTGTGTGCTCGACCTTAAGTGTAGCCTGCTGCCGACCTTTGCAGCCCGAAAGACAGTTGCATCTGTCAAGTAGGAGATAAAGGCACCACGTTAAAGTGGGGGGGGGGGGGGATTTTGACTGATTTATGAGGCCATTAAAGAACCCAGGAATCGCTGAGGAATGCGGAATAACAACAAAGGGACGCTGGAAAACGCTGAGAGATTAGTGCGTCAGCTCCCCCTGGTGGCCAGAAAGTTTGCCTCTGTTCGCCTATATATGTGTGTAATATGTCAAAATGTCTGTACTGTACTGTGATGTCACATGTTTGTATGTCACTAGCTGTACCCGGCACGCATTGCTGTGCCCTATTTAGGAGATGCGAGAAAGTCTGAGTATGTAAGGGTTGGAATTGATGTGACTTATGGTCTTGGTGGGGTCATGGCTGTGCCTGTGTCCCTGGTGCCCTATTTGTCTCCCTCCTAGATCTTGGCCTTGACAGTTTAACCCTCAAACACCAACTGACTAAACTCAAATCACTCAGCATTCTATCCTAGCCTTGGCTGGCTCTGCCCAGCGTTACTATGGTTACTCAGCCTCCCTACATTTTGTGTGGGCCGATGTTGGCCAATGGATTTCGCTGGCTGCTGCAGAGGATGCTGGGAAATGTAGGGTTTTTTTATCGTTGTTTTGGGGGCCTTCTAGGTTTTGGGGGGGAAGTTTCTTTGCTAAAAACCTTCCTTGCCTGAGGCCTATTTGTGTTGGCAAGTTTGGTGCCTCTGCCTTGGAAGGTTTCTCTGTCTCTGTCAGTCGTTCGATGACGGGTCCTCCTTTATATAATAGATATGTTGAACTGCAGGGATTGTCTGCAAGTATGTGTACTGTAATCCGCTCTGAGTCCCCTTCGGGTGAGAAGAGCGGAATATAAATAAAGTAAATATAAATAAATAAATAAATAAAACACCCAGTTTTAAGTGGATGCCTCCCCTCTGCGTTGGACCTGGGGCGAAGCACTGCTGTCAAGTTTAAACTGGGTTAAATATGCATGTCCGCCATTAATGAAGCCATTCTGAAATTTCGGAATTAATTCGGAAACATTCCAAAAAAAAATCGAAAACTTTCGGAAGTCAATCAGATTCGAAGCGCCAGCGCCCCCTGCATCTGAAAAGAGTTTTAAACTTTTTTTTTCTTTCCAGGCTCTATGGCTTTGTTCTAACAGCGTTTTCTCTGATATATTACCTGCATCAGCTGAAGATGCCAGCCGCAGGTGCAGCAGGAAATGCTCCTACTCTAGGACAGTGTTTCCCAACTGGTGTACCACGGCACACTAGTGTGCCGTTTGCCGTGGGAAAACCTCCAATATACCCTTTCTTCCCCCTCCTGCCGAACTCCTGCTGCTGCTGCTGCTTGTGGGGGGAGGAGGAGGAAGGACCGGGCGGTGGCAAAGAAGAAAAAGGGGCCGGGGCGCCACCTCCTTCAGCCGTTTCCATTCCGCACGCGCCAGCCAGCCTCCAATCGAGGGAGGGAGGAGGGAAGGGTGACATCACTCGAGCCCCACCCCCTTCCCAGCGGTCAGCATTTGAGGAGGAGGAAAGGCCGGCAGAGAAGCTGAGGTGAGCGGAGGTAGTTCACCCCATGAGGAAGACCCCTGCCCATCATTATTTGAGTCCACAGGGCTCTCTGGATGCATGTGAACTACAACTCCCAAACTCAAGGTCTATTTCCCACAAACTACATGTGTGTTCATAGTTGGGCATACTGAGTATTCATGCCAAGTGTGGTCCAGATCCATCATTATTTGCGTCCACAGTGCTCTCTGGGTGTAGGTGAACTACAACTTCCAAACTCAAGGTCAATCCCCACCAAACTCTTATAGTATTTTCTCTTGGTTATGGGAGTTCTGTGTGGGAAGTTTGATTCCATTCCATCATTAGTGGAGTTCAGAGTGCTCTTTGATTGTGGATAAACTATAACTCCCAGCAACTACAACTCCCAAATGACAAAATCATTTTTTTTATTGATGGTCCCTCCTTGGGTTAGTATTAGTATGTTTTGTGGCCAAATTTGGCAGCAATTTGTCCAATGGTTTTTGAGTTATGTTAATCCCACAAATGAACATTACATTTATATTTATATATATATATATATATAGAGAGAGAGAGAGAGAGAGAGAGAGAGAGAGAGCACAACAGCGCAGGCACAAAAGCAAACATCACAGGGAAGCATGTCTGTGTAGGAGGGTGAACATTAGAACTTCCTGACTGTGAGAGCTGTTCAGCAGTGGAACTCTCTGCCTCAGAGTGTGCTTCCATCTGGCTGTTCTCTTTCCTGCCGGCTTCCCTGAGGACTGGCTGACTGCGATAAAAACTAGACACAAGGAGAGACTGACCGCTATTGAGCAAGACCTTTGTGTGTGTCTTTCTGCCATTCCTGCCAGGATATCTATGTTGTGTTCATCGAAACAGGCCCAGGTTTCACACTGAGTGTATAAATACATTTAAAAACATATTAACTATATCTATTACTGTGTTAGAGTGTCATTTTGTGTCATTTTGGTTGGTGGTGTGCCCCAGGATTTTGTAAACACTGTGCCGCGGCTCAAAAAAGGTTGAAAAACACTGCTGAAGGAGGGATGACTCACTGTTTTGACTCCTTCGATGTCCAGCCCTCTGGCCGCCACATCCGTGGCCACCAGCACATCGATCTGCTCGTCCTTGAAGCGCCTACAGCGGAAAGAGGCCGTGTCAGAGGGGTGCCTGGCCCATGGCTTCCTCTGCCATCGCCCACCCCAACCCATGCAATATCCTCCCACTTACCGGAGGCTCTCCAGGCGCTGCGCCTGTGAGAGGTTCCCATGGAGCTCCCCCACCCGCAGGCCCAGGAGGCCCAGGAGTATGTGGAGGCGGTGCGCCTGCTTCTTGGTCTGCGTGAAGAGCATCACGTGGTCAGCAAAGGTCCGGGTCAGGAGCGCTGCGGGAGGAGGGGGCAGGGGGAGAGACGTCAGGGGACAGGAGGCACGAAGCGGGTCGTGTACGCATCACACACCGCCCTCCGAATGTGTGCCTGACCTGCCACAATGGCCTCCCGGTCCCCCTCGCGGCTGGGCCGGATGCGCACAAACTCCTGCCGCAGGAAGGGCGCCACATCCGTGTTGCTGTTCACAAAGACCCGGACAGGGTTCTTCAGGGAGACGGAGGCCAAGTCCTTCACCTGTTTAAGAAGAAGGGAGGATATATAGGATATACGGATATATGTGTGTGTGTTTATATATGTGTCTGTGTCTGTGTGAACGTATTCACATTTGCCCAGCTCACCCTCGTTTAATTCTTTTCGCATTTTATACTTTGTTTATATTATATTAGTGCCATTATTATCATTAATTATTATTTTGTATTACTATGTTATTGTTGAGCATTTTTACTTGATGTTATCGTATGTTTTGTATGTACTTTGCTTTGTTTTAATTATTTGGGCTTGGCCCCATGTTTGCCGCTCCGAGTCCCTTCGGGGAGATGGCAGCAGGGTATAGATAAAAGTATTATTGTTGGCCCTCCCCCAGTCTATAATATGTAGGCACTTTCTCATGCTGTAATTATTGCATGGTATATAGTCCTACAGATACTTATCTGTTTCATTAGACTTCTTCTTATTCGTTGTTTGCATTTATTTTGCGAGTCATATTTTTTCTTCTCTGTTATAATTGCCTGATATGCCTATTCAATTATTATTCTTTATTTTGTACTCTTCCATATATATATATATATATATATATATATATATATATTCCTCTGTTTTTTAGGGTACTGCTTAGACCATTATTGCTGACTTTCTCCTTCTCTATAACAGCATTTGTCATTTTTTCCTCTGCATGGTGTTCCCCGCACATCATGCAGAGTTTTAATCTATGTTTTTAGGAAGTTTTTAGTATGTTTTAGAGTCTATAATGTATTTCCACTTTTACAATATCAAGGAACAAAGCAAGCAGAGAGGTTTGTATCCAACTTGTTGTGAGCGGTAAGGAAATGACCGAGCCACCCGGGATTGGCGGCCTAGAAGTCCGACTAATAAATAATAAATAATAAATATCTCGTAAGTTACTTACTTTCCTTATTTTGACTACTTACCTAGTCTGGTACCTGCTTATTGTGTTTGTTTGGTGAATGGTCTCTGGTATAATTGCCTGATATGTTCCTGTATACATGTATTTAGTGCTCTGCTTTTACTTGTATGGCCGTTCCTCTCCCCCAGTCTAGATTATAATTCAATATTCAATTATTATTCTTTATTTTGTACTCTTCCATTGCATTATATATAGCCCCTTTTGTGTACTGGTTGTGTGAAACACTCCTTTGTATATTGTGCAGATTGTTACCACGCCATTGGATGATGTGTTTTGTACATTACATTTATGCTGCGCCTTGAGAAAGAACAGAGGTGTTCCAAAAGTTTTATAAAGAGTTATATACAAGGGATAAAATCTCCAAGGACTCAATTACGGAGTACATTTCTAACCTAAACCTCATAAAAGCGACAGAGGAGCAGAGGGAAATACTTAATGGCCCGATTACTACAGCAGCAATAGACAGGGGAATAGGCAAGCTCAAAAATAATAAATCCCCAGGGCCAGATGGCTTCACAGCCATTTTCTATAAAACTTACAAGGATGAATTAACACCTCTCTTGAAAACAATATTTAATGACATAAGAGATAAAAAAGAAAATTCCTAAGTCCTGGGAAGAAGCGAATATCACCCTGATACACAAAGAACACACAACAACTATACAAACAAAGAATTATAGACCCATCTCACTTTTAAATACAGATTATAAAATATTCACAATAATCATGGCAGAAAGAATAAAAAAAATTAATACAATGGATCTATCCCGAACAATCCGTTTTTTTACCCCACAGACATATTAAAGACAATACCAGAATAGTAATAGATATTCTGGAGTATTACGAAAAGCATACGGGAAAAAACCTAGGCCTTCTATTCGTAGATGCGGAGAAGGCCTTTGATAAGGTTAGCTGGGAATTTCTAAAATCATTAATCAAAGAGGTAGATATGGGGTACTACTTCCAGAACATAATAGAGGCACTGTACTCAAAACAAACAGCAAAACTAATAATAAATGGAAAAGAAAACAGAAAACCAATAACAATTAACAGGGGAGTGAGGCAGGGATGCCCTCTCACCCCTATTATTTATTATGATCATGGAAGTACTAATAGTAGATGTAAACAAAGACAAGCAGCTCAAGGGCACCCGCATCTCGCCACAACAACAATATAAGCTAAGGGTATACGCCGATGATGTGGTATGCTTTATTGAGAATCCATTAGAGAACACAAACAAATGGTTAAATAAGCTTGAGATATTTGGAAACTTAGAAGGTTTCAAAATAAATAATCAAAAAACAAAAATGCTAACTAAACACCTAAACAATTCCGAAAAACACATACTACAAACAAAGACGGAAATTGAAATAGCCAGCAAGGTGAAATATCTAGGAGTAAGCATCACACCAAATAATACACAATTACTGAAGAGTAACTATGATGTACTATGGGGAAAAATACAAAAGGACTTGGAGAAATGGAAATACCAAAATATCTCCCTACTAGGAAGGGTAGCCATGGTAAAAATGAACGTTCTGCCCAGGCTATTGTACCTATTTCAGACACAACCCATTGTGAGAACTGAGTTTCTGTTCAAAAAGTGGAACTCCGCCATTAGCAAATTCATATGGAGAAATAAGAAAGCAAGAATAAAAATGAAGCTACTAACGGATGATAAAAACAGGGGAGGCATGGGGCTCCCTGATTTTAAATTGTATTACGAAGCTGCCAACCTGGTAGCAATAAAAGATTGGATAACTTTAAAGAACCAAAACTTGCTGCAATTAGAAGGCCACGACCTACGTTTCGGCTGGCACGGATACCTATGGTACAATAAAAAATCAGTGGGGAAAAAAATCAGCCACCATATAATCCGAGCCTCCCTGATAAAAACTTGGGAGAAGTACAAACAAAGAACCTTCAGGAAGACCCCGATGTGGGTATCCCCCATTGAGGCCTTCCACAAGAAGGAACTGGCAGCTGAAATGTGGCTGACATATAAACAAATACTAGAAAAGACAAATAAAGACGCATTGAGTATTAAAACAATAGAGGACCTGAGACAAATAAACCAAAAAACATCCTGGTTCAACTATCACCAAATACATCAAATATATCAAATAGACCGGGTAGTAGGGTTCGCGGAGGGCAGGCATGTAGCCAGGGGGGGGGGGCCTAAGGGGGCTTCAGCCCCCAAATTCACAGGGTGGGCCGCGGGAAGGCCTTACGGGTGCCTTATTTAAACTGTTATGTTTATTCATATCATGATCTGATCACCATGTTCATTATATCCCACATTAATGGGGTTATTGGGATAGCAATACAAAAGATTTCCTAGGGTAAACCCTCTTCCACCCAGTCTCAGCCCCGAACCAAACTCAGCCCCGAACCAAAATCCTGGCTACGGCCCTGACGGTTGGGAAAGATTACTGGGATAGAATAATAGAAAAGAAAGAAAAAAACATCAGTCTAATATACAAACAATTGCTGAAATGGTCTACCGAAGAAGAGCAGGTGAAGGAATGCCATATAAAGCGGGCAAAAGACTTGAAACACACAATACGCTTACGACAGTGGGAAGAAGTATTGGGGGGGAATTAAAGTACACCGCAGCAACTGACGTCAGGGGAAATTGGCTGACACTACAATACAGACGGCATTTATGCCCAGATAAGCTATCCAGATTCAATAAAAGCATTTCAAACAAGTGTTGGAAATGCAACAAGGAACCTGGAACATTCTTGCACCAATGGTGGGAGTGCAAAAAAATTTAAAAAGTTTTGGCAGGCAATCCACTGGGAAACACAAAAAATTATTAAAGCTAAATATAAGCTAGACCCACAAATTTACTTACTTGGCTTCACTGTACCTAATCTAAGCAAAAACCAGGACAGAATGCTATTTTTACTAAACACCGGTGCCCGACTAACGTTTGGGGAGAGAATGGAAGCAGAAGGGCACCCCAGATGTGGAAGATTGGCTATGGAAAACCATGGACATTATTCAAATGGACATACTATCCCAGAAACTATATGAAAAGAAAGAGAAAACGGAGTGGTCCGGCTTTAAGGAATATATGCAGAACAAAGGAATACGTTTTCTGATAAACATAAATGAAGTTTAACTATAATTATATATATACTAGCTGTATCCGGCCACGCTTTGCTGTGGCTGACTGTGGTGGTTTCCAAAGTGAAGTCCTGAGAAAGTAGTGGTATTAGACTCAGTTGGAAGGGACCCCCAAAGGTCTTCTAGTCCAGCCCCCTCCTTTATGAGAGGCAGAAATATTGAGTTACTATTTTATTAGTATTGATTATTAATATTTTTGGAGTCAGTTGAAAGGGACTCCCAAAGCTCATCTAGTCCAGCCCTCCTTTTTATGCGAGTCACAAAGATTGGAGTTACTATTTTACTATTATAATTTGTATTATTATTATTCTCAGTTGGGACTCCCAAAGCTCATCTAGTCCAGCCCCCTCCTTTATGCCAGGCAGGAATATAGAGTTACTATTTTATAATTATACATTATTATTATACATTATCATTTTTATTGGACTAATTTTAAAGGGACTCCCAAAGGTCATCTAGTCCTGCCCCCCTTTTTATGGCAGGTAGGAAGATGGGAGTTACTATTTTATTATTATACATCATCTTCATTATTATTATTCTCATACAATTGGTGAGGGGGGGGGGGAGAAAGGGAGGAAGGAAGGAAAGGGAGGGAGGAGTGATGGAGAAAAGGACAGGAAGGAGGGAAAGAAGTAAAGGAAGGAGAAGGGAAGTAGAGAAATGGAGGAAGGGAAAGAAGGAGGGAGGGAAGGAGAGGGTTGGAGTGGATGGGCTTTAGGGCTCCCTTCCAATTGATTAGCCGGCTTTGATGGTGTCTTTCTGGCCAATGAGGTTGGGCTCTTTTGCAAGTAATGTGAGTTGGATTGCAACCCCTATGACCCCCACCCTGGCACCTGCCTCCTTCCCTTGTGCTCTGGGAGTGTGTGTCGGGGATGAAGAGACTTAGTGTGTGTGCAGAGTGTGGCCTCCCTCCCTCTGTTTTGGCCTTCTCTCGCTGTCTCTCTCTCCTCCTCCTCCTCTTCTGCCCTTTTCGTGCTGCTGCCTCCTCGGAGCTCTCCTTTCCCAAGGCCCGGCGCTGTGTGGCTGTCTCTCTCCTCCCCCCCCTCCCTGCCTCCCTCTCCTCTCTCTCTCTCTCACACACACACACACCAGGGAGGGAAAAGCGCTGCCTGGCTTTGTAATGAAGCAAAGCGCCGCCAGAGCCCCTCCCGTCGCTGCCGGAGAGAGAGAGGGAGAAAAGACGGTGGCTATGGCTGCATCCACAGCTGGGGCTCCTCTCCAGTAGCACGTGCTTTCAGGGGGGTTTTGTTTTGTTTTTTTTGCGGAGATCAGGGAGGGGGAATGCGAGAGAGGCTGAGGCTCTGAGTGCGGCGTGCGTTACAGTCTGTGGAATGGGGCCGCTGTGCGAACGTTCTAAAGAGGCAGGGATGGGATTTCCGTTGGCCTTTTTGGGGGGGCTTCTGTTTGGGGGTGTTGGGAGGTTCGTGGGTCGGGTTTTTTTGGCAGAAGACATACCTGGTTGTATGTAGGAATGTGTTGCCAAGTTTAGTGGTTCTGAGGCTTATAGTTTAGTTGTCTATTTGCCGAGTTGCACGACGTGAAGAAAAATATATAATAGATAACTTATTGTGCACTATAACTTTGATGGAGATATAGAATAATATAGGGGATCCTATAACCAACTAATGTAATGACAACCTTGAGAAGATATTGGGAAGTCTTTTTATATGTATCACTGTACCCACGCCCCCACCTACCCCCCCTGCTGTTTCTTTTCCTACTGCCCCCACCACCCCAACCCCCCCCCCCTATATATCCTTGTCCCCCCTCCCTACCCCACTTTATGTCATGGACAGATATTCTACCTTCTGTCACTGCACAAAACTCAATAAAGATATTATATTTTTTAAAAAAAATTTAAAAAAGAGAGAAAGCCACCTAGTGGCAAAACGGGTGCCTAGGCCTGGGGTCGTTTATCCCGTCGGCCCCCTTGTTAATTTCATCCCATCTGCCTGCTTCCAATGGCAATAAATATTACTACTCCATACCTCATTACCTGGAGCCTTTTTATGTTTATTTTTGGGCATCCTTCCAGTCCAACTTGGAAGCAATTGTCCACTAGTGATGCAGCATTTGACACAGTTGACCATTCTCTATGGATCCACCATTTAGCCATGACGGGAGTGAGGGGGTCCGTTCTTAAATGGGCAGCCTCCTTTCTCCAAGATCGGGGACAACGGGTGGAGAGGGGAGGGATGGTCTCGGAAAGGGTCCCCCTTAACTGTGGGGTCCCCCAAGGGGCCATCCTCTCCCCTCTATTATTTAACACTTATATGCGTCCACTGGCCCAACTGGTGTGTAGTTTTGGTCTGGAGTGCCATCAGTACGCTGATGAGACCCAGCTGGTGCTGAGGATGGAAGGCCGGACAGACTCTGTACCCGATTATTTCCATCAGAGCCTGGAAGCCGTGACTGTGTGGCTACGGGCCAGCAGGTTGAAGGGGAACCCGTCGAAGACAAGAGGTCCTGTGGCTGAGTCGCCCGGGAGCTCCGGCTGCCAATAATGGATGGTGAGGTGGTTAGCCCGACGGCACTGGTTAAAAGCCTGGGGGTCCTGAGCAGAGACCTGCTCTGCTCAGGTCTCCACCGTGAGCAGAGCAGCGTTTTTCCACCTGTGCCAGGCAAGGCAGCTGGCGCCCTACCTTTCCAGTGGCGACCTGGCCACGGTAATCCAGGCCACAGTCATCTCGAGACTGGACTACTGTAACGCTCTTTACATTGGTCTTCCTTTGTTGGTAATCCGGAAACTGAAGATGGTGTGGCTTGACTGCTGGCTGGAGTGACACTAGCATGCCACATCACACCAGTCCTACAGCACTTGCACTGGCTCCCTATCGAGCACCGGATTGCCTTCAAAGTGCTGGTGCTAATCTTTAAGGCGTCGCATGGTCTGGGGCCAGTGTGCCTGAAGGACCGCCTCTCCCTGCACGTTCCCCAGAGACCACTACGGTCCATGGATCAAAACCTACTAGAGGTTCCATCACTTAAGATCTGCCGCTTGTCATCGACGCGGAAGTGCACTTTTTCTGTAGCAGTGCCTACCCTTTGGAACGCCCTCCCGGAGGAGGCACGAGCAAAAACTGATCTACAGGCGTTTCGGAGGGCATGTAAGACCAACCTGTTCCATCAGGTGTTCAATCTCTAAGCTGTAACCCCGACTCTGGTCTCAACCTGTTTTTATTATGTTTTCAAGTATGTTGTGTTTTGTTGTTCCTTGCTGTGAACCACACTGAGCCTTTTCGGGAAGGGGGGGGGGTATATAAATCAAAATAATAAATAAATAGTAATTTCTGGATACCCGCTTCACTAGGGATTACCACCATTGACTCATTGGCTTCGTCTTTATCTACGTCGCCAGCACTGCCTACCGCACTGCCCGTGGAGAATTTATTTGGGGATCTGCAGTTCCCATATTTTGCCGCATCGGCCTGGCTTTAGTTAGTTGGACCACTGCATGGAATCTACTGAACGCTGCACCGCTATTTCCAGTCTGCACATGCTGAGCTCCTTAGAGCTTCTCTCCAGCCACCTGTGAGCTGACAACTATTGTCTGTTTGCCGACTTACCACGCTACTCCATTATACGATACATATTGGGTTCTGCATCACATCTACCTGCCAACAAGGACCTGGGTCCCTAGAAGTCTCCTGGTGCCCTTAGTTATTGTCTGGGTGGCACATTTCTGTCTCCAGCTAACCTTAGAGTTGTTACAGACTTTGCTCCCCTGAGCTCTACTTAAGCCTCCGTCTGTCCCACTCTGGGATTTATTCACCTTACCACAGTGGTTGTTTTGATTTGATATCTGCCTTATGGTTCTATTTCTTCTCATTGGATGTGTTTTTGCTGTGTGGTGTGGTTCTGGGCAAAGCCACTCAAGGAGAATATGGACAAAATGAAAGGTGTCCAGAGAAGGGCTACCACAATGGTCAAAGGTTTGGAAACCAAGCTCTATGAGGGTCGGTTGAGGGAGTTTGGGGGTAGTATCTGTCCTGCCACCTTTCTTGATGCTCTCACTCAACTCAGGGGCAGAGATCCCCCCCCCCCACGACAAAGAAGCCTCCCGCCCTCGTCACCTCCTCCGTCATGGTGGCGGAAAAGAGCATCGTCTGGCGATGGCGGGCACACAGGCGAATGATCTCCTTCATCTGCTCCTCGAAGTATTCGTCCAGCATCCTAGAATCACAGAAACACAGAGTTTGAAGAGACCCCAACCCAACCTGTGAGAGCTTGTGTGCAGAGGAGGAGGAACCCTTCCGTGTGAGAGTAGGGGCCTAAGGGGGCTGCCTACCTATATCTGGCAGGTCAAGGCCCCCAAGCCATGGAAGGAGACCCCATGCCACCCTTTGACCTGGACCCCTGCAGGAAATATTTAAAAATAACTAGGTACCATATATACTCAAGTATAAGCCGACCCGAATATAAGCCAAGGCTCCCAATTTTACCACAAAAAACTGGGAAAACTGACTAGAGTACAGGCCGAGGGTGGAAAATGCAGCCGCTACAGGTAAATTTCAAAATAAAAATAGATACCAATAAAATTATATTAATTGAGGCGTCAGGAGGTGAAATGTTTTTGAATATTTACATAAAACCGAAGTTTAAGACTCCCCAAATCTGATTAAACCATTATTCTAACCTTCTTCAACGTAAATGTGCTTAAGTATCCTTCCAATTATAATAAAGGGAGGAAAGTCATAAATGTTATAATAATAATAATAGAGTAAAATAAGGGAAACATAATAACAGTAATAATAGAGTAAAATAATAAATGTAATAATAACAATAATAAAGTAAAATAACAAATGTAATAATAATAAGTAAAATAATGTAAAATAACAACAACAACAGAGTAAAATAATAAATAACCTTGACTCGAGTATAAGCCGAGGCGGACTTTTTCAGCCTACAAAAAGAGATGAAGAACCAGGCTTATACTCGAGTATATACAGTATTTTTGATTACAAACGTGTGAGTCAAGCACTAAAAGAGTTAGTAGGCCGAAGCCTGTGACGAGTCAGTGGGCCAAAGCTAGACTCGTCCTGGGGACCGTGAGGTAAATCTCTGTGTGAGAGAAGCTTTGTGTCAAGTATAAACGCTGCTGTGCGTAAAAAGATACTACTGCGAGAAAGCTCCACTGTGAAGGTTGCTGTGTGTAAAGCTACTCTGTGTTTGTTTATTTGTGTTATGGGACCCTAGATCTTGTAAATAGTTAAACCATCTTATTTTGCTGCAAAGAAAAGCCTCCGACGGAAGAGATCACATCGGTCTCTGTGTTTTTGTCCTTCTTCTCACTTTGGGCTCCTGGTGCTGGGTCACGCTGCCCCAACAACCTCCCCCCTCCCCTACCACCACCACCACACACACCAAGGCCCTGCCAACCAGGCCATGACCTGCTCTGGACGCCCCTCTCTCACCGGTCAGCCTCGTCCAGGATGAGGACCTCGATGCTGCCCAAGTGGAAGGAGGGGCAGTTGTGCAGGTGGTCGATCAGTCGGCCAGGGGTCGCGATGAGGACGTCGGGGCCCGAGCGGAGAGCGGCCTCCTGGGTCTTCAGGTCCAGGCCACCTGCAAGTAGGAACACTCAGGGGTCACAGAGTGAAAAGCAGCATTGAGAGGGACCCCGAGAGGCCATCTAGTCCAGTCTCAGTCTGCCAGGCAGGAAGCACAACAGAAGCACTCTTGAAAGATGCTCACCCAGCCCCTGTGAGAAAGAACCACGGAGGGAAGGAATAAATGCTGGATACCAAGAGCAAGGCTCTAAAGACCTCTGCCTGATCCATTTGGAAGCAGGGAAGGACACCGGTATCTTGACTAAACCAGTAGAGATGAAAGCGTCTCTCACCCACTGCCAGGCTGGACGTGATGCTGCAGAACTGGGCCAGCTGCTTGGTGACAGCGTGCACCTGGATGCCCAGCTCTCGGGTGGGAACCAGCACCAGGACCCTCGTGACCGGCGCTTGGCGGGGCTTGTAGATCAGGCGCTCCAGGACCGGGAGCATGAAGGCCGCCGTTTTGCCTGCAAGGGAGGCGCCGGAAGACAGATCAGCACAGGGCTCCACGGCACCCCTCCCAAGGCCTTGTCCCCACCAAAAACACGCCACGCCCTCCTTACCTGTCCCTGTGGCCGCGCACGCACAGATGTCCTTCCCCAGCAGCCCCACTGGGATGCAGGCCTTCTGGATGGGGGTCGGCTGCTTGAAACCCAGGGCAGATATCGCCTGCCAAGAGAGAAGCAAGGGAGGGGGCTCCGGCATGAACCAAAACAGGAAGAACTACTCTGACCGAAGCTCCTCCCACCTCCTTTGCAAAGGATGCTCCCCCCTTAACCTGGCTTCCTCTCTTAGGGTGGCAATGGCAGCTGCCGATTTGTGTCCCGTGCCATGCTGCCCACCCTTCGGGCATTTGCATTTCCTGCCAGTGGTACATATCGTCTGCTGTTCGGTCCGCAATGACTCCCTCCACAGAGAGAGGGAGGGAGACCTCTTGCTTGCGCTCCCTTCTCCCATGTGCTCTGCATTGTCCCACAATCCCCCTGCGCATTGCACTCCACCCAGCTGCAGGCCAGGCTCAGGCAGGTGCGGCCCCTGAGCAGAGGAAGACCCCCCCCCGGAAGACCCCCGACCAGGTTGCCAACCTTGGCTGCTGGTCTCTAATGATAATAATAACAACAACAACAAATCTTTACGTGTACCCCTTCTATGGTGGCATGCATAGGAATAGAGAAAGGAATCCCTCATTCTAATTCTGCTTTCTTAGTCTAATAATTACTCATTGGGGACTGAAGACTTGTGGAGCCCAGGATGACACCCAACACGGCTCTCTCCCGGGACCCTCTCCCTCCTGCTCTGGGGTCAGCCCCCCACCGCCCACCCCTTCCCCCTCCTCCTTTTCTCTCCCATGCCTTCTTTTTCTCCTCCTCCTAATAATAGTTATTATTATTATTATGTGTACCCTGCCGCCACCATCTCCCCAGAGGGACTCGAGGTGGCTCACAGAAGCACCCCAAGTGCCACACGCAGACAAGAACACATAAGCACAAACACAATGACACAAGTACAATTAACACAACTCTGGCCCAGCTTACTTGTCCGAACATTTCTCCCTCTACGTTCCACCTCGTAGCCTAAGATCCGCCGGAGAGGCCTTGTTCTCGGCCCCACCGGCTTCGCAAACACCGCTGGTGGGGACAAGGGACAGGGCCTTCTCGGTGGTGACCCCCCACCTGCGGAATTCGCTCCCCAGCGAAATTAAATCGGCATCCTCCCTCCTTTCTTTCAGAAAGAAACCAAAGACATGGTTGTGGAATCAAGCGTTTGGCTAACTGGATATAACGGTACTGAACATTGAAGCTGACCTTGTGATTGTCATAATGGAAAAGGCTTTATTATTGTGTAACTAATGTTGCTTTTAACTTATGATATTTGTATGTGTTTATCTTGTTATTTTAATTGTGGCATCGAATCGTTGCCATTGTTAGCCACTCCGAGTCCCCCTGAGTGAGGGGTGAGAAGAAAGGGGTAAAAATGATGTAAATACTGTAAATAAACAGCTTATAAAAATCCCATTGATAAAAATCACAAAAATTTGAAAACTATACAATTCCTAAAAAGCAGTGGAACCTGTGGGCCAGCCCTCTATCAAAATAGCCAATCATCACATTGGCCATGGGTTACTCAGGATCAAAGGCCTGCCTGAAGAGCCATGTTTTTAGGCTCACCCAGAAGCCTGAAGAGAGTGCGCTCATCTCATTTCCCTAGGGAAGGTATTCCAGAGCCAGGGAGCCACCACCGAGAAGGCCCTCTCTCTGTCATCCCCACCAACCGTGCCTAGGACAGTGGTGGGGCCAAAGAAGGACCTCCCCGGCAGATCTTAATGCCCGTGCCGATTCATAGAAGCCGTCCTTTCAGGAACAAGGGTCAGCTAACGTTTCACATCCTCCAAATGCTTCCTGGATTGAGCTGCTTTTTGAAGACCAGCCTGGGATTTTTCGGCGACCCAAAGTCCACTCATTTCTTACCCACCCAGTCGAAACACTCACTAGATGTAAGTTGATATAAGTCGGTGATAAGAAGCTCCCACTGCTTCGTTGCTCAGATTTTGCATGTCATAAGCTGCCATCAATTTCCAATACTCTACATTGGCGACTGAGTTACATCTGCATAACTAAGTCGCATCTTATGACCCGAAGGCTGAAAGGCCTCCTTTTCCCCTTTCCGCTGGTGGCACCAAAGCCAAGCAAGGGTAGCGTTCACACAGGTTTCCTTTTACACTATACAGTCGCAATATATGTAATGTAATATTATATTGAGATTATATGCGTTAACATATAATCACAACGGCCCGTATTCCCATCCTCCTTCACTAAGAAAAAGCAGGTAAGCGGCGGGAGACCTTCAGCAAGGGCCGGGAGAGGTTCATGTCCTGGAAGGAGAGGCTGTCGTCGTACTGAGAGGCATCTTCCCCGAAACACAGCTCTTCCGCCTAGGAAACAGGACCAGGGAAACCAAGGGAGCCGGGAGAGAGAACCAGGAGACAGTCAGCTGAAGGAGGGTGTTCTGCAGGAGCCCACCCCCAACACACACACACACACACTTCCGGGGGAGGCTTCAATGGGAGGGGGAAGGCCTGGCCGCCCACCCACACTTCAGGGACTCACCTCTTCGCCACCACGTTTCCGCTTCCGCTGCTGCTTCAGTTTGAGTGTATCTACAAAAGGCACCAAAGGACCACCATCAAACCTTT
Source organism: Anolis apletophallus (assembly GCA_030556195.1). Taxonomy (NCBI): domain Eukaryota; kingdom Metazoa; phylum Chordata; class Lepidosauria; order Squamata; family Anolidae; genus Anolis; species Anolis apletophallus. The sequence continues at coordinate 1,844,016 of JARBWK010000005.1, forward strand.
CAGCCACAACGTCACGGAATCATAGGCTCCTAGAGTTGGAAGAGGCCTGGTGGGCCACCCAGCCCAACCCCTTTGTGCCAAGAAGCAGGACAATCGCATTCAAAGCACCCCCAACAGATGGCATACATTTCCAAGATTTCTATCATTTCTCACTATGTTTACGCGACACACCTACATGCCGCAGACTCATGTGTCACGACACTCAGATTGGAAGGCGTTGCTCCAGGTGAAGACCAGCCTTTCCATGAGAGCCAGGCACCACTAACTTTGTAAAATGGAAGGTGTTCCAATGGTCTCACTCCAGGACACACACAACCTGCCATCTTCCCATGCCCTTCCTTACCTGCTTTGGCAAAGAGGCTTTCATCTGCTGAGGAATACTCTGACTCCTCCTCTTCCTCCTCCTCCTCCTCCTCGCTGTTTGCCTTCTCCTCGTCCTCCGGGGCAGCTTTTTCATCCGCCGGCTTTGCCGCGCCCACTTTGGTCTGCTTCTCCTAAATAAATGCTGGTCAGTCTGGCACTTGCTCTGCCCAAACCCCAGACCCCTGGGACTTCCCAGCGCCCTTATCATGAAAATACCATGATAAGTGTGGATTTGAAACTATGTGTGGGCATGAATGACAGTATGGAAGATGTATGGATGGGCTTAATAATTTTGGAAACACCAGTGAAATATTAAGGCCTGCAATGACTAACTACTTGCTTGCTGGACTATAATTAAAAGTTGCTCATAAGAAGTGAAAAATAAACTGTGATAAGAACTAGATTTATTTATTTATTTATTTATTTATTTATTTATTCGATTTTGTATTCCGCTCCTCCCCACAGGCTCAAGGCGGATAACAACAATGTATATGGGCACCATGTCACAGACATGCAGCCCTACAATAAAAAGCATAAAACACATTAAAAACACAGTCCAATACAATACGGGTGCAGGGTGACATACATAGGTTTCTTGAGGTATAATCCTTCTATGCCTAATTGAAGGCTAGCTCAAAGAGGGCGGTCTTACAGGCCCTTCTGAATGGTACTAGCTCAGAGATGGCTCGAGCACTGTCCGGCAAAGAGTTCCACAGCGCTGGGGCTGCTGCAGAAAAGGCTCTCTGTCTGGTCGCAGATAGGTGGCAGGAGCGGACTGATGGTATCGTCAGCAGATTCTGTTCATCTGACCGCAGTGGGGGTAAATACGGGGTAAGGCGGTCCCTCAAGTACGCAGGCCCTAGGCCGTTTAAGGCCTTAAAGGTCAATACCAACACCTTGAAGGCGATTCGGTACTCAATAGGAAGCCAGTGCAGCTGCCGAAGGATGGGCGTGATATGCTCCCTCACCGACAAGCCCGTCAGCAAGCGAGCAGCAGCATTCTGCACTAGCTTGAGTTTCTGAATTGTCGACAAGGGAAGGCCAACATAGAGGGCGTTACAGTAGTCCAGTCTCGAGATGACCGTCGCTTGGATTACCGCCGCCAGGTTGCTCCTGGACAGGTAGGGTGCCAGTCGCCTAGCCTGTCGTAGGTGAAAGAAGGACGCCCTGCTGACCGCAGAGACCTGGGACTCCATGGTCAGCAGGGAGTCCAACTGAACACCCAAGCTCTTAACCGAAGATGACGGGCTAAGCCGCTCGCCATCCAGGGTAGGCAACCGGCACCCACCCAGCCCAGGGCGACCGGGCCACAGAATCTCCGTCTTCGACGGGTTCAACTTCAGCCGGCTGGCACGCAGCCAACCAGTCACGGCTTCGAGGCATCGATGGAAACAATCGGGTACGGTGTCCGGCCTGCCGTCCATTCTCAGCAGAAGCTGGGTGTCATCTGCGTACTGATAACACTCCAGACCAAAGTCACGGGCCAGCTGGGCCAGGGGGCGCATGTAGATGTTGAATAATAAGGGGAGAGGATGGCCCCTGGGGACCCTACAGTTAAGTGGGGACCTCCTGGAGACCCCCGCCCCCTCCACACGTTGTCCCCGGCCCGGAGAAAGGAGGCCACCCATTGAAGGGCGGTCCGCCCGACCCCAGCGCCGGCTAAACGGTGGGTCAACAGTGCGTGATCTACCGTATCAAACGCTGCTGTCAGATCTAACAGGACAAGCAGGGCTGACCCACCCTGGTCCAGCTGGCGGCGAAGTTGGTCTGTAATGGCGACAAGCACGGTCTCCGTCCCATGCCCAATACGGAAGCTGGACTGGTAGGGATCAAGTCCAGATAGTGATAAGATTAATGTTTACAATGTTAAGAAGGACATCAACACAAGGCTCACACCAATCAAGAAGAATCAACATCCTGCCAGGAAACTGAGATGGAATCAGGATGGAAGACGACCGTCATTCATTCACAACTTTGGGACGACATCATCAAAATATTCCTATAAAAGACTCAATCTAATAATTCTCAAACTGTGGCAGAATAAAGGAGTCTGTTCCACCTGCTATGCTCTGCTCCATGGGATAAATATTAATTTAAAATATATATTGCGGTATTTTCACTGTTTCGCAGGGTTTTGCTGCCGCCGCTCTCAGAGGCGCTTTCCCTCCTCCTCAGTCCTCCCTCCTTCCCTCCAGCCTTGAAGGGCCTTTCTTTGCTTCCTTTCCTTCAGTTTATTTTATTTTTATAAATACTTAAAATAGTGTATAACTACTACAATAATGTGTAAATATTAAAGTAAATATAGCATCCCTACTTCACGGATTTTCACTTATCACGGGTGGGCCAGGAACACAACACCTGCAATAAGTGAGGGAACACTGTATAAAATTTGAAAAACGCTCCATTACTGGTTTTTAAGGGTTATTTCCTGTTTCATCGTGCAGCGCTTCCTTTGGTAACTGTTAAATTCCAGAAACATCCGTTTTCGTGGCTGCCACAAACTAGGTTGAATTGGTGATGACATTGAAAAACTAGAGCGAAATGTGCCACAGAAGGATGTTTTGTGAAAACAAACTTTTTGCAGTTTAATAATTTTTCCCATAAATGTGTTTATGCTAGAACGGTAAAGAATGAATGTGTAAATGCACAAGGAAGGCCAGAAGGCAACAGGCCTAAAAAAACAAAAATGGAGTTCGCACAAAGCGTGCTGTGGGTCGGATCTGGCAAACGAAGCGAGGAAGCAGTAAGGCACCGCTGAATAACAATGGACAGTAAGGGGTGCAGTGAGGCGTATTAGGCGTGCAGGTGGGATGCCATAAGTCCTATGGCCTGGAATGTGAATGTTTTGGAACCATGAGAATGGAACAACATACCATTGCTCTCCTCAATGCCCCCATTTTTGGAGTCCATTCCCCCCATGTTTATATACGTACTCTCCTTCCCAAAGAAGCTGCTCTGCTTACCTCACCCTGAGTTTTAACATTTTCTACTTGTGCATGCGACCTGCCTTGTCATTTGTGGTTTTAGATATCTATTTGCTTATTGTTCTTTTATTTATATGTTTGTATTTTATTGTGTTATTGTTGATGTTTTGATTTTATTTTATTGTAATTTGTTGTTTGGACTTGGCCTCATGTGAGCTGCCCAGAGTCCCCATTGGGGAGATGGGGGTGGGGTACAAATAAAGATTATTATTATTATTATTAATCCAAAGAGAGACTGACTTTAGGCTAAACAATGCAGGGGACTTCCAAGATTCAGCACGCTTCCAGGAACCGCGGCCACAGAGCGTCCGAACCTCTAGAAGAGACTGATCGTCTTCATTCTGAGAGGCCTGTTTGTGAGTACGATGGAGTGTATGAGATGAATGAATGAGCCCTCTCTCTTGAGGTCATCCTAAACAATAAATGTTAACATGCTGGTATTGACCTTTAAGGCCTTGAACGGTCTGGGGCCAGTGTACCTCAGGGACCGCCTCATCCCATACTGTCCCGCTAGGCCACTACGTTCAGAGGTGGGTCAACTCTTGGAGGTACCCAGCTCTAAAACATACCATCTGATGGCCACAAGATGGAGGGCCTTCTCAATAATTGCCCCTACCCTGTGGAATGCACTGCCTTCCGGAGTCCGTGCCCTCGCGGACTTAGTGGCATTCCGGAAGGCGTGCAAAACCCTCCTGTTCCGGCAAGCCTTTGGGTACTAAGGCTATTTCGCCTTCTTGTGATGTATAACGCCGATGAAGTCATATACACCTGTGCCATCGGCTTGTTGTGTATTTTATTGTGTTTTATGGTGTCTTATATTGTTTTTAACTCTGAATTTCATGTTGTAAGTCACCCTGAGCCACCCGGGAGTGGCGACTCACAAATTCAAATAATAAATGAATAAATAAATAAAAACATGAAAAATGGTAAAACCGAATTTGGTCTCTGAAGTGCCTCATAGATCTAACGTACATCACTATTCCTTGAATACTTTGCATCAAAAGAACAGGAACCATTTGGGTTCCCAAGAGAACCAATTGGGAAATAATAATATGTATGACCCAGGAACAAAAAAAAGTGTCACATAGTGTTATGGTGACGATGGGAGTTAATGAAGCCCCATCTCCCTCACCTGGTCTCTCCTCCTCTTCCTCACGGCTGCGATCTTCTCGTCGAGACTGGTGGCTGATTTCTAGGAGGACGAGAAGAAGAGGTGAGAGAGAGCAGGCCGCCACAGAGGTCCCGACTCTCAGCGAGGCGCCTTCCTCCCCCTCCCCCGCCTCCCAGGGAACCGGGCCCTACCTTCTTCCGCAGCATCTGCCCCAGCGCCTCGGCCCAGCTCCCGCCCCCTGCTGCGAAGGTGGCCTCCTTCTCGGCAAAGACGAAGCCCGAGGCAAAGTCTTCCCCTCCGCGGTGCCTGCGAGGCCCGGGCCTGCCCAGACCCCCCTCTTCCTCCTGGAAGGAAAGAAGGAAGGAAGGAAGGAAGGAAGGAAGGAGGGAGGAAGGAAGGAAGAAGCCCAATTAAAATAATATAGTTCATGCCTGGGCCAACTGTGACCCTCCCTCCAGGTGTTTTGGACTTCCTCACAGGCAGAAGGCCCATGTTTGCCCATGACCGGTCTAAGATGATTACCATTCTGCCTTGGATTGGATCAATAATCCTAACGTGTGGCCAAGTGGGTTTCAAAGTCACCAAGGAAGGCTTCAATATGTCCAGCCAGGCTCAAATCCTGGCCTGGTTGTCCTCTGTAGCCTGGTTTCTCCTCTTTTCCTCTCCTCCTCCCTCCCTGAACAAGGTCAGACGGACACAGAGGCGTGTTCTGCGTCAGTGATGTCAAAGGCAACGTCCTGACCTTCACGTCAACAGATGTGGTGATGGATGGGCTTTTCAATGTCCACGGCTACATCGGTAAGCAGTGGAAGGCCAGAGCATATAGGGCAGTGTTTCTCGACCTGGGGGTCAGGATTGCTGGGGGGATCATGAGGGGGTGTCAGAGGAGTCAGCTAACAGTGATTTTTCAACCAGTGTGCCGTGAGAGATCATCAGGTAGGCCGTGGGAAATTATTTTTGAACTCCATTCATATATAAACTATAAGGCACATCTGTCCCTTTAAGAAATGGAACCATAGCACTCTCGTGTCACCTAAGAAGTGACGCGAGAGTGCTATGGCCGCGCCATCTTGGATTCGCTCAGACGCGGCTAAGTAAACAAAGTTAGTGCTGCAGCTGCGCGTCAAGTGACAGTGGCAATTTGGGATCACAGCAAGACAAGCAAGTGACAGTGATGGAGAAGTTTTTGAGAAGGGAAAATGCAAATGCCGAACAGGGCCCTGGACAAAATTATGACACAGGTGAAGGCCCTAATATGAGCTGTGCTTGGTGTGTGGTGAGAAGCTGTCTAATAGCCCAGGTTTCACACTAAGTGCGTATATAAATACATTTAAAAATATATTAACTATATGTATTACTGTGTTAGAGTGTCATTTTGTGTCACTTTGGTTGGTGGTGTGCCCCAGGATTTTGCAAATGTAAGAAAAGTTTGAAAATCACTGGGCTAAGACCATCAGAAAACACAGTATTTTCTGTTTATTTATTTATTATTTACAATTTTTGTACCATGACCTTCTCACCTCCAAGGAGGGACTCAGACCGGCTTGCAGCAAAATTCAAAGCCATATAAATTTAAAACATCTTAAAGCAGCATATTAAAATACATAAAAACAAAGATACATACAAACCACATTGCCATTAAAACCACATTCAGCTCGGTCTAAAAAAGCTCGGATAAGGTGGGAAAACCTGATAGATGCCAAGGAAAGGGGAGGGTTGGGAGTCCCTGATCTTAAAGCATATTATGAGGCCTGCGTCTTGGAGTGGGTTATAGAGTGGACATCGCTAAAGGATACCCAGCTACTTGCCCTGGAGGGGTTTGACCTCAGGACGGGATGGCATGGGTACCTTTGGTACAATAAAGCTAAAATAGAAAGAAATTTTAATGACCACTGTATCAGAAAACCACTTTTGAAAATTTGGCAGAGGAAAAAAGACAGATTATTTGAAAGTGTCCCGAAATGGCTATCTGCGCAAGAGGCGCACTTTAGGAGGCAGTATGGTAAGACCAACTGGTTAAATTGTGAAGCAATCCTTAAGAAAGTGGGTACTGAACTAAGGGTGAAATGCCTGGAAGAACTAAAGGAAATAGATAGCTCGCTTGATTGGTTCCAGCACAGGCAGATATGTGAGATATTTAGGAAAGATAGAGAATTGGGATTTAAAGACGTCAAACAAATCTGGGATGATCTAGTAGCTAAAGAAAAAGGAAGGATAACCTACCTGTACAAGATATTACTGCATTGTCAGACCGAGGAAGAAAGTATTAAGAATTGCATGGTCAGGTGGGCCGAAGACCTGAGGCACACAATACCCCTAAAACAGTGGGAGAGATTTTGGAGGGTGCATATGAAATACCTATATGCATACGACCTGAAAGAAAACGGATATAAGATATTCTACAGGTGGTATTTAACGCCAAATAAGATATCTAAATATAATAGGAACTACAGCAATAAATGCTGGAGAGGCTGCAAGGCGGTGGGTTACTTCTACCACATGTGCTGGGGATGTAAAGGGATTAAGAAATTTTGGGTGAAAATCCACATAGAAATGAAAAAAGCGCTAGGTATTGAATTTCCTCTGAAACCGGAATATATGTTATTGGGCCTCTTAGATTTCAAAATTGAAAAGAATAAAGAAAAACTTTTTATATATAGTATTACAACGGCAAGATTGGTGGTCGCAAAGCACTGGAAAGAGGAATCCAGCACTGGAAAGACGGACGAATGGGTCGCCAAGCTAATAGAGATTATGTATATGGACAATTTAACAAGAGCCCTGACGTACCAGATGGAAGCTACAGACTGGTCACCGATAATGGACCATCTGGGAAAACATAAAGATATAAAGGTTTATTCTGTATATAAAAAGTTGGTAGTGTTACGCCCGGATTTGGGAGTTAGGGATTGTTTATTAAATGAATAATATCTAAGAAGTATTAGATGAGGATGGTCAACGGGATTGGAAGTCTATGCGAAGTGTTGTATGAATGGATGTGGTTGGAGACACCCCACAGACAAGGTGTCTGTTTGGGCAGGGGTGGGCGGTGGATTTATGTTTGTTATGCCCATATTTGTTTTTAGCTTTGAAAAATTCAATAAAAACTATTTTTTTAAATAAAAAAGTGGTCACTCATTTCAGATTGAAATCAATCTCAGCTTATTCTGGGAAGGCCTCGTCCAAGTCTTCACCCGCCTCCTGAAGGACAACAGGGAGGGGGCAGATCTAACATCGCTTGGGAGGGAGTTCCACAGCTGAGGGGCCACAACAGAGAAGGCCCTGTCTCTCATCCCCACCAGATGCGCTTGCAAAGATGGGGGGATCGAGAGCAGGGCCTCTCCGGAGGATCTTAATGTTCTTGATGGTTCATAGGGGAGAATTCGTTTGGACAAGTAAACTGCGCCGGTACCGTATAGGATTTTGTAGGTTAACACCAGGACTTTGAATTGTGCTCGGAAACTAATTGGCAGCCAGTGGAGCTGGCGCAGCAAGGGAGTTATGCACACCCTGTTCCCCACTCTTGTTAGTAACCTGGCTGCCGAGCGTTGGACTAATTGCAGTTTCCGAGCAGTCTTCAGAGGCAACCCCATGGAGGGAGCGTTGCAGTAATCTATTCGAGATGTAACCAGAGCGTGGACCACCGTGGCCAAGTCAGACTTCCCAAGGTACGGGCGCAGCTGGCGCACAAGTCTTAACTGTGCGAAAGCTCTCCCGGCCACTGCCAAGACCTGGGGCTCCAGGCTCAGCGATGAATCCAGGATCACTCCCAGGCTCCGAACCTGCGTCTTCAGGGGGAGTGTCACCCCCTCCAGCACAGGCTGTAACCCTCTGCCCTGTTCGGCCTTTCGGCTGACCAGGAGGACCTCTGTCTAGTCTGGATTTAGTTTCAATCTGTTCCCCCTCATCCAGTCCGCTACAGCGGCCAAGCACCGGTTCAGGACCTGAACAGCCTCCTCAGTAGCAGATGGGAAGGAGTGACAATAGTTGGACGTCATCTGCGTACAGGTGACACCGCACCCCAAAACTCTGGATGATCTCCCCCAACGGCTTCATGTATATGTTAAATAACATAGGGGACAGTACTGAACCTTGCGGGACCCCACAGTACAATGGATGTGGGTCAAGCAGGAGTCCCCTAGCAGCACCTTCTGGGAGCGACCCTCGAGGAAGGATTGGAGCCACTGCAAAGCAGCACCCGCAAGGCCCATTCCTGCGAGGCATCTCAGAAGGATACCGTGGTCGACGGTATCGAAGGCGGCTGAGAGGTCCAGCAGAACCAACAGGGACACACTCCCCCTGTCGAGATCCCGGCGTAGATCATCCACTAAGGCGACCAAGGCTGTCTCGGCGCCATGTCCTGGCCTAAAGCCAGACTGCGCCGGATCCAGATAACCAGTGTCTACCAAGAACCCCTGGAGTTGCGAGGCCACCCCACGTTCCAGGACTTTGCTCAAATAGAGGAGATTGGAAACCGGCGTCTCAGAAGGATCTTGTGGTCATGGGAGTTCAGTTCAATCACTGGTGAAGCTCAGAATGCTGACCGGGGCCACTTTATTTATTTATTTATTGTTTGGTTTTATATTCCGCCCCTCCCTGCAGGCTCGGGGCGGGTTACAACATATAAAACGGGCAGCATGCAACTGCCATGCAGCCCGACAATAAAACATTAAAACATTTAAAATACATGTCACAGTATGGAGGAAATACAGAAAGTGCCTTAGGTCCGGGACCCCAATAGGCAAGGTAATCATGTCAGCATCAGCCGGCCGAAGGGCCTAGTCGAAGGCTGATCTAAATAGGGCAGTTTTACAAGCCCTCCGGAAGGGAATCAGTTCTGAGATGGTTCGAGTTTCCTCTGGGAGGGAGTTCCAGAGCACCGGGGCTACCACAGAAAAGGCTCTTTGCCTAGTTGAAGACAGATGGCAGGAGCGGATTGATGGTATCAGAAGCAGATTTTGTTCTTCTGAACGGAGTGGTCTCGGGGGAATATACGGGGCAAGGCGGTCCCTCAGATACGCAGGCCCTAGGCCGTGCAAGGCCTTAAAGGTCAACACCAACACCTTGAAGGCGATTCGGTACTCGATGGGGAGCCAGTGCAGTTGCCGAAGGATGGGAGTAATGTGCTCCCCTACTGGCGTTCCCGCCAGCAAGCGAGCAGCGGCATTCTGCACTAGCTTGAGTTTCCGGATCGTCGCCAAGGGAAGGCCAATGTAGAGGCCGTTACAGTAGTCCAGCCTCGAGATGACCGTCGCTTGGATCACCGTGGCCAGGTCATCCCTGGACAGGTAGGGGGCCAGTCGCCTAGCCTGTCGGAGATGGAAGAACGCCACCCTGCTGACCGAGGAGACCTGAGCCTCCATGGTCAGCAGGGGGTCGAGCTGAACACCTAGGCTCTTAACAAGGGATGACGGGCTAAGTTGCTCGCCATCCAGGGTAGGCAGTCGGCACTCATCCAGCCCAGGTCGACCGGGCCACAAGATCTCCATCTTCGACGGATTCACCTTCAGCCGGCTGGCACGCAGCCATCCAGTCACGGCTTCAAGGCATTGATGGAAACAATCGGGTACGGAGTCCGGCCTGCCGTCCATTCTCATCAGAAGCTGGGTGTCATCAGCGTACTGGTAACACTCCAGACCAAGGTCGCGGGCCAGCTGGGCCAAGGGGCGCATGTAGACGTTGAATAATAAGGGAGAGAGGATGGCCCCCTGGGGGACCCCACAGTTAAGTGGTAGTCTCCCGGAGACCTCCCCGCCCCCCTCCACATGTTGTCCCCGGTCCCGGAGGAAGGAGGCCACCCATTTAAGGGCAGTCCCCCTGACCCCAGACACGGCTAAACCCCAGACACCGACCCCTTTGAATGGGGCCCACTTGACTGAGGACCACGTTGACCAAGGCCCACGTGACCAGGCCCCACTTTGACCAGGGTTCAGAATGTTCTCTGATTGTAGGTGAACTACAAATCCCAGCAACTACAACTCCCAAACGCCAAGGTGCGTTGTCCCCAAACTCCACCAGTATTCACATTTGGGCCTGTGGAGAGTTTGTGCCAAGTTTGGTCCAGATCCATCATTGTTGGAGTCTCCCCAGGGCAGAGAGTTCCACTGCTGAACAGTCCTCCCTCCCTGACGGCCAGGGAGTCCTTCCTCGTAGTTTGGAGCCCTTGTCCATCTCTCAGAGGCGCCCGCTCACCTCCGACTCCGAGTCCGTGCGCTCCTCCGCCGCCGCCGCCGCCGCTCCCTCCTCGGCTCCGCCGTGGCCCTGCTTCTCGCCGCGGAGCGCCATCGTGGTGGCAAACCGGAAGTCCGTCAGTCACGGAAAAGGGTCCGCCGCCGGTCTCACGCGCTCTCCTCCCCGGCCGGAAACAGAGCTGCAGCGGGTAGGTTCCGCCCAGCTCTGATTGGCGGGGAAGCACGGGGCGGGGCTTAAAATGCAAATGACCAGGCTCCGTCCCCGCCCCCCTCGGCTTGGGTTGAGAGAGGGAGAGAGGCACTATATAGGAAGCTGGGACTGTTTGCTGGCTCCATAGAATGAATGGCCCAGCAAAGGAGCAGGACTCTTTAGTTCCAAACGCCGTTTCCTAATTGGTTCTAGCAGGGAAAAAAGACATGGGGAAAGTTTCTCAACAAAGGATTTCCCCCAGGCAGCAATCAGCCAGACTTTGGATCTGCAAGGCCATTCAGGGCTAATCAAGGTGGGCAATTGCAACATTCACACCTGCCTCCAGCAGACAAGGGTTCCTTCTCCCACCCTGGACATCCTTCCCAGTTTCCAACAGGCCTCACAACTTCTTCTTTTTTTCTTTTTTTCTTTGCAAAATAATGTTTATTAATTTTCACACATAAAGTTTAAAAAAGACACACTTACCAGCACTTCACATAAGCGCTGGTAACGTACATAAAACAAAACAACACTATACAGACAGACACTAAAGGAGAAATTGAGGCTTTTAGCAGAAGGACTGTCAGAAGAGAGTGCTGCTCAGCAAAGGCTTTATTTATTTATTTATTTATTTATTTCTTCAGTTTTGTATTCCGCTCCTCCCTGCAGGCTCGGGGCGGATAACAATGAAATATATATGGGCAACATGTCCCCGACATGCAGCCCTACAATAAAAACATAAAACAGATTAAAACACAATCCAACCTACATACGAGGTGCAGGGGACATACAGAGATGTTGTAGTATGTCATCCATTGAAGCTTAATTAAACGCTAGTCCAAGAGGGCGGTCTTACAGGCCCTTCTGAAGGGAGCTAGTTCCGAGATGGCTCGGTCACTGTCCGGTAGAGAGTTCCACAGCACTGGGGCTGCCGCAGAGAAGGCTCTCTGTCGAGTCACGGATAGGTGGCAGGAGCGGACTGATGGTATGGTCAGCAAATTCTGTTCGTCTGACCGCAGTGATCTCGGGGACAAATACGGGGTAAGGCGGTCCCTCAGGTACGCAGGCCCTAGACCGTGTAAGGCCTTAAAGGTCAATACCAACACCTTGAAGACAATTCGTACTCAATAGGAAGCCAGTGCAGTTGCCGGAGGATGGGCGTAATATGCTCCCTCACTGACGAGCCCGTCAGCAGCGGCGACGGCATTCTGCACCAGCTTGAGTTTCGAATTGTCGACAGGGAAGGCCCACGTCGAGGGCGTTCCAGTAGTCTAGTCTCGAGATGACCGTCGCTTGGATTTCCGTCGCCAGGTCGTGCCCGGACAGGTAGGGTGCCAGTCGCCTAGCCTGTCGTAGGTGATAATAATAATAATAATAATAACTTTATTTCTTGTGAGTCGCCCTCCACCGCTGGTGCTCCGGGCGACTTACATCATTTAAAACAAAAACACAGGTACATCAATTAAAAACACAGGTACAGAGAACCATAAAGGGCCCAGCCTCCAGGTCATCCAGTCAATCCCCGAACACCTGGCAGAAGAGCCAAGTTTTCAAGTCGGACAGGAATCTGGCTGGAGCCGATGTGGCCCTGAGAGCAGGCGGAAGTGTATTCCAGATCATAGGGGCCACCACAGAGAAGGCTCTCCGTCGGGTCTCTGTCAGCCGGGCCTCTCACCCCTGGGATAGCTATACGGTCACCATTTATTGCACGCGCTGGTCTTTCACTGCGTTGGTCTGTCAGCCCGATCGCTCAGATAGGCTGGTCCGGTTCTTTGCCGTGCTTTGAAGGTTAGCGCCATGAGTTTATAGATCACTCTGAACTCTGTAGGCAGCCAATGAAGAACTTTTAGGATTGGTGAGATATGGTTCCTAGCCGATGCCCCAGAAATGAGTCTGGCCGCTGCGTTCTGAACGAGTCTCAACCTCCGAGTCATGGACAGCGGTAGACCCGCATACAAGGCATTGCAATAGTCGAGTCGAGAGACCACGGTGGCATGTATCACGGTCTTCAGCGCCTCTGATGGTAGGTAGGGGGCCAACCGTCGGGCCCTGCGAAGATGAAAGAAGGCGCCCTTGGCTGCAGCCTGGATCTGGGCTTCCATCGTCAGTCTCTCGTCCAGAATCACTCCCAGGCTCTTCACCGCCGGAACCGAGGACAGGGGCTCGCCTTCAAAGAATGGTAGTGGTGAGTGAGGGTCGGGTCGGCCAGGCCAGAGGATCTCCGTTTTTGCCGGATTGATTTTTAGCCTGTGTGCTCTGAGCCAGCTTGTCACCGCCCTCAGCCCCTGACTAAAGCTTTCGGGCACCGACGACATCCCTGGGTCGAGCTTCAGCAGCAGCTGTGTGTCGTCGGCGTATTGGTAGCAGCTGAAACCATGGCTCCTAGCGATACTGGCCAGGGGCTGGACATAGATGTTGAAGAGGGTGGGAGACAAGATGGCACCCTGAGGGACCCCGCACTCCAGCCCGCATTTCCGGGAAACCTGGCCCTGCCACTCGACCCGCTGGCGGCCGCGCAGGAACGATCCTAGCCAAGTCAGAGCCTTATCTTGGATCCCGGAGGCAACCAGGCGGCGGAGTAACAGATCATGGTCGACGGTGTCGAAGGCGCGGTTAGATCTAAGAGGACCAGGACTGCCGGCCCCTCCGTCCAGCTGGCGGCGGATGTCATCCGTAATCGCTACAGGGACGGATTCCACTCCGTGGCCGCGGGAATCCCGACTGGGACGGGTCCAAGCCCCGGATCGGTTTTTAAAAAATCACGCAGCTGGCTTTCCACCGCCCGCTCAGTAGCTTACCCAGGAAGGGCAGGTTGGCAACGGGGGCGTAGCTCGCCGGTTCGTCGGGGTCAAGGTTCGCCTTTTTCAGGAGGGGCGAACTCTGGCCTCCTTCAGGGACTCAGGGAAAGTGCCTGTATCCAGGGAAAGGTCCACCAGGTCCCTCAGAGCATCCGATATGGTGTCAATGCAGGACTTGATTAAATCACGATGGACAGGGGTCCATGGGGCAGGTCGTCGCCCTTGCCACGGTCACCAGCCTTTTCACCTCTTCCGGTGTTAGGGGCCTGAATTCGGTGAGGCAGTGCCCACTGGCCTGAGTTAGACACCGGATCTTCTCGTTCTCTTCCTCCGGAATGGGCGGCAGGTCCCGCCGAAGTGCCGTGATTTTCCCAGTGAAATACTCTTGGAGGTCCTCTGCTGTTACCATAGAGTTTTTGGGGTCACTCTGTGGAGATGCTAGAAGGCTCCGGACTACTTTAAAGATCTGTGCTGTACGGGAACCAGCAGCTGTGATCTGGGCGGCATTGTAGGATTTCTTAGCCTCTTTGGTCTCGCGTTCATACAGCCTATGCAGTTCTCTATAGGCCGCTCTATTTGCCCCGCTGGGTTTCCGTCTCCAGACACTCTCCAGTTGTTTCCTCCGGCGTTTCATCTGCTTTAGATTCGTCGTGAACCACGGTGAGTGGGTTTTCCGGGGGCGAAGGGGGCGCCTAGGTGCCACCTGGTCGATGGCCCTCGAGAGGACGCTGTTCCACCTGGCAACCAGATCTGCCAGCGATCCTCCAGGGACCTCAAAGGTTCCAGAGCAGCCGTAAATGCACTCGGGGTCATCAATCTCCTTTGGCGGACTAAGATGGTCTTTGGCTCCGACCTTTCTATGAGAAGGGTGTCAATATCTGCCCTCACGGTCAGGTGGTCCGACCAAGGCACTGTTCTGGTTTCTCTGTGTTTTATGGCTAGACCGTGGCAAAAGATCAGGTCCAGCGCGTGGCCGGCTTGGTGTGTGGGGCCCGTTTCAGTCCTGGGGAGATCTAGAGCATCCATGTGTTGGAGGAACTCCCTCGCGCTAGGTGTGAGTGGATCTGTGTCGGGTGGATGTTAAAATCACCCAGTACGATGAGCGGGGGAATCTCAGAGCCCAGTCATAATCCCAGGTCAGCAAGGTAGACGTGGCCTCCTTTTGGGCCCCAGGGGCTCGGTAAACCACCAGAATCCCCGTCTTTCTCCCCATTCCTAGTGTCGCTCCCAGGCACTCCATGCCGGCCATCTCTGGTGTCTGGAGGACCGAGGTAGTAACAGTGTCTTTACAGCCAGGCCCCGCTCCCCCCGCCCCGGCCGGTAGATCTTGGCTGGTGGAAGGCTCGAAAGCCTGGGGGGGGCTATCTCCTGAAGAAGGACACAATCACCGTCCTGGGTCCAAGTCTCTGTGATGCATGAAGGATAGAAGGACCCCCTGCAGACCGCGGAGACCTGAGACCTTTAGAATAGCGGGGTAGCATTGCCAGCAGCAATGACGAGAATAAGCTACTTTGATTGGTGTACAGGCACAGGCAGTGATTTGCCAGAGAACATCATGTGCCTCTTAGAACCAAAACGGCCCTGATTGGCTAGTAGTCCATGTGCGTTTGTTTACAATGTTTCTGAATGGTTAGAAGACGCGCATGGCAAATCAGGCTTTTCCTTTGGCAGGCTCCAAGGAACAGCATGTTAGAAAAGTAACGATTTGAGAACACCCAGCACTAGAGCTGATAACATACCATGAGAATGGGAATTAACACTGCGCAATGTCTTATTAGCAAATAGGAGTGTAATGCTAAAGAATGCTTTGTTTAATTGGATAATAAAATGTGTTCATGAGTGCCAGCCAATTACAATGCATAAAGAAGGGAGGGACCAAGGGTTGATCGCCATTACCTGTATAAAACCTGAATGTTGGAAATGTTCGGGGTTCTGTCCTTTTTGCAGCTCGTTCTGCCGGGCAGACCCCGTCAGCTGATGTAATCAATAAAGACTGGTTTCATTGAACTACAGTAAGAATTGTCGCGTTTCTCCGTCCCTGCGCTCGCACGAAGGTGCTGCCTGAGTCAAAGGTACTGCTTGGGAGTTTTGGGACTCCAAATTACTGCTACAACACTACACGAGTACTTCCCACCTATAGACCCGCCTCCTGTAGCCCCCTACTTGGGGTTACCTATGTTCATTCCTCTTAATTAAGAAACAGCAAAAACCGATGTACTTTAGCATGGCATCCTAACATAAAGTGTAGGTCCTTAAATGGCCTAAATCGCAAAGTTCGTCCATCCTTCAAAGTTATATTGTTTTAGGAACATCACCACCCCCTTCCAGTCTGTGTTCTTGCGGTTATCTGTTTGCGCCAATTTTTGAGTTAGCATGTCCATTTTCATGATCTCGGTGAGTTTGGCGGACCAGTCTTCGATGCTCGGTGTAGTAGCTTCTTTCCAGGATCTTGCCAGGGTCAATCTGGCTGCAGTGATACAGTATTCTTTCAGCATTTCTATCAACATCAAAATCTAGCAGGCCCAGTAAGAAATATTCTGGTTTTAATTGAACCTTCAATTTCAGCATATTAACCATTGTCTTATGTAACTTTATCCAAAAATTATTCACTAACTTACAGCTCCACCCAGGGCCGTAGCCAGATTTTTAGGGGAGGGGCTGATTTTGGTTGGGGGGCTGAGACTGGGTGGAAGAGGGTCTACCCTAGCAAACCTTTTGTATTGTTATCCCAATAACCCCATGAATGTGGGATATAATGAGCATGGTGATCAGATCATGATATGAATAAACATAACAGTTTAAATAATGTACCAGTAAGGCCTTTTCACGGACCACCCTGAGAATTTTGGGGAGGGAACTGAAGCCCACTTAACCACCCCCCCCCCTGGCTACATGCCTGGCTCCACCATAGATGCATAAGGCTTCCCACCTCCGACTTACATTTCCAACATAGATGGCTATAATTTTTGTTATATCGAGCAATTTTTTCAGGTGTATGGTACCACCTATGAAATATTTTTATATTATTTTCCTTTAAATCATAAGAGTATGTGTAGCCCCAATGTACTCTCCATATCCTTTCCCATCGAGCAAGGGGGACTTCGTGGCCAAGGTCTTGAGCCCACCTAATCATGCAATCGAGCAGTTTCTGATAAAGTATGGTTAATTTCTTTGTTTTTTTCTGTAATAATTTGTCCCAGAATTGTTGTTTTTTCAGGAAGCCTAGTTCTTTGTCTCTAATGAAGATCTCTCTTATTTGTAAGTAGTGTAGCCAATTCATAGAACCATCAAGGTCTCTTAGTTCTCTAAAGTCTTTTAGAATCCATACTTTGTTCTCTTCCATAAGTATGTCGCTATACCTTAACCATTCCCTCCTCCCATATTGTCTCCTAAAGAAGGCTTCTTGCGGGGATACCCACAATGGGGTTTTCTCATACAGGGACTCTTTGTATTTCAGCCATATTCTCAGGAGCGACATTCTTATGGGGTGGTTCCGCAAATTTTTCTCAATTCGAACTCTATCATAACAAAGGTAGATATGCCACCCCACCCTGAGGTCGAGGCCTCACAACTTCTGAGGGTGCCTGCCAGCATGGGCGGACCTACCTGTTCCGGGGGGGTATGCGGAAAAAAATATGTGCCCCCCCAGTTGCTCCCGAGCGAGTCACGCCCTGGAGCCCAGTGTGCATGCGCCAATCTGTGCGACGCGCTGGCTCCAGAGCGCTCCCACTTTGAGCACGCCAATCTGTGCGTATGTGCGAAACTGCGCGTGCACGCACTGGCTCCAAAGCAGGAGGTGCACTCTGGAGTCAGTACGCATGCGCGGAGCTTTTTGCTGTAGCGCCTGTAGAAGTTTATGCGCATGTGCAAAAAGCTCCGCGCATGCAGAGGCACGGCCAGAGTGCCCCGGGCTGGCCGGTGCAGCGCAGGCCGCAGGGCCGGCTGTGGAGGCCTGACCGGCGCGGCGGCAGGGCGGTGCGGCGGGGCCAGCGCGGCGGCACCCCTCCCGGGTGACATCGCCCTACACACCCGTAGTCCGTAGTCCGCCTGCCAGAGACGCAGGCAAAAATGGAATGCTTCGAACCAGGCCATGTTGTGAGTCTGCTGGAAAGTAGGAAAATTGTGGAATGATGTCCGGAAAACACACAACAACCAATAATAATAATAATAATAATATGTGGAGAGAAGCACCCTCTGCGTTTGGACCGTCAACCGATTCCTAACCGACTTCACAGTTTTCAAGGGGTGGCTTCTTAATGCCTGGGGGAATCCTTTGTTGGGAGGTGATTGGCTTTCCCAAATTGTTTCTTATTTATTTACTATGCAAATTTATAAATCTCAGCATCTTGTTCTTAAAATCGGTTTCTGTTGCATCGTCATAACATTCCGTTGGTCTCGATTAATTAAAGTTTGTCTGCGAATGCTTGTTCGAACAGCCAAGTCTTGACTTTCTTGCGAAACGTCAGGAGGGAGGGGGCCGATCTGTTGTCACTAGGAAGGGAATTCCAAAGCTGAGGAGCCAACACTGAAAAGGCCCTGTCTCTCGTCCCCGCCCGTTGCACCTGCGAAGAAGGCGAGACCGAGAGCAGGGCCTCTCCAGATGATCTTAAACATCTCAACCTGTTTGGACAGGTAAGTTGGGAACCGTTTAGGGAGCCAAACCAGCACTTTGAATTGTGAACGGTAGCGAGCCATTGCAGTAATCTATAACCTGGCTGGGATGTAACCAGAGCATGGACAACCATAGCCAGATCAGACTTCCCAAGGTACGGGCGCAGCTGGCGCACAAGTCTTAACTGTGCAAAAGCTCCCCTGGCCACCGCCGAGACCTGGGGTTGCAGTAAAAGGGCGTTGTGCGCTCTCAATATCTCACTCCTGTGAGCAGCCTGGCTGCCAAGTGTTGGACTAGCTGGAGCTTCTGAACAGTCTTCAGAGGCAATCCCAAGTAGAGTGCATTGGAGTAGCCTATACGGGATGTAACCAGAGCGTGGACCACCGTGGCCAAATCAGGCTTCCCAAAGTACGGGCAAAGCTGGCGCACGAGTCTTAGTTGTGCAAAAGCTCCCCTGGCCACCGCCAAGACCTGGGGTTCCAGGCTCAGCGACGAGTCCAGGATCACTCCCAAGCTGCGAACCTGCGCCTTCAGGGGGAGTGTGACCCCGTCAAGCACAGGCTGTAACCCTCTGCCCTGTTCGGCCTTTCGACTGACCAGGAGTGCCTCTGTCTTGTCTGGATTCAATTTCAATTTGTTCTCCCTCATCCAGTCCGACACAGCGGCCAAGCACCGGTTCAGGACCTGAACAGCCTCCTTAGTAGCAGGTGGGAAGGAGTGACAGAGTTGGACATCATCTGCGTAATATTTATTTATTTATTTATTGGTTCCACTTAATATACCGCTCTCTCTGGAGCTCAGAGCGGTTTACAGAATTAAAAAGCAAATAAAACACAATAAAACCGATTTAAACCCCCAGTTAAAATACCATTCCCAGCAATAACTGCAATAAAGCAACAGGAATGCGATGGCGGTGACATAACAGAGCGCTAGTGATAACGGGCACTGGTTATGGGCCAAATGGCTGCCTAAATAGCCAGGTCTTAACGGCTCTGCGGAACGGCAACAAGTCCCGGATGACTCGTATCTCCTCAGGGAGGGTGTTCCACAAGGTTGGTGCGGCCACAGCGAATGCCCTCTGCCGCGTACTAGAGAGCCTGTAGACCTTGATGCCAGGCACCTGCAGTAAGTTGAGCCCCTTTGAGTGCAGCGATCTTCTGGGCACGTAAGGGGTAAGCCGCTCCCTCAGGTACACTGGCCCCAAACCATATAAGGCCTTAAAAGTTAGAACTAACACCTTGAAGGTGACCCGGAATTCAATTGGGAGCCAGTGCAGCTCGCGCAAGCGTGGAGTCACGTGAGTGGATCTTGAGGCTCCTGAGAGCAAGCATGCTGCTGCGTTCTGCACCAGCTTGAGTTTCCGGATCGCCGACAAGGGTAGGCCAATGTACAGCGCATTACAGTAGTCGAGCCTCGAGATGACCGTGGCTTGGATCACCGTGGCCAGGTCGCAACGGGTGTCGCACCCCAACAACCTCAGACGGCATCTTTCCTAGGGGCTGCATTCTGCCCGTTTGACTCTAAGAAACTTTCCAGCACAGCTGGGTTAACTCCTGGCTCTTGCAGTGGGCCTCTTTGCTGCTTTCCTGTGCCTCCCAAGAAACATGCCATGCTAAAGGCATCCCCAGCCCAGGTGGTTCGCACTAACGAGGCTCCACATTCTTCAAGACTGAGGTTCTCAAAACAACCCGGGGCCCATCCATCATCCAACTTGATGTTCAACGCACTGGGCCCTGCTGGCAGAAATCCTATAAAAGCTGTGAGATCCTGCTTGGCAGCATCTCGTACCAACGACCGCTATTGCCATGATGCTTCTGTGAACCAGGCCGCTCGGCCAGCTACCAAGACCTTGCCAGCCAGCCTTCCTCGGCTGCCTCGTTCACGCATCAAGCCTTGTTCCTGTTCATCGTCGAATCCTGTGGAGAAGCCGTGACTCGTTCACTTTGTTCCTGCCTGCAGTACCGCAGCCGCCCAGCCTTCTTGCGCTGGCTGGGGGCTCAGAGACTATCTATCGCATCCCTGCAATTGTTCCTGAACTTACTCTGCTTGGGATCCTGCCGTTGCGGATTCTCAAGCCTTGCTGATTCCAGTATTTGCTGCTAACCAGAGGCTGCATATTGAAGGCTTCCTGGACTATATACTCACCTTGCTACCTATTAATCAATAAAGCTTGTTGTACCTCAGCTGCCTTGTCTGTTGTCCGGGGAGGTCAAGTGCCAAGGGGCCCAAGGGGGCGACAGTGGGAGAGGTAAGGAGCCAGACGTTTTGCCTGTCGCAGGTGGTAAAACGCTGTCTTGCAGGCGCAGGCAATCTGCGCCTCCATAGACAGCTGGGAGTCCAGCCGGACCCCTAGGCTCTTTACTGACAATTGCGGGTAGAGTGCCACGCCATCAAACGTCGGCAACTGGGTCTCTACCCCCCCCCCCCCCCGGGCGGCCCAGCCACAAGATCTCCATCTTCGCCGGGTTCACCTTCAACTTACTGGCTCGCAGCCATCCAGTTACGGCTTCTAGGCAAAGATGGAAATTATCGGGTACAGATTCCGCCCCAGCGTCCATCCTCAGAATGAGCTGGGTGTCGTCAGCGTACTGATGGCACTCCAGCCCAAAACTCCACACCAATTGGGCGAGTGGTTGCATGTACAGTAGATGTTAAATAACAGCGGGGAGAGAATGGCCCCCTGAGGGACTCCACAATGTAAGGGGGAGCCCTCAGAGACCACCCCCACCCCCCACTTCACTCGCTGCAGGCGGTTTTGGAGGAAGGAGGACAGCCAGTTGAGGGCTGTCCCCCTCACCCCCGCCACCGCCAGGCAGTGTGTCAAAAGTTGGTAATCAACAGTATCAAACGCTGCTGTGAGGTCCAATAACATGAGCAGCGCCGATCCGCCTCGGTCCATATTAATATCTTAACCATATTAATATGGTTAAGAGTGAAGATACAGCCTTTGAAAAGATAATAAGAGACAAATGGGAAGGAATGAAGGCACAGGCCAGCAAAATATATACAATGCTATTAGAGGCAGATGGAGGTACAATACGGGATTTGAAAAGTATGTGAGAAATGGAGCTACAAATTACGGAACAAGAGATGAGAAATGTGGTAGAGATTATAGGGATGAAAAGGAATACCAAAGTACGAGAAACGAGGAGGAAAATACTGCATAAATGGTATCGTACACCCTGTCAATTAGCATACTACTATAAAAAGGGGAGTAGTCAGTGCTGGCATGGATGCCAACAGAA
>JARBWK010000005.1:1865609-2022401 GCA_030556195.1 Anolis apletophallus
ATAATCTTTTACTGAGATAAAATGCAGGGATAAGATATTAAATTATTTTAATTTAATATTAAATATATTTAATTCCATCCTCCCCTCCCCCCTTATTTTAATTTAATATTAAATATATTTAAGTCCATTCTCCCCTCCCCCTTATTTTAATGTATCCCATCTCCCCTTATTTCATCTTTAAATATATTTAATTTTATATTTAACTAGCTGTACCTGGCACACGTTGCTGTGCCCTATTTAGGAGATGCGAGAAAGTCCAATCATCCACGGTGTGCCCTCCTCTAAACTGCAGTTGGATAGAGTGTGGGTCATGGGGGGCATGGTGTGCCAAGTTGGGTCTTTATTGGTTTTGTTTCTGGGCCACAGTGGTCTGTGGGGAATGATGTGTTTTGAAGTACTACAAATCCCATTTTCCATGGTGGTACTTCAAGTCCCATCATGCATGGTCGGGGCTCTGTGTGCCAAGGTAGGTTACTGTAAATTCAGGCCATACACAATGTCCCATGAGCTGAGGCCTAGTTAGGAACAGCAAGTTAATGAAGCCTTACTGTCAATTCAGGCCATACACAATGTCCAATGAGCTGAGGCCTAGTCGGGAGAATCAAGTTAATGAAGCCTTACTGTCAATTCAGAGCGTAAACAGCTTCCCAGTAAGTGAGGCCTAGTTAGGGAAATCAAGTTAATGAAGTCTTACTGTCAATTTAGAGCGTAAACAGCTTCCCAGTAAGTGAGGGCTAGTTAATGAAGCCTTACTGTCAATTTTGGGCGTGGTCTGTGATTTTTTGGGGTGTAAATTTTCGGTTGGAAGTGATTTGGGTGTTTGTGTTGGGGATTGGCTCAGGCCTTTTCCTTATTCTGTTTTGGCAGTTTATTATGGTTCGGAATTTTCATGTTGGCTGGCCAGTGCAGCAGTTATGCAAATCCGCCCTTATTGGCAGCCAATCATGTTGTTCAGAATGTAGAGGCTGGGTGAGTCTTTGGATGCTGGTAAATGTAGTTTTATTTTTACTCGTTGTTTTGGGGGCCTTTAGGTTTTGGGGGAAAGTTTCTTTGCTACAAACGTACCTTGCTTGAGGCCTATTTCTGTTGGCAAGTATTGTGTTTCTGCGTTGTATGGTTTCTTTGTTTGAGGTATACATCACATGACGTGAACCCATTTATATAATAGATACATGAGGGGAGATGGGGGGAGGGAATGAGGAGCCGCCTGAGGAGCCCCCTGCTTCGGCCTACCTTTTCCAAACGTGCAGGATCCAAGAGTACCCGGACGACGAGAGAGGCGACGACCGACTGAGTCGAAGAAGGTCCTAATCGCGTCTGTGGGCCTCAGCGATCCAGTAGTAGGTTTCTTAGGGTTTTTATACTTCAACACACTAGACTCTTCCCCCTCCTGGAGGTTCCAATTTCCCACGGCACACCTGATGATCACTCACGGCACACTAGTGTGCCCCGGCACACTGGTTGGGAAACACTGGTATACAACATGATTATTTGGATTTATCCCAACCTCGCCATAAGCAATAGTGACGGCTTTGAGGCTACCCACCATCCATTGGATTTCACTTTGAATATTATGATTTCTACAAGTGCTTTATGAATTGCAAGCCTTCAAATTATAGGACTGGATATAGGGATTATGGACCCTGTTTATTGACATCTACAGTACATACTATGGACTGCAAACTGCAAGTACTGTTATTGTACATTGTATGCATTATATGATTTTGTTGTCCGTGGTTTAGACTGAATATATTGATGCAACCCTCATGACATGGGGGTCTACCTTCTGATCATTAGACTTGCATTTGTTGAAAATACATTTATTATAATATTATAACGTGATTTACTGGAAACTGTTTGTTTTGTTTTGGTTATTCCTTTTTTGCTAGCCTTAGGCAGAAAGGCCTTGGAATCCCTTTGTTTGTAGGTCGTTGGCTTGTACGGGGGACCCTTCGCACAATCCTTCACTCAGGAGTCTGCTCATTTATTGATTTATTGACTTACTATATTTGTATACCGCCTTTCTCAGCCCACGAGCGACTCAAGGCGGTTTACAGAGGCAAAATTCAATGCCCAACATCATAAAACATATTTAAAAAACATTAACACATAATATATAATCATAATAAGGTCAGTAAAACATAAATCATTTCCGCCTCCAATGTCATTGTGCAGTCGTTCCGTATTCCTGTGCCTGTTACACTGTCTTAAAGATTTCCCAACGCTTGCTCAAACAGCCAGGTCTTGACTTTCCTCCAGAATGTTAAAAGCGTGGGGGCCGATCCAATGTCCTTGGGAAGGCATTCCGTAGCCAAGGGGCCACCACTGAGAAGGCCCTGTCGCTCATCCTCGCCAAACGTATTTGGGATGCAGGCGGGATCGAGAGCAGGGCCTCCCTGGACGATCTTAATGTCCTAGTTGGTTCCTAGGAGGCTTAGGTAGGCCAAAGGTCAAATGCAGGATGTCCCAGTAAACATAGCAGTTACCTTTTTGTTATAAGTATATGGTTGGGCCCTGCTGCAGGAGAGACCCTAGAGCTTGAGTATTTGCCATCCAGCTCAGCCCTGGGCTTACCCCCGAGGAGACCTGTAGCCACACCCTCATTCCAGCCAGCTGACCCAGGAGAGAATATAGCCCCTGCTGCAGCCTCACTGTGTGGCTACTTTAACAGCCGTTCTGCCCATCACCCAGCTGCCAGAACACCTGTGCGGGGTGTCCCCATGGCCCCCACAGCTTTGCCGTACAGATGTTCTGGCAGCTGGGCGATGGGTGGCACAGCTGTTAAAGTAGCCACACAGTGAGGCTGCAGCAGGGACCATATTCTCTCCTGGGCAGCTGGCTGGAATGAGGGTGTGGCTACAGGTCTCCTCGTGGGTAAGGCTGAGGTCGAATCTGGAGATTCTGACCTCGAAGGTCAAACTGCAGAGAGTCCCCAATATCCCTCTTGGCCCATGGCCTAAGTTGCACCAGTACCAGACCTTTTTTTCCCTTCTGCCCCACTTAGTTCCATACGTCTCAACGCCAGTTTCATCCCTCCCCATAAGCCTAGCCACCATTGCCTCCCCTCACCCCATCTGCACAACATTTACACAGCAAATAGTACATGAAAGACATTTTAGCAAACATCAACCAGCATAACCATAAGCCAGGACATTTCCCCCCAGCAACTACCAAAACCCCACACATGGCAATAACACATTGAACTCCATAAGCAGCCCACAGCAAGACAAAAGCCAAATACATTTTCCCTCCCATTCAGTCCCCAGAACACCAAAGCATACATTAGAAATACTTCACATAACATTGAAAAGAACATTTCTCCCAGCGCCCACACAACCCCACACATTGCCATAACCCTCACAACCCCACAAGCAAATCACATCTAGTCAAAAGCCAAAACTCTCCTCCCATACCGCCAAGCCACAACAGCCTGGCTAACCTCCATCCAGGCCTATGCAAGGCTGCTGCAATACCACTACCCACCACTAGGGCCGAAACGCCCGTCCCTCCCTCAACTGTAAAAGAAAAAACCCAAAACAAACAAAACACTTTAGAAAACAATAAACAAACCCCCCAAAGTCAACCCACTGCCCCTCCTACCGTATCTTCCATCCTTCTATGACCGGTCCGACTCTTCAGGCCGCTAGGGGGGCCGCGCGGGCGAGATGCACCTCTGCAGACTCGCCCGCCCCGTCGCCATCTTGGAATTGGTGGGGGCCCTTGCCAAGGGTGGGGGGCGAGGAGCGGAGCGATCCGCAGATAAGTGAGATCTCCATAGGAACCAATGTATTCAGTATCCACGCTTTGAAAGTTTCCCCGATTTGCCCCGTTGTTGTCCCAAAGCACTCTGCCCCTTCCTCCTATCTTGTCTCCACTCTTCCTTGTCCCCGTCTTTCCTTCCCGGCCTGGAGGAAGCTCGGGAAAGCAGCCGCTCGCAATCAGCGGCTTGACTCTACCGCTGGCGCGCTCAGTTCATCCGAGGACAATTGGCCCCCACCTTTTCTCGCATTAAAGTTCCATCAACTCTGCAGCAATGGTGAGTCCAAAACCGGCAGCAAGTCAACGATTTTGGACTATAAGGATCCTGAAGGGGGGAACGGGACCTCAAGCCTTCTGCCAACAAGGGGGGCATGGAGCTCAAGTACCAGAGCTCAATTTTCTCTGCTTTTGGCCGTTTTTCCTTGAACGAACTCAAGGTCCCTTTCCCTGACTGGAAAACTGTCAGAGGGGCCCAAAAGAGCACCCATGGACTTTGGAGGGAGGGAAGATGCCTTTGCCTCGGTAGATTGCCTTCAGGAGGTTTATGGGAAGGGATCTGTGCGAGTAGGGAGGCCTCAAACTCATAACCCGGGTCTGTGCGAGCTGGGACCTGAAGTTCGCCCAAGGACACTGATCATGGACTCTTCACTGCTACTTCTACTGCTTTGAGCTCAGCCCCATACAAGCGAGCACACCCAGGATCACTACCCCCAGACCCTCTCCCCTGATCACGAACTTTATAGTTTCCTCAAGGACGTTTCTCCTGTTTTTCCCCTTTACACCATGGACCCTCAATGACTTTGCTACTCCTTTGCACCCCAAGCCCCAAAGGCTCTGCAGTTCCCAAGGACAGTGGTTACATCAAGGTGGACTACAACTCCCAGGAGGAAAGCAGCATTGTGCTGCCTGTTCTAAAGATCATTTCTCTGGGAAGGAGGTTGCATGGGAATGTTATTGGGATGATTGCTGGGGATCTCAGTCTTGTTTATATTGTAACCCTTATGTGTTCCCCTTTTGTGTCACAGTAACATTAAGATAATGCCCTCAGCAGAGAGTTCCAGAGTTTAACAGAGCACAATAACCCTCTTTTCCCATCCATTTTGCCTTGCACAAATAATAACTTTGGGAGGGACGTTGGGTTTCTTCGTGGGGTGAGGCCCACACTTTTATGCCCAGGACTCCCCACATATGTCTCTGTCATTTTCGGAGCTTGGCCAATGATAGGGAATATGTACGGTCATATAATCAGAACCCAAAACATGGTTGTTTCATGCGAGCTTCGGACCCTCGCAGCCAGCCCCAATAGCTATCTTCCAGGACCATTTTAAACTGAGCAACCATGCTTCCAAGCTCAGCCAGGACTCCCTTTGCGGAGAGTTCCCCTGGTAAACAAATGATACCTTTTTCTGGCCATATGATGCTTTGCACCAATAATTGGGTGGAGGCCAGGTGTTCTGTGGAACATAGATTCCGCCACTATGGGCCGGGGTCCACCCGCTCGTGTCTCCCCTTGGCTTCGGAGCTTGACCCCCGAGGGACCCATGGGCTCTGGCAACCCCAAGTCACTCAGCCACACCATAGCTGGACCAAAATGGGCTTCGGACCCCCGCTTACCGGCTGCAATAAGTTATGATTTTGCCATTTTGAACTGAGAAACCATATTTTCCCGCTAGACTGAAACTCTCAACACAAAGGAGTTTCGGCCAGGACAAAAGACTGCCATTAAGGAATTCAAGACAAACAATAAACAGGAAGGTGAGCTTCCACATCGGAAGCTCGCCAGCCGCAGGGCATTCAGCCACAGGTTACTTCCTTCACCCAGCCGTTTTCCTTTGTGTCCTTTCCCGCCTTGCATAGCCGGCCAGGATTGGCTCGTTCGAATCTTGGCGCGTCTTTTCCTATTGGTTAAGGCGCGCCGGCTGCCTCCTGGCCCAGCTGACTTTGACAGCTCGGCCAATCAGCTGGAGCTACACGTGGGAGGGGAGGGCGCCCGATTCAAATGTAAATGACTGCTTTTTCTATATATTTGCCTGCATTTCCATTAAAGACTATGTTTTGCCTTTGGAAGCCTGCGTGGTTGGCATTCATCCTTCATCAGCTGATAAAGAAATTCTTCTCTCGGTCCGTGCGTGTTTCCGGTTTGGGTGAGAACTGAATTGGGTCTTGGTGGGATTTATAGTTTAAAGAATCACCCAGATTTGAGCCTTGATCCCCGCGGTTTAGGGGTGGCCTGGGGCTCGGTCCTCCTAAGGGAAGGGTCCCTCTTCTCTCCATTGTTCGATAACAAGCCCAAGGCTGGGCTGGATGGCAAATACTCAAGCTCTAGGGCAGGGGTGCTCATTAGGTAGCTCGGGAGCTACTAGTAGATCTTTGGCCCTCTTCCAGGTGATCTTCGGGCCTCACCAGCTGGATGGGGCCATGTGCGTTCCTGCTGCTGGCTTTTACTCTCGCGGTGATTCTTTCGCCTGTGGGGCATTGCAGGAAGAAGGAAGCATGAGGCGGGGCCTCTGGGGGGAGCGCCCTGCCTCTCTCTCGTCCAGAAGCAGCTGTGCAGCCTCCGTTGCCGGCGAGACAGGCAGGGCGGAGCGCTCCCTCTGGATGCCCTGCCTCGTGCTTTCTCCTTCCTGCAATGCCCCGCAGGCGGAAGAAGCGCTGTGTGGGCAGGAAACAGCAGCAGGAGCACACGCGGTGGCAAGGTAGATCTTTTGGACTTGGTTGCTTTAAGAGTAGCTGGCATGCTGAAGAAGTGTGAGCAGCCCTGCTCTATAGGACACCTGTGCAGGTGCTCATTTCCTGAGCTCCCCCGACTCACCTGTCGCCGGCTGCTTCTGGCTGCTTCTTCCACCCGCAGGCTTGGGTTGGCACTGAATGTTGACTTTGAAGCTCTTTTATTGTATTTACGTTGGAACTGTTCCATTGAGATGTTATTTTTATGACTGTATGTTTAAGCCGATACGCTAATTGTTTAATAATGCTATGTCATGCTTATTATGGTATGTGTCATGCCGCCTTGTATGCCGTGGTCTGTAAGCTGCCCTTGAGTGACCTGGTGAGGGGTGAGAAGGGCGGGGGACAGGCATGTAGCCAGGGGGGGGCTAAGGGGGCTTCAGCCCCGAAATTCTCAGGGTGGTCCGCGAAAAGGCCTTACTGGTACATTATTTAAACTGTTATGTTTATTCATATCATGATCTGATCACCATGCTCATTATATCCCACATTAATGGGGTTATTGGGATAACAATACAAAAGATTTGCTAGGGTAGACCCTCTTCCACCCAGTCTCAGCCCCCCCCAAACCAAACTCAGCCCCCTCCGAAACAAAATCCTGGCTACGGCCCTGGCAGGGGATACATGAAGAAGAATATCATCATCATCAATACGAGGCATACACCTGGATTCCATGGAATTCCTTGATGATGAAGGTCTCTTTAGAAAAGGGGGGAGGGTCAGCTGGGGCTTGATGGGTGCCCAGAATGACCCCCACATGGTCGCGGCATCAGGAAGGCTGAGAAACACGGGTGGGGCAGGTACTGGGCAGGGTCACCTGGGAGGAGCTCCTGGGCGAGAAGCAGGGCCAGGCAGGCCTCTTGACCCCGAGCCAGGAAAGCCCCCAGCCCAGCCCCCACCCCTTTGGGCCAGGAGGTTTGGGGCGGAGCCCGCGGGGAAATGAAAAGCGAGTCTCCATCCCACGCCCGGCTCGGAAGAAACGAAACTTTTGGGGCTGAGAGACGAGGAGGAGGAGAAGCAGCAGCAGCGGGGCCTCGAGTCTGCCTTGGCCGGCCTCTCTCTCTCTCTCGCCTTGGCCCCCGTTCTCCGCTTCTCCAAAGGAGAGGGCAATGGAGCCCCGCCGAGGCGGAGAAGGCCGGCGGAGAGGCCGGCGGGGCCGCAGCGGAGACCCAGGTGAGAACAACTTCCAGGTGACCACAGCTTCTCGCTCAGGCCTGGGCCAACTTCGGCCTTCCCTTCGAGTGTTTGCACTGCAGGCGGCAGGCTGCTAGCAATGGTGGGAGTTGCAGTTAGGGTTGCCATTTCTTGATAGAAGAAATCAGGGACATTTACGGGATTTTCCACAAAAATAAGGGACACTTCATTAAAAACTTGAAACTCAAACGTTAGCTAGAAATAGTTTTATTAACAGAATAAGACAATGATTGAAACTCACAAAAGAAACTGAATTACACTCTCTTAACAGCACATGGTATGTTTCTGCGTGCTTTGTCATGCAGAAAAAACATTATTAGGACTACCTAATTTTCTCCATCTGTATTTAGTCCTTGACTTTGCTGACTTTAAAAGTGCACTGTCTAAACATTAAAATAAAATAAATTTTATAAGACAGTACATCTTCATTATTATGCCAATAGTTAATGGTATAGTACAGTATGGGATACACAGCATTGTATAGTATTGGGATGCACAGCTAGGCCTATTTTAAGAGTAACTCTCAAGCAACCAGAAACTATCTTTATCCAACATGATCCAACATTTCCCTTGGGTAACGGTTAATTAGTCTACTGTACTTTGAAAAAGTCCTGTCTCGCCTCTTCCGTCCAACGGGGACGCAGGCTGCCCTGCGAGTTGGAATCCCCGGGCGGGCATTGCCGTGGAAACCGCAGCGCGCACCTTCCTCTGGTCAAACCCGCCCAGTCCTGTCCTGCTAGTCAATAATAAGGGACAGGGCCTGAAAAAAAGGGACACATATTTTAGGGCCAAAATAAGGGACATATGGGAACCCTAGTTGCAATCCAAAACACCCGGAGGGAGGGCCGAAGTTGGCCCAGGCTTGTGTTTAGCAGCAGGGAGGCCGTCTGCCGGGAGGGCTTGGATGGTGCCGCCCTAGAGGACATCATGGGGTTGGACTGGATGGCCTTCAGGGAGCCCTTCCGAATATCCCTCCCATCCAGTCACTCCCAAGAGCTGCAAACCTTGAACCACACACAGGGTGATCCTTCAAGGCTCAGGAAGTATTGATGATGCAAGTGCGACTTGTGTGTGTGTGTGTGTGTAGATATAGATATGTGTGTGTATAGATAGATGAGTTAGAGAGAGGAGAGAGAGATCCATCTTTTGGATCTAGGCTGTCCCTCCAGGTGTATTTGGACTTCTTCCCAGACTCTTCTCTTCAAGGGGTTTTGGACTTCAACTCCCAGAAGCCTCAGCTGTCTTGGTCAATCATCAGGGATTCTGGGAGATGAAGTCCAAAACACCTGGAGGAGGAGGAGAGTTTGGGAATGACTACAGACTGTTAGGAATTGTGGGAGTTGGAGTCCAAAACACCTGCAGGGAGGGCAGCACTTGGCCCATACCTGCTCTCTTCAGTTTGCTTCAACTTCATGGCCTTTTGAAGGGATGGCAACCATGGGAAGTAAAGTACTTACTTTGGGGGGGGGGGGTGTTTTCGTGTTTCATGTCCACCCAGAATCATCGAGCTGGAAGACACCTCATGGGTCCTCCAGTCCAACCCCATTCTGCCAAGAAGCAGGAAAATCGCATTCAAAGCACTCCCAACAGATGGCCATCCAGCCTCTGTTTAAAATCCTCCAAAGAAGGAGCCTCCACCACACTGCAAGACGGAGAGTTCCACTGCTGAACAGCTCTCTCAGTCAGGAAGTTCTTCCTAAAGTTCAGGTGGAATCTCCTTTCTTGTAGTTTGTAGCCATTGTTCCATTGCGTCCTAGTCTCCCTCCAGGGCAGCAGAAGGGAAGCTTTACTACCTCCTGCCTATGACTTCCCCTTACATATGTATACATGGCCCTCCTCATGTCTCCCCTCAGCCTTCTCTTCTTCAGGCTAAACTCGCCCAGCTCTTGAAACCGCTCCTCATGGGACTTGTTCTCCAGACCCTTGATCCTTTGAGTCGCCCTCCCCTGGACACATTCCCCTTTAGAGTCCACCTCTCCCTTCCATTGTGGTGCCCAGAAGGGCCTCTACGGTCCCAGTTCTGCGCAGGATTGGCTTTACTAGCCTTGGCCGCTCCCAGCATTGGCTGCTCCCTCCCGAGAGGGAAAGGTGGAACTACTGGCTGTTAGTAACGGTGGGAGTTGCAGTCCAAAATACCTGGGGGAGGGAGGGAGGGTCGAAGCTGGCCCAAGCCTGTGTTTAGCGGCAGGGAGGGCTTTGATGGTGCTGCCGCCCTACATGACATCATGGGGTTGGACTGGATGGCCTTCAGAGACCCCTTCCGAACATTCCTAGCCAGGGCCGTAGCCAGGATTTTGATTCGGGGGCTGAGTTTGGTTCGGGGGAGACTGGGTGGAAGAGGGTCTACCCTAGCAAACCTTTTGTATTGTTATCCCAATAACCCCATGAATGTGGGATATAATGAGCATGGTGATCAGATCATGATATGAATAAACATAACAGTTTAAATAATGTACCAGTAAGGCCTTTTCGCGGACCACCCTGAGAATTTCGGGGGGGGCTGAAGCCCCCTTAGCCCTCCCCCTGGCTACATGCCTGTTCCTAGCCATCCACCCATCCATTCACTCCCAAGAGCTGCAAACCTTGAACCACACACAGGGCGGTCCTTGAAGGGTCAAGAAGGATTGATGATGCAAATGCGACTTCTACGGTATGTCTGTGTCTATATAGATGTGTGTGTATAGAGAGGTTAGATCAGGGGTGGGCAATTATTTTTTCCAAGGGGCCACACGAGAGCCAAAAAATATGAAGGAGGGCCGCACCTAAAGGCGGAACTCCATTCTACATAATATCAATTGAATTTCTTTAGTAGTAATAATAAAAAGGCACTACATTGCATATTTTATATATTAATAAGACTGGTAAGAGTATATGTTATGAGCAATGAAAAAGAGAGGTGGTCATAGGAAAAATGGCATTTATTCTCTTTTCCTGTAGTTTGAAGCCATTGCTCCATTGCGTCCTAGTCTCCAGGGCAGCAGAAAACATGCTTGCCCCCTCCTCCCTATGACATAATCCCCTCTCATATTTATACATGGCTATCATGCCTCCTTCTCAGTCTTCTCTTCTTCAGGCTAAATATTCCCAGCTCTTTAAGCCGCTCCTCATAGGGATTGTTCTCCAGACCTCTGATCATTTTAGTCGCCCTCCTCTGGACACTTTCCAGTTTGTCAATATCTCCCTTCAATTGATATAATTACAGCATCTGAGGTTGTAGGAAAAAGTAGCCAAGTCATTATAAGATCTCTATTTTAAAATCTTAACAGCTGAACAAAAATGCTTCAATTTTTCCTGCAACAAGGAAATATTTTTATTATAGGAAAAATAGCAGCCCTGATCAAGGCTACCTGGCAAGGCAGATCAGGGGGGCTGCTGATTGGCCCGCCAGCCAGAGAAGAACAACAAGGCAAAAAGAGCTAGCTACTCTGCACAACAAACAAACACAAGGGGACTAAAAGGGAGTGGAAGACTACGACAATAGTAGCAAGATCAATGTTACACAAGCATAATCATCAGGCTGGTCAAGGAGCATACATTGTATTATGCAGTGCTAGCAGAAAGACACTCTGTTGTCAACATTCAGTAAAATATCATTCTGTATTTACATTTATACATACACATGGTAAAGAGACTAATAAAGAACCATCTATCTATGTATATAATAAAAATCAGTGTTTGCGGTCGAGCGAGGAATATGTAGCAGCGCTTCGATTGGCTGCCATTGTGGGATTATTTGCATAACAGGCTCTAACTGGCCAGCCTCAGAACTCCAACATTCTATGGCCCCAGACAGAGGGGATTGGTTGCCACTGAAATGGAATTTGCATAACTGACTCCAAATGGCCAACCACATCCCAAAATTCTAAAGTGACTCAGAGGAAAAAGGAAAGGCCTCAGGCAGTCAGCCACTGAGGCCCACAGCAATGACAGATCAGGACCAAACTTGGCAAACAGGCGACCAATGACCCACTTCACTACCTGGTGTGGTTTAGGGCAGGAGGGGCCATGAATGATGGGATTTGCAGTACCTTCACGTCATTCACTTCCCAAACAACACTAAAGCCCCTATAAAACCCAAACCAGGCCCAAAATTGACAGAAAGGTTTCCTTAACTTGATTTTCCTGACTAGGCCCCCGGGACTCGCAGTACCTTCACTAAGTTCCTGAGACCACTGCAAGCCACATAACCATCTAATAGGAACCAACCTTGGCACACAATGCCTTCCTCAAATAACCCGGGCATCGCCGGGTCCTCGGCTAGTACATCATATTATCAAGTGCTAGCATGGGGGACATGTAATTTATTTATTTTTATTTTATTTATTCAAATTTCTGTTCTCTCTGCCGCCACTCCCAAGTGGCTCGGGGCGGTTTACATGATTTAGTAAAACACAGTACAGTCTAAAAGATCTAAAAACAAGCATTTCAATTACATCACATTAACCAGGAACACCACAGAAGTGGTTTGCAGGGGAAGGGCCACGGTCATTCATGTTTCTGAAGGCCTGCCGAAACAGCAAGGTTTTACAGGCCTTCCAGAATGAGAGAAGGGTCTTAAGCCAGTGTGTTCCCAACCTTTTTTGAGCCGCGGCACACTTTTTACATTTGCAAAATCCTGGGGCACACCACCAACCAAAATGACACAAAATGACACTCTAACCCAGTAATACATATAGTTAATATGTTTTTTAAATGTATTATATACTCAGTGTTAAACCTGGACCTGTTTCAATGAACTCAACATGGATATCCTGGCAGAAATGGCAGAAAGACACAAATTTCCCACACAGAACTCCCATAACCAAGAGAAAATGCTATAAGAGTTTGGTGGGCATTGACCTTGAGTTTTGGAGTTGTAGTTCACCTATATCCAGAGAGCACTGTGGACTCAAACAATGTTGGATCAGGACCAAACTTGGCATGAATATTCAATATGCCCAAATATGAACGCAAATGGAGTTCAGGGGAAATAGACCTTGACATTTGGGAGTTGTAGTTGCTGGGATTTATAGTTCCCATCCAATCAAAGAGCATTCTGAACCCCACCAATGATAGAACTGGGCCAAACTTCCCACACAGAACCCCCAGGAAGCAAGAGGAGGTCTCTACTTGGGGAAAGGGAGGCGGGCCTTCCCCATGCATGGAGAGGGAGAGACCAAGTAGACAACGGGTGGGGGGGTGTTTGTAATTTTGTGCCATTTCTTAGGGTTTTTATACTTCAACACACTAGACTCTCCCCCCCCCCCCCCACACACACCGGAGGTTCCAATTTCTCATGGCACACCTGATGATCGCTCACGGCACACTGGTTGAGAAACACTGTCTTAAGAGACCGAATCTCGGTCGGCAGCGCATTCCACAAGACCGGGGCTATGACCGAGAAAGCCCTTCGCCGAGTTACGGTCAGATGGAGCATCTTAGGGCTTGGGATAACCAGGAGGTTGTGTTCTTCAGAACGAAGGGATCTAGTGGGACAATATGGGATGAGACGGTCCCTCAGGTACACTGGCCCCAGACCATTCAAGGCCTTAAAAGTCAACACGAACACCTTGAAGGCAATCCGGCATTCTACAGGCAGCCAGTGATCACAATATATAGCACAGTACAATCACACGAATAGAGCAGTGAAGTAATCCACTAGAGAAACCCACAGTCTTTTGAAGTTCTTATGTATGAAAACCATCCCTCCAGTTCCCAGGATAAAAAAGCGCCACCTCACAATAAGTCCTCGGCTGGTGTGTGCTCCCACGGCACGTTCCGTGTATTCCCCCTGGAACACGCCGGTGTGGGCGTGGAGATAGAGGGGGGGGAAGGAAACAAGGAGAAGGTTATTGGGAGAGAGTTCCCCACAGCGATGTAGGCACACACACACAGGCCCGGATTACCCATAAGGCCACCCTAGGCCAAGGCCTAGGGCGGCAGCTTTGGGGGAGCAGCGGATCCAGACCCACCCAAATTGAGGAAAAAAATTAACTGATTCTCGGGCGCTTGCTTCTGCGCCTGCGCACTGAGGAGCAAGGCAGAAGGAGCCGGGGGAAGTCCCGCCGCCCCTAGGGCGTCTGACGTGGCTTCCCCCGCCACCTCCTTGCTCACGTGGGTGGGCACCGCTCCTTCCTTCAGTGAAGGGAGGAGGGGCGCCCGTGCGAGTGAGGCGAAGGCGGGGGAAGCCACGTCAGATGCCCTAGGGGCAGGACTTCCCCCGGCTCCTTTTCCCTCGTGCCGGCTCCGCCCCCCCACAAGTGGCCCCACCCCTCAAGCGGCCCCACCCCCGGGGGCGGCATTTTCCCCTGAAGGCCTCCTGCTCTTTCCCTGAAGGCCTCCTCTTTCCTGCGAGGGAGGTGGTCACGAGCAGGAGACACTCAGGGAGGCGGTGCTTCCTGCAGAAGTTCTTCCGTAGCCGCAGAGGGACAGGAACGGAGACACTCTCCTCCCTCCCTTTCCCCCCCATAAGCAGGACACAAAGCATCACGCGTGCTTCTTTAACATGTAGCCGCCCCAATGGGAGTTCGCCTCCCTCTCTTCAGGACGAAGCCTTGAGGGATCCGCCGGGCCACACAGCATCGGCCTGCGGGCCGCAAGATGGCCAGGTCTGGGTTAGATAGAGAGATAGAGATAAATAGATCTATCCATCTTCTGGATCTAGACTGTCCCTCCAGATGTATTTGGACTTATTCCCAGACTCTTCTCCTCCAGGGGTTTTGGACTTCAGCTCCCAGAAGCCTCAGCTGTCTTGGTCAATCATCAGGGTTCTGGGAGATGAAGTCCAAAACACCTGGAGGAGGAGAGTTTGGGAATCACTATGGGCTGTTAGGAATTGTGGGAGTTGGAGTCCAAAACACCTGCAGGGAGGGCAGCACTTGGCCCATACCTGCTCTCTTCAGTTTGCTTCAACGTCATGGCTTTGTGAAGGGGTGGCCACCATGGGAAGTAAAGTACTTACTTTGGGGGGGGGGGAAGGTGTCCTACAGCTGGGAGACACCTCGTGGGTCCTCCAGTCCAACCCCATTCTGCCAAGAAACAGGAAAATCACATTCAAAGCACTCCCAACAGATGGCCACCCAGCCTCTGTATAAAATCCTCCATAGAAGGAACCTCCATCACACTTCAGGGCAGAGAGTTCCACTGCTGAACAGTATTCACAGTCTGGAAGTTCAGATGGATCTCCTTTTCTGTAGGTTGAAGCCACGGCTCCATTGCGCCCTAGTCTCCCTCCAGGGCAGCGGAAAGGAAGCTTGCTCCCTCCTCCCTGTGACTTCCTCTCACAGACCAACTCCGCTGCCAGCTTGACCAAGGCGGGTCTGCGCTGCTCGTGTTATTTGGACCTCACGGCAGCGTTTGACACGGTCGACCACAATCTGTTGACCCACCGCCTGGCCATGGCTGGAGTGAGGGGACAGCCCTAAAATGGCTGACCTCCTTCCTCCACCAGCGGTCTCAGCGTGTGAGGAGGGGCGGGGTGGTCTCCGAGGGCTCCTCATTAGTTTGTGGAGTTCCGCAGGGGGCCATCCTCTCCCCTCTGTTATTTAACATCTACATGCAGCCGCTTGCACAGCTGGTGCGGAGTTATGGGCTGGAGTGTCACCAATATGCGGATGATACCCAGCTCATCCTGAGGATGGAGGGCAGGCCGGGATCCGTCCCCCGATAATTTCCAGCACTGCCTCGAAGCCGTTACTGGATGGCTGCGAGCCAGTAGGTTGAGGGTGAATCCGGACAAGACGGAGATCCTGTGGCTGGGCCGTCCGGGCACGGGAGGGATCCGCCTTCCAACCCTGGATGGGGCGACACTTCGCCCGTCCCCATCGGTGAAGAGTCTAGGAGTCACGCTTGACTCTGAGCTGTCGATGGAGAAGCATATCTCCATCGTCAGTGGAGTGGCTTTCTACCACCTCCGACGGAGATCTTGTGGCTGGGCCGCCCGGGTGGGGTAGATGTCCAGCTTCCGACCCTGGACGGCGAGGCGTTATGCCCATCGTCTTCCGTGAAGAGCCTGGGAGTCCATCTGGACTCTCAGCTGACCATGGAGGCCCAGGTCTCTGCGGTCAGCAAGGTGGCCTTTTCCCATCTCTCCGACAGGCAAGGAGGCTGGCCCCTATCTCTCCCGGAACGACCTCGCCACGGTGATCCAAGCCACGGTCATCTCAAGACTAGATTACTGCAACGCGCTCACGTTGACCTTCCTTTGTCGGGGGATCCGGAGCTCAAGCTGGTGCAGAACACTGCCGCCCGGCTCCTGTCTGGCTCTCCAGCAGGTTGCCATATAACACCTGTTTTGCAGGACCTGCACTGGCTGCCAATTGAGCACCGGATCGCCTTCAAAGTGTTGGTTCTCACCTTTAAGGCCTTGCACGGCCTGGGGCCAGTGTATCTGAGGGACCGTCTCACTCCATATTGCCCTCTGAGATCACTGCGGTCCGAGGATGCTAACTTTTTTGAGGTACCTTCGGGCGAAGCTGGCACGGCTGACATCCACCCGCCGGAGGCGTTTTCTGTCATAGCTCCCACGCTGTGGAACGCCCTCCCGACCGACACCCGGGCAATGAAGGACCTGCTCCCCGTTCAGGCGGGCTTGTAAAACCTATTTGTTTAGGCAGGCCTTCGATGGGTAGGCCCGCGTCTTGGTTGTGCCACTACCTCAACTGTGTTGTTGTTTTTACTGTGTTGCTTGTTTGTAATTGTTCTTAACCTTCTGTATTTTATTGTGCCTTCGGCTCTTGTAAGCCGCCACGAGCCTTCGGGAGTCGGCGGCATAGAAACCCGAATAAATAAATAAATAAATAAATAAATAAAAATATTTATTAGGCCTGGGTAGGTTGGTTCGGAATCTTCTTAATTAATTGAAGCGATTTCAAAGCGATTTGGGAACCTGGAAGAATCCTTGCCATTTCGAAGCTTTTTCCGCCGTTTCTCTTACGAAGAGTCGGAAATGATTCAGCTTTTTAAACCAGTTTCCTTTCCCTCCGGCGTCAGACCTGGGGTGAGAGTCGCATCCAAACTGGGTTAAACACAGCTCTCGCCCCGGACTGACGCGGGAGGGAAGGAAGGAAATCCGCATCCAAACTGGGTTAAACACTATTTAAGAGAGAGCTGTGTTTAACCCAGTTTGGGTGCGGATTTCTTCCCTTTGCTCCCCCCGCCCCTTTTTTTTCTGGAATAAAGCAACTACTTTCAAAGTAAAGACCACCCAATGAAACGGGAAATAACACTTTGAAACCGGAAGTCTTGGAAGTTTTGAACAGTTTTGAACTTTTTTCCTGTGAAAATCGGAACTGACTTTAGATCCAAAATGAGGTTTGAACCATTTTTTGTAAATCAAACAGGCCTAATATTGATCCCTGGCCTTCCTCATGTCTCCCCTCAGCCTTCTCTACCGCTGGCTAAACACGCCCAGCTCTTGAAGCTGCTCCTCATGGGGCTTGTTCTCCAGACCCTTGGTCATTTCAGTCGCCCTCCCCTACACACAGTATTCCAGCTTAGAGTCCACCTCTCCCTTCCATTGTGGTGCCCAGAAGGGCCCTTCGGTCCCAGTTCTGCTCAGGGTTGGCTTGACCAACCTAGGTAGACTTTCCCTAAAGTCTAGCACTGAGCCCATCGCAGAAGAAAAATCATGCGCACACACAGGTCCGCTGCCTGCCTGCTCGCCACTGGGTAGCTCTAGAACCCCCACCCACCCCCCTTCTCTGGACAGCAAGGCCAAAACCCAAAGCGGGAGAGAGGGATGAGGTCAGCCACCCAGTGGTCACTTAGAGTTCTGAACTGCTCACCACCAGAACTTTAGCAGCACTATAGAAGCAAAGCACCAGCGCCACCTAGTGTTCGCCACCAGAACTTTAGTTTTGTAAGTACTTTAGAGCCATTTTAGAACCATGATTGACCAGGCTAATATATATCTCTGGGATAATGTCCAGGGTGGGAGGGAGACCCCATGTCTGTTTGAAGCAAGTGTGAATGTTGCGATGAGCCAGCTTGATTAGCATTGAGCAACCATGAAGTTTGCAAAGTCAATCAGAGAGGGCATGAAAATGAATAAAATCTGGTTAACAGTATTAAAAAAAACCCAGAATCAAGTCAGTAAATAATAAACACCACTCAGAAACAGGAGAACTCCAGGCAGCTAACAATCCGGTGCCACAACCTCTGAGGATGCCTGCCACAGATGCAGGTGAAATGTCAGGAAAGAATGCTTCTGGAACATGGCCATACAGCCTGAAAAACCTACGACAACCCAACCAAGTGCCATTTATTTAACACCTTGCAAACAGAGGGTTCCTCCAGGCAACAGAGGCCAGGCCACCTCTATGCAAATACTCTCACTGTTTGACTTTGCAGCAACATGGCTCCTCAATGCTCTTCAAGCTTACTAATTGCAACATTCACACTTGCTCTAAACCAGTGGTTCTCAGCCTATGGATCTCTCCACAGGTGTTTGGCCTTCAACTGCTGGCGACTAATATTAAAAAGATTTCAGAGCAGCTTTTAAACTGATTCCTAGGGGAAAGTCGACAGGAGCTGGGCAGCTTCCGGTTCGAGAGGGTGAAATGCCAAGTATGGAGGAGGAAATCCATACACAAATGGCTGAGTCAACAGAAAAGATAGATAGTAGTAGTCGAGAGGTAGGACATGGTAGGCCTTCTACAAATTCTCACAAACAGCCAAAGTTGAAAGTGCACCAGAGAAATAAATATAAATGTCTGTACGCAAACGCTAGAAGCCTTCGAACAAAAATAGGGGAGTTGGAATATTTGGCAAAGGAAAAAAATATTGATATTATTGGCATAACAGAAACCTGGTGGACGGAGGAAAACAAATGGGACACAAAGATTCCAGGTTATAAACTGTACAGGAAAGACAGGAGAGGGAAAAATGGTGGCGGTGTGGCCTTGTACATAAATGAAGAGCTAGAATCTCATGAATTAGAATTTCAAGAAAATTCAAACTCACCTACAGAAACATTGTGGTTAAAAGTCCCAGGACAAAAAACTAATCTAGTATTAGGGATCTGCTATCGCCCTCCCAACCAAACTCCAGAGGCAGACTGCTATCTGGAAAATGAAGTTAAACAGGCCTCAAAAGAAATACATTAGTCATAATGGGGACTTCAACTATCCCGAATAGATTGGCCAAATTCTTGTTTCTACGCATGAAAGAGAGACAAGGTTCCTCGACATGCTAGCTGATTATTCCCTTGAGCAGATGGTCATGGAACCAACCAGGGGAAAGGGGATCCTGGACTTGGTGCTAACTAATGAACAAGATCTCGTTCAAGATGTCCTTGTAACTGAGCCCATAGGTACCAGTGACCACAACACAATAACCTTCAACTTAAGTTTGGATAGCAAACTGTCAGTGAAAACTAACACAGAGACCTTAAATTTTCACAAAGGGAATTTCACCAAAATGAGAAAAATTGTAAAGAACAAACTAAAAGGAGCAGTAAAAACAATCAAATCCCTCCAAAATGCTTGGAAACTGTTTAAAAATACCATAAAACAGGCCGAACTAAAATGCATTCCAATAAAAGAAAGAGGCATGGAAAGTCCAAAAGGACACCAGTATGGCTTACAAATGAAGTAAAAGATGTGACTGGAAAGAAGAAAAACTCATTTAAGAAATGGAAGGCTCTTCCTACCGAGGAGAACAGAAAGGAACACAAGCTCTGGCAAACTAAATGCAAAGCAACAGTCAGGAAAGCCAAGAGAGATTTTGAGGCACACATAGCAAAGAATATTTTAAAAAACAACAAAAACTTCTTTAAGTACATCAGAAGCAGGAACCCAACTAGAAAAGCAGTTGGGCCACTCGACGACAATGGCCAGAAAGGGAAAATCAGCGAAGACAAAAGAGATTGCTGAGCGGCTAAATGACTTCTTTGCCTCCGTTTTCACACAGGAGGACAGACAACATATGCCTTCAGCTGAGTCAGTTTTTCAGGGAGGGAATTAAAAGAATTAAAACAGATAGAGATAAACAAGGAGGATGTTCTCATATGCCTTACTAAACTAAATGTCAACAAATCACCAGGTCCAGACGGCATCCACCCCAGAGTTCTTAAGGAACTCAAGTGTGAAATTGCTGAACTTCTAGCTAAGATATACAACCTTTCTCTAAGATCAGGCACTGTACCCGAGGACTGGAGGGAGGCAAATGTAACCCCGACCTTCAAGAAAGGATCCAGGGGTGATCCAGGAAATTATAGGCCAGTCAGTTTAACCTCAGTTCCAGGCAAAGTGATGGAAACCATTATTAAAGAAAAGATTACTAGGCACATAGAAGAACAGGCATTGCTGAAAGAAAATCAACATGGTTTCTGCAAAGGCAAATCATGTCTTACTAACTTGTTAGAATTCTTTGAGGGTGTAAATAAACACATAGATAAAGGGGACCCAGTCGATATTGTTTACCTTGACTTTCAAAAGGCTTTTGACAAAGTCCCTCACCAAAGGCTCCTAAATAAGCTCTTCAGCCATGGAATCAGAGGACAGGTCTTGTCCTGGATTGGAACCTGGCTAAACTGTAGGAAACAAAGGGTGGTAATAAACGGACATTTCTCTGGGTGGAAAGAGGTGAGAAGTGGCGTACCCCAAGGTTCAGTTTTGGGTCCGTTACTTTTTAATTTATTCATTAATGACCTGGACGTAGGAGTGAATTCTGAGGTAGCAAAGTTTGCAGACGACACTAAACTGTTCAGGGTAGTTAAAAATGAAACTGACTGTAAAGAGCTCCAGAAAGATCTCGAAATTGAGTGAATGGGCAACAAAGTGGCAAATGCATTTTAACCTAAACAAGTGTAAAGTCATGCACATCGGGGCAAAGAACCCCAACTACACCTACAAATTGATGGGGTCAAAGCTCTCCGAGACAAACCAGGAAAGGGATCTTGGGGTCTTGGTGGACAGCTCAATGAAGATGTCAACCCAGTGCGCTGCAGCAGTGAAAAAAGCAAATTCTATGCTTGGCATGATCAGAAAGGGAATCGAAAATAGGTCGGCAAATGTTGTATTACCTCTCTACAAATCTATGGTGAGGCCACATCTGGAGTACTGTGTACAATTCTGGTCTCCGCACCTTAAGAAGGATATAACGGAACTGGAAAAGGTACAGAAAAGGGCAACAAGAATGATCCAAGGGATGGAGCGGCTCCCTTATGAAACCAGGTTGCAACGCCTGGTCTTTTCAGCCTTGAAAGACGGCGTCTAAGAGGTGACTTGATCGAAGTGTATAAAATCATGCATGGGATAGAAAAGGTGAATAAAGAACAATTATTTTCTTTGTCACAAAACACTAGGACTAGGGGGCACTCCTGAAGCTCCAAGGTAGGAAAATTAGGACTAACAAAGGGAAATATTTCTTCACCCAGAGGGTCATTGGGTTATGGAACTCACTTCCAGAAGAGGTTGTGACAGCTGTCAGCCTGGACAGCTTCAAGGCAGGATTAGACAGATTCATGGATACCAAGTGTATCGGTAGTTACTGAAAAGGACATTCAAGTGCCACCTCGGAGTTGGTTGAGGTAGGCAGGATTTCCCTGGGTACTGGTTGTGGGGGGTCGGGAGCAGGTCAGGGTTTTGCCCTCCCTTCTGCTCGAGATCCCCGTGTACAACTGGTGGGCCACTGTGTGATACAGAATGCTGGACTAGATGGGCTGAGGTCCGATTCAGCATGGCTCTTCTTATGTTCTTATGTTCTAACTCCCAGAAATCCTAACAGCTGGTGAACTGGCTGGGATCTCTGGGAGTTGCCGGCCAAACTCTGCTCTAAAGAGACAAGGCTTCTTCCTCCCACTCTGGACGTCATTCCACAGGTATACTAGATACCCTCCACTTGCTTCACTGCCAGCCTCTGAAGATGCCATTCGCCACAGAGAAAGGCGAAATGCCAGGAGAGAATGGCCCAGAAAACTCACCGCAACCCAATGAGGAGTGGAGCAGCCAAACAAATTCCTCTCATAGAAAACCACCCTGGTCCCTGGGCCTCTGCAAGCGTGGGGTGGGGGGAATTCTGGGTTCCCGCGCCCTGCCCTCCCCACCGTTTCTTGAGGGATCGCAGCCCAAGGCTGGAGGGGGTTCCAGCTGAGCCCCAGTGTCCTTTCCAAGGAAGAGGTTTGGGGGGATGGGGCTGGAATCCTAGAGCTCATTATGAGGGGCCCCCAAGGGCCATCCAGTCCAACCCCTTGCTGCCAGGCAGGAACCTACAACCTAGGCCTTCCTGATAGATGGCCATTCAGTCTCTGGGTGTGCCAGGAAGTGCCAGCGAGCTTCTTTTGAGAAGATGGAGCCCCCCCCCCCCAAAAACGTTGCCTGTGGTAAGTCTGGCTCAGTTCCGTCTGCATCTGCCTCTGGTCTTGGGGGCAGGGGTTTGGTGTACATATTGCTGATCCCAAAGTTGAGGCCATTCGGGGGGGGGGGGCAGGAAAAGAGATCCCACCTAAACGGGCAGTAGAAGAGTCTGGTGGAGTCTCCTTCTCTGCAGAGGCTGGATGGCCATCAGTCAGGAGGACTTAGGTTGTGCCTTCTTCCCAGGCAGGATGGGTGGTTTTTGGGCTCTCCTTTTGATTCTGTGATTTTATGCCCAGGAAAGGCTTTGGGAGGGGGCTCCCCTTCTGCTGCTGTGGCAGGACCTAACTGCACTCTTCCTGTTTTTACCCCAGGCGGCCCGGCTCCAGCTCGGTTTATGGGGGGTTTCCAGACCAGAGAGGGTCCCAGGGCCCAAAGGGGGCGCCCCCCACTCCGTGGATCCAGAGGGGCAAGGAGGGGCGCTGGCTCAGACTGGAACAGCCCCCAGTGCCCCTCGCAGTGGATCGGGACCTCCTTCCTGG
Organism: Anolis apletophallus; assembly: GCA_030556195.1. Classification (NCBI taxonomy): domain Eukaryota; kingdom Metazoa; phylum Chordata; class Lepidosauria; order Squamata; family Anolidae; genus Anolis; species Anolis apletophallus. Next base: position 1,888,105 of record JARBWK010000005.1, read on the forward strand.
CGGGGCTGCTGAAGAAGGAGCCGTCAGAGGTGGCCATCACGCTGGCCTCCAGCACGGGCCTGGAGGAGGCGCTCTCCCAGGCCGTGCCCCAGCCGCGCTTCCTGGAGCTGCTCCTGCAGGCCCTCCGCAAGGCCTGCTCCTCGCGCACCAACCGGCAGAGCATCCACAGGCTGCTGGGCCTGGTCAAGGAGTCGGCCTTCCTTCGCCAGTGTCTCCCCCAGTATGTGACGGGGATGATGACCGAGGCCATCCCAGCCGTGCGACACCGGTACCCGCAGCACGTAGACAACATCTTGGCCCTGGTGCAGGAGCTGACCAGCATTTTCCCGGCCAGCGCCATCCAGCCAGTGGTCATGCTGATGTCCCTCATGCCAGCCGCCATCAATGCTCTCCGGGCCTCCGGGGTGGATTTCAAGGAGGAGACAGAGAAGCAGCTGGAGCGGGTCCAGGCCTACGTCCAGCACCTGCAGGAGCGGCGCCGGGAGGGCACCCTGAAGGTGGACAGCCCCGTGCGGATGGGGGCCTTGGGAGAGGCGGAGGGCGAGGTGGAGGACTATCGGGCACTGTCCATTTTTCCCACCTACACGGAGCTGCGCCAGGTGGAACGGCCTTTCCTGCGGCCCAACACCCTCCGCCAGCCGTACGAGGGGCCCGCACTCTACCTGGAGACCCACTTCCGGCTGCTGCGAGAAGACTTCATTCGGCCCATGAGGGAAGGCATCGCCCAGATCCTCCGTGACACCGAGGAGAGTGGCCTGAGGAAGAAGAAGTTCGATGACATCCGGGTCTACTTCGATGTCCAGATCGTGGCTCCGCAGTGCTCGGCCTCCGGCATCGAGTACCGAGTGCAGTTCGACACGCGGCCGCTGCGCTCCATCCGGTGGGAGAACTCCAAGCGGCTGATCTTCGGCTCCCTGGTCTGCCTCTCCAAGGATGGCTTTGAGAGCTTCCTCTTTGCCACGGTGGCACACCGGGACCCCAAGGAGCTCAAGAAGGGCTGGGTGTGGGTCTCCTTCTGCGAGAGCAGCCGGCCCCTCCTGGCACAGACGCAGCCCTCGGACTCCTTCCTCATGGTGGAGACCGCAGCCTACTTCGAGGCCTACCGCCACGTCCTGCAAGGGCTGCAGGAGGCCCAGCCAGAGGAGCTCCCCTTTCAGAGGTACCTGGTCCGGTGTGAGACCGACGTCAGTGCCCCCGCCTACCTCGAGGGCCCCAGGCGCTCCTATGACTTTGCCTGCCTGGTGCAGAAGGTGCCCACAGAGGAGCCACCTAAGGAGGAGCAGGAAGGCAATCACGACGACCCTGATCTGTTCAGTCTCCGGCATCGACTACAGACTGCACTTCAACGCCGGACCACTGCACTCCGTCATCGTAGGCTCTCTCGTCTGCCCCCCAGAGAGGCAGGCCCCTCAGTCGACATTCTGGACCCGCAGCAGTGGCCCAGCAAGGAGGCCCTGGGACTGGATGACTCGCAGCGGGAGGCCCTGCGCTTGGCGCTCACCAAGGAGCTGGCCATCATCCAGGGGCCCCCGGGGACAGGTGAGTGGGGCTTCATGGGGAGGGAGGTCCTGGTCATTCAGCACCCTGCATGGGGCTTAACCAGGAGATGTTGCCTTACTGTGACACAAGGGTCCCTAATGCTGATTCTTATGCCTGTGTGTCAGGCCTCTTGAGGTAGGGAGAGGCCCCATGATGCTCCCTTCTCCCAAGAAGGGTAGCAGAGCACACTCAAGACTTGAGTTCAGAAGAAAGGGGAAGTGACCTCTGCATGCAGGCAGCAAGCAAATACACAGTGAGGTACATAGATGTAAGTAGCAGAGGAGAAAACACAAGGCAGCAGGCCATGTCCCAACGGGTTCCCCCTGTCCCAAATTGCTCTTTAGATGCAAGGGTTGGCGCGTCTTCAATTCCAACACACACACATACATACACCCAAAACTCACTCAGTCAACCCTGATAGAGCAGAGGCTCTTCTGAAGAGGAGGTCCTGATCCTTCTGCATCCAGCATGGGGCTGGACCCGTACACCTGTGTGCCAGGCCTCTTGAGGCAGAGAGATGCCCCATGATGCTCCCTTCTTCAAAGGATAGCGAAGTACAGTCAAGATACTTGGGAAGACGGGGGAAGCGACCTCTGCATACTCAACTTGGGGTGGTTCCACCATAAATATAGCAGAGTACCAGAAATAAACTTCTTTACCAGCAGAAACGTACGTATGGTGAACTGGGATGGGCTTCTATATCTTAGGATGGCTTAGGATTGTAGACTCCGAACTTTAGGTTCAAAAATATTTATTGAAGTAAAAGAAATGCATCCTTGATAGAAAAGCTCTTGGAGCTCACTTCCTTACGAGTCTCATCTTCCAGAGGAAGTAAAAGGTAAATAGTCCATGCAGCTACATTTTGCCTAGAGGGAGGCAAAATACGTCCTCACTGCAAGGAAGAAAAGGCAGAAAAGACTGGAAAATGGTGAAGACTATATGGTAAGCCCAGGGCAGTTAAACTTAAAGTGGAAGTTTCCTCACAGAATTCCATTATTACATCACCAAAGGGGAACAAAGGAGAGAGCCTTCTCCTCTGGGCCCCGACTCTGGAACTCATTGCCGACAGAGATCAGGAAAGCCCCCACTTTAGCAACTTTCAAGAAGGATCTGAAAACCTGGCTTTTCCGTTGCTGTCACGAGCACCGACTTAGAACTGCCCCTTTAACACACACACGGAGACGTAGTAAAGGCTAACTAAGTTTATTGAATAAAACAAGTCCAAAAAAGCAATTCACTTAAAAAGTTCATAGAATAAAGTAATCAGCACAAAGCTGCAGTTCAGTATAGAAAGCAAAGTTCCAAGAAGAAGTTTCAAAGGCAAACGTGGCAAAACTTGGCAAGGCTCCCGGATTCAATCCGGAACGAAGCAGGAGATCCGCACCAATGCGAATCTCACACAAAGCAAGGACTTGGTCTTGGACGAGCCAAACTAGGCTCCAGGAATCACTCCGCTTCGCGCCCTTCAGATCAGACGTGGCCGGAGAACTGACGATCAGTTCCCACGGGGCCGTACTTAATCCCTCGGCCGGGAACCCCGACGATCTAGGGCCCGGCGTCTCCAGTCTCTACTTTCCGAACGGCGACGGTCTAGGGACAGATGCCAGCTCCTCCTGCCCTCCTCTATGTCCCTGCGCCTGTTATGAGAACGGCCCCGCTCTTGCATTTCAGTATCGCTATCTTCCTGAGAAGCAGCCTCCCCCGGAGTTTCCCCGCCGCTAGCCACCATCCGCAGCTCGGCCAGCTCTTGGGAACCTCGGCCGATTGGGAATTCATAACTACCTCCGCTAACGGTTTCGCTGCCTCCCATCTCCACCTGGTCCGCTCCTTCCCCGGGAGAATGCTCCCACCCGGGATCCCAGGCTAAGCTCTCTACAGGTGAAACGGGCAAAGGCACTGCTGACCAATCTTGCTCTGGGCCTTCCAACTCATCCTCCGAGTCCCTTCCAGCCTGTTCGGGTCCCAATGCCAACGGAACCCCCGGCGCATCACCCCCTCCCAGTGGCACGAACGGGCCCATGGGTGCTACAGTTGCGCATTTGGAGATCATTCATACATTTTTAACTGCACCTCGGTGCCTATCCCTATAGAATAATTCTCCCCCACTATTAGAAGGCTTGATCCTATGACTCTGTTCTAGGAGTCTCCCCTCTCTGCTCCACTCCTCTCTCACCCTGGGGTTTTAATCATGTTATCTTTTATACGTGGCCCGCTCATTGTTACTGTGTCTGAATGGTTTTGGTTTGTTGTATTATTTTATATTGCCTATGGCAGTGTTTCCCAACCAGTGTGCCGTGAGCGATCATCAGGTGTGCCGTGGGAAATTGGAACCTCCAATTCCCTTTCTTCCCCCTCCTGCCAAACACTTTTTCTTCTCCCCTCGGGCTCCCTTCTTCCCAGCCTTGCTTTGCCTCGTTTTGCTCTGGGGCGAGTCTGCGCAGTAGCGCCCACACGGGTCACATGTCACTCCCTCCCCCCTCCCCTCCTGAACACGCTCACGCTGCCCCCTCGGATCAAAATGGCGGCAGAAGCGGCAGTGGAGAAGAAGAAGTAAGTGTTTGGCAGGAGGGGGAAGAAAGGATGAGAAGGGGAAGGGGGAGGAAGAGGCCTCTGTCGGAAGCTGGCATGGGCAAACTTGGACCTTCCAGGTGTTTTGGACTCCAACTCCCACCATTCCTAGCAGCCTCAGGCCCTTTTCCTTTTCCCCCCTCAGCCACTTAAGCAGGAAAGGGCCCCAGGCTGTTAGGAATGGTGGGAGTTGGAGTCCAAAGCACCCAGAGGGCCGAAGTTTTCCCATGCCTGTTTGAGGGACCTTAAAGTGGTGAGCCTCCTTTCAACATTGTGATTCTGGATAGAAAACAAACAACAACATACCATAAATTGTTTGGGTCCACAGTGCTCTCTGGGTGTAGGTGAACTACAACTTCCAAACTCAAGGTCAATTCCCAAGCAAACCCTTTCAGTACTTTCTGTTGGTAATGAGAGTTCAATATGACAAGTTTGGTTCAATTCCATTGTTGCAAGAGTTCAGGATGCTCTTTGGCTGTGTGTTAATTATAAATCCCAGAAACTGTAACTCCCAAATGTCAAGGTCTATTTCCCCAAACTCCATCTGTGTTCACATTTGGGCATATTGAGTATTCATGCCAAGTTTGGTCCTGATCCAACATTGTTTGAGTCCACAGTGCTCTCTGGATATAGGTGAACTACAACTCCAAAACTCAAGGTCAATGCCCACCAAACTTTTATAGCATTTTTTCTTGGTTATGGGAGTTCTGTGTGGGAAGTTTGTGTCTTTCTACCATTCCTGCCAGGATATCAAGGTTGTGTTCATCGAAACAGGCCCAGGTTTCACACTGAGTGTATAAATACATTTAAAAACATATTAACTATATGTATTACTGTGCTAGAGTGTCATTTTGGTTGGTGGTGTGCCCCAGGATTTTGTAACTGTAAAAAATGTGCCGTGGCTCAAAAAAGGTTGAAAAACACTGTGGTCTAGTGTATTTTTATGATTTATTTACTTCTTTATGTTGCTGTTTTGTGTTTTGTATTGTATTATTTTCTGTAATACACTGTTGGGCTTGGGGAGATGGTGGTGGGGAATAAACAAAGATTATTATTATTATTCGAGACAGTGGCTGGCAGGAAGAGTAAAGGCGAAGCCCTTTTTGGGGGAAAATGGATAGGAATGCCGGGTGAGGAATCCCTCAACCTGGCCCTGCCTCTGGCCTAGATACTCGTTGAGGCCTGGAAACTTGTGCAGCCCAGGGATGAAACCCAACACTGCCCTCCCCCTAAGAACACCCCCCCCCCCCCCAAGCAGCCACAGTGTCCAAATGGGAGTGACGGGCCTTCTCTCCCCACCACAGGGAAGACCTACGTGGGACTGAAGATTGTGCGTGCCTTGCTGGCCAACGGAGACACTGGCCGGGCCCAGTCCTCACCCATCCTGGTGGTCTGCTACACCAACCACGCTCTGGACCAGTTCCTGGAAGGTGGGGGCCTCTGAACGCCCGTCTCTCGGCACCCACAGCCATGGGTTGGGTGCACCTTCCATCCCCTCTACTATTGGGGGGAGGATTCCCACATTGAGCCCCACTCTTTCCTCCTTCTAGGGATCCATACCTTCCAGATGAGAAGTATCGTCCGCGTCGGAGGGAGAAGCGTCAGTGAGATCCTGAAGAAGTTCACGCTGCGGGAGCTCCGGAGCAGATGTGGATTTCTAAGCAACTTGCCCAACCACCTCCGCACGGCCCACTCCAGCGTATGTTGGGGGGGGGGAGTTTGTGGGGATGGGGGGAGCAGCTGGTTCTGGGGTCTCTTGCTGGAAGAAAGGTGGAGGCGCTGTGCCCAAGGAGCAGAGGGATGGACTCGAGCCCAAGATGACAGGGCTCAAAGGAAGAACCATATAAACCTGCACTGCAGCCCCAAAGCAGAAGTGTCCCCTTGAACTGACCACTGCTCTTGGGGTCTGTGCTGCCAGGCTTCAAAGGGAGACACGCTGACCTCTCCTCTCGGGACAGGTGTCCAGCCAGATGCAGAAAGCCCAGCATGAATTGGAAAGGCAGGCGGCTGGCCTGGAGTGCGGCCTGCGTGGAGTCCTGCACGAAACGCACCTGCGGAGCCATATAGACGGCTGCCACTGGAACAGCCTGAATCAGGGCTGGGTAAGGAGGGGCCCCATAGGGGACTGTGGGGGGTCCGGCGCCCCAAAGGGAATAGATTGTTCCCCCGCCCTCTCACCAGGCTGCCCCCCACAGCTTCTCTGGGGAGCAAACAGAGTTCCATGGGGAGGGGTGGCTTTTGATCTGGGGCTCCTCCCTCCTCAACCTGGACTGAGCACCCCTCTTGCTTCAGCGCGGGGAATGGATGAACCCCAAGGGCTCACTCATCCTGGAGTGGCTGGGCCTCGGCACCATGCCTTTTGCTCGCAACGCACCCAATGATCCAGATGGAGCCAACCCTCCAGGTAGGACAATCCCATGTGCGGCGAGGAGGGAGGGAGTGGAGAAGGGTCTCCCCCCCAGCCCCCCAGCTGTAGTGCTAACCAAAGCCTTCCTGGAAATCACAGAAGCTCCAGAAGAGGAGGAGGAGGAAAACGAAGAGGAGAAAGAAGAGGCGGACCAGGTGCCCATCGCGGAGGAAGCGGCCCTGCACGAGGCCGACCGCACACTGGACAGCGATGATGTAGACTTGACCCGCAGGCGCCAGGCCCAAAGAAATGCAGCTCGGCTAGGTGATCTCGTCCTGGCTATGTCGCTGGACGACAAGGAGGAGGAGTGCCTGGACGACAAGAAGAAGGAGGGCCAATGGCAGGTAGGGCAGCGGGGGCATGTTGGGCATCTCTAGCAGAGAGCGGCATAGCCAATCTTCTTTATGTCAGGTATTCTTGTCTTTAACCTCAAGCAAAGGTTCTCTGCTCAAACCTTCAAGCAGTATTAAAATACTCCAGGCATGGGCCAGCTTGGGTGTTTTGGACTCCAACTCCTACAATTCCTAACAGCCTCAGGCCCCTTCCTTTTCTCCCTCAGCAGGAAAGAAGGAAAGGAAAGGGCCTGAGACTGTTAGGAATGGTGGGAGTTGAAGTCCAAAACTCCTGGAGGGAGGGCCAAGGCTTGCTCATGGCTGGCCGATAGTATGTGAGCAATACTTGCGATAGACAGCAGGCGCTGGAGCTTCTTTCCACAGGAAGGCTTTACCTTTTGTTGCAGCTATTGTTGCACTCCCGGCCAGGAAAGCCCTCTGACTTTGAACACCACACCGCTGAGTCGAAATGCACGCGGTTTAGGGAAGATACGGATAAAAGCAGTAGCAGTAAAAAAAAAAAACCACTCCATAAGAATAGGTAAATCCAATTGGGTAGAAAGATAAGCGGGATCAAATAGTCCAGGAAATTAATCCATCAGATTTCATGAAAAACAAATATGGAAACTTCAAAGGTAAAACTCCAAAACCTGAATTACGAATAAAAAAGGCACTTAACACATAAGTCTATCCAAGGCAAGGCTTCCAAGGACCAGGAAAGGCGTCCTGATTCAATTTCAACATTGCTTTGTCTGAACTACAGATCCTGTACTTGGCACTTGCATCCCATAATCTACTCATTGTCCCAAGCGGCCAGGAATGCATTACGTTTCAGCCTTGACTCTGTTATCAATCTCTCTCTCAGCCTGGCAGAACGCCTAAGAGATTGGGTTGTTTGCCTGTGCAGACTTGAAACATGCCTTCTGTCTACTGGCTCATTATTTTCTGCAGCTGGCCCAGGGGCTGGGCTATTCTCAGGCTCAAAGCCATGGGAATTCTCTGGCAACAATTCAGGCCCTCTTCCAGGGAGCACACCATCATCCCCAAACCCTCCAGGAACATTCTCATCAGAAAAGACACTTTGAGAAGGAATCCCATTGTCATTCTCTGCATCTAGAGCAACCTCATCATTAGATATATGAACCTCATTGTCATTCCATTATTTAGGATAATTTGGCCATTGACGACGGTCCCTACTATCCAAAAGGAGAATGATCTGGTCGTTTCTGCCGAGACTTTTTAACGGACTTAGATCATTCGGTTCCCTCTAATTACCGCCTGGTGTCAAACCTTTCGTTCCTGGGTAAGGTAATTGAGTGGGCAGTAGGGGAGCAGCTGCAGCAGTTTCTGGAGGACACAGCCTGGCTTGACCCTTTCCAGACCTTTTTCCGTATCTGGCATGGGACAGACACTGTGCTGGTGGCCATTGCAGATCAGCTCCAATGCCAGCTTGACCGAGGCGCTGCTTGTGTTATTAGATCTAAAGTTATTCAGCGCCCCCCAGATATTATTTTTTTAATAGCAATTAAACAGAAAGATATATGTATTAATAATAGAATCCTAGGGTTGCAAGAGACCTCCAAGGGCCACCCAGTCCAACCTCCTTCTGCCATAAGGGAAAAGCACAATCAAAACACTCCTGACAGATGGTCATTCAGACTCTTCGTAATAATAATAATAATAATAAACAGAACTTTACCTACATCTGGCGAGCACAGTGAACCAAAACTATTTATTTACTTAGTTATTCCATTTATCAGCTTATAAGCTATTTAAAGAAGCTTATGAGCGTGCTGTCAAGGCGGCCAAAAGTGTATATTTCTCCGCCTCGATAGCGTCTGCCAGCTCACGCCCGGCCCAATTGTTTAAAGTAATCCGGTCTTTGACGACGGTCCCTACTGTCCCAAAAAACAGCGATCAGGCCCTTACTGCCAGTGCTTTTCAGAGCTTCTTTGCAGACAAGATACTGAGCCTCCGCCGGGATCTCCTGGCCACGGTTGATACAGTAAGGGAGCTAGAGACTCCGTGGCCCTCCGCCGGGCCCACCCTCGACCGGTTTCGGCCACTGGACGCAGATGCTATTGATAAGATTGTGGCTGCAACTAGGCCTACCACCTGCTCCCTCGACCCGTGCCCCTCCTGGCTTGTTAGATCCTGCCTGGAGGGGTTACGTGGGCCTCTGTTGAACATCGTAAATAGCTCCCTTGAGCAAGGAGTCTTTCCAGAGTGCTTAAAAGAGGCGGTGGTAGCTCCATTACTGAAGAAACCGTCTTTAGATCCGGCAGTTCCCTCCAACTACCGACCAGTGTCGAACCTTTCGTACCTGGGGAAGGTAGTTGAGAGGGCAGCAATGGAGCAGTTGCAGTCCTTCTTAGATGATGCAACATGGCTAGACCCCTTCCAGTCCGGCTTCCGTTCGGGGCACGGGACGGAGACGGTCCTGGTCTCCATCACAGACCAACTCCGCTGCCAGCTCGACCAAGGCGGGTCTGCGCTGCTCGTGTTATTGGACCTCACGGCAGCGTTTGACACGGTCGACCACAATCTTTTGATCCACCGCCTGGCCATGGCTGGAGTGAGGGGGACTGTCCTTAAATGGCTGACCTCCTTTCTCCACCAGCGGTCCCAGCGTGTGAGGAGGGGCGGGGTGGTCTCCGAGGGCTCCCCATTAGTTTGTGGAGTTCCGCAGGGGGCCATTCTCTCCCCTCTATTATTCAACATCTACATGCAGCCGCTTGCACAGCTGGTGCGGAGTTATGGGCTGGTTTGCCACCAGTATGCTGATGACACCCAGCTCATTCTGAGGATGGAGGACAGGCCCGGTTCCGTCCCCGATAATTTCCAACGCTGCCTCGAGGCCGTCACTGGATGCCTGCGAGCTAGTAAGTTGAGGGTGAATCCGGCGAAGACGGAGATCTTGTTGCTAGGTCGCCCGGGTGGTGGGGATGTCCAGCTTCCGACCCTGGGCGGTGTGGCGTTATGCCCATCGTCTTCCGTAAAGAGCCTGGGTGTCCACTTGGACTCCCAGCTGACCATGGAGACCCAGGTCTCTGCGGTCAGCAAGGTTGCCTTTTTCCATCTTAGACAGACAAGGAGGCTGGCCCCCTACCTATCCCGGAACGACCTGGCCACGGTGATCCCAGCCACGGTCATCTCGAGGCTAGATTACTGTAACGCTCTTTACGTTGGCCTTCCTCTGTCGGTGACCCGGAAGCTCAGGCTGGTGCAGAACACTGCCGCCCGGCTCCTGTCTGGCTCCCCAGCAGTATGCCACATAACACCTACCTCGCAGGATCTGCACTGGCTGCCAATTGAGCACCGGATCACCTTCAAAGTGTTGGTTCTTACCTTTAAGGCCTTGCACGGTCTGGGGCCAGCGTATCTGAGGGACCGTCTCGCCCCATATTGCCCTACGAAATCACTTCGCTCGGAGGACACCAACCTCTTAGCTGTCCCATGTGCTAAAACGGCCAAAAGGACAGCCACCCGTCAAAGGGCCTTCTCGGTTATTGCACCGACACTCTGGAATGCCCTTCCGGCAGCTACACGTGCCATCCATGACCTGCTCCCGTTCAGGCGGGCGTGCAAGACCCACCGCTTCCGGCTCGCCTTCCAGGCGTAGGCCTAGTGGGAGGCACCCCCGGTTGGAAATATCTTCCTTCTCAAGCTGTTTTAATGGAGCTAAACTGCTTCAGTTGTTTTAATGCTGTATACACCCCTTTTTAATGATGTTTTTATGCTCTTGTTTTATTCTGTACTTTTTATGCTGTATTTTAGATTGCTGTATTAAATTGTCATTGTTTTCTGGTTGTGAGCCGCCCCGAGCCTGCGGGGAGTGGCGGCATAGAAGCCGAATAAATCAAATCAAATCAAATTTTATATACCGCTCCTCCCTGCAGGTTCGGGGCGGTTTACAACAATCAATTAAAATACAAGTAGCACACATCATACGAGCTCATAAAATACAGTTAGCCATTAAACCATTTGTCAGATAAGGCATGGTCAGCGCCGAGGCTTAGTTAAAGGCAAGCCTGAACAAGGTCGTTTTACATGCCCTCCGGAAGGGAGCTAGCTCTGTGATGGCGCGAACGCTGTCCGGCAACGCGTTCCACAGCGTCAGAGCCACCGCGGAGAAAGCTCGCTGTCTGGTCACAGATAGATGGCAGGAGCGGACTGATGGAACTGTCAGGAGATTTTGTTCTTCTGAACGTAGTGGTCTCGGGGAACATACGGGGTGAGGCGGTCCCTCAGGTACGCTGGCCCTAGACCATACAAGGCCTTAAAGGTCAACACCAGCACCTTGAACACAATCCGGTGCTCTATTGGCAGCCAGTGCAACTGCCGCAGGATAGGAGTGATGCGCTCTCTTGCCGGTGCTCCCACCAGCAATCGAGGGGCAGCATTTTGCACCAGCTTGAGTTTCCGGATTGTCGACAAGGGAAGGCCAATGTAGAAGGCCGTTACAGTAGTCTAGCCTTGAGGTGACCGTCGCCTGGATCACCGCGGCTAGGTCATCCCTGGACAGGTAAGGTGCCAGCTGCCTAGCCTGTTGGAGATGGTAGAATGCTATCCTGCTGACCGTGGAGACCTGGGTCTCCATGGACAGCAGTGGATCCAATTGGACCCCCAGACTTTTTACCAAGGGTGATGGGCTTAGTTGCTCGCCTTCCAGGGTAGGCAACTGGCACTCACCCATACCAGGGCGACTCAGCCACAGTATCTCCGTCTTCGATGGATTCACCTTCAGCCGACTGGAACACAGCCATCCAGTCACGGCTTCAAGGCATTGATGGAAACAATCGGGTACGGTATCCGGCCTGCCATCCATTCTCAGCACCAGCTGGGTGTCATCAGCGTACTGACGACACTCCAGACCAAACCCACGAACCAGCTGGGCCAGCGGACGCATATAGATGTTGAACAATAAAGGGGAGAGGATGTCTCCCTGGGGAACCCCACAAGTTAATGGGAGTCTCCCAGAGGTCACCCCCCCCCCTCTCCACATGTTGTCCCCGATCTTGGAGGAAGAAGGTCACCCATTTAAGGGCAATCCCCCTAACTCCCGTCATGGCTAAACGGTGGGTCAATAATGCGTGGTCTACTGTATCAAACGCTGCCGTGAGATCTAACAACACGAGCAGGGCTGACCCGCCATGGTCCAGCTGGCTGCGAAGTTGGTCTGTAATGGCAACAAGCACGGTCTCCGACCCCTGCCCAATACGGAAGCCGGACTGGAAGGGATCGAGTCCAACCGTGTCATTTACGAACTGTTGCTGCTGATCTGCTACTGCCCTCTCAATTACTTTCCCCAAGAACGGCAAGTTGGAAACCAGCCGGTAACTGGAGGGAACCGAAGGGTCTAAATTCGGTTTTTTCAGTAGCGGTCTTACCATTGCCTCTTTCAACCCCCCTGGGAATACTCCTTGCTCAAGGGAGCTATTGATTATCTTTCCCAGGGGGTCTCGTAACCCCTCCCGGCAGGATCTGAATGGTGGATCTGAACCAAACTGGGCATATATAACCAATCTGGAGAACTGTGAATACAGGAGGGGTTTGTGGGTGATTGACCTTTGCACATGGGAGTTGTAGTTCGCCCGCTTCCAAAGTTGCAGCTGACAAGGAAAAGAGCCGGCGCCAGGCAAGAGGCCACCATTGGTGGTGCCTACCTGCCGGCACAACACTGGGCCTGGCAGGGCTGGAGGCATCAAGGCCCACCCGCCCTCCCCCTGCCAGGCAAAGGATAGGCTACTCACCTGGCCTTGCCTTCCCTTGCCTGGAAGGAAGCCTTGCTGTCCTTGGCCTTGCTGGGCCCGGAGCAGGGCGGGCGGGAGGCACTTTTCAAGGTGGGCCTCGCTTATCCAGCACCCACCCCTTCTTTTTTCTTCCGTGGCTGCGGGGAACCTTCCTACCTGTTTGCCGAGTGGGCGTGCAGGCGGGGGTCACGTGAAAGGCAACTTTAAGTTACCACAAACACACACAAACATTTAAAACCTTATGGCCGGGCCAGATGTAATATATTAAAAAAATTAAAATAAACACTGGGTGCGAACAGAGGTCGGATGTATCTAAGCAGGACAGTTTTAAAGGATAATGTAGGGCAGGGGTGCTCATTAGGTAGATCGCAATCTACTGGTAGATCGCGTAGAGCGTCCTGGTAGATCGCAGGCAGGGTGGGAGGAAGGCTCAGTCCCGCCCCGCAGGCTCCCGACGCCGTGCTGCTGGCCCTGGGTTGGCTGAATAAAATCACAGAGCAATCTTAGCATTAAGTCAGGGTTAGATAAACTTCAAAGAACATTCAAAACGCTTATTTTCCAAATAATATCATTCAGTTTATAACACAAATATTCGTAATCACTGTATAACATATACAAAGCTATATAGCTATATTCCACTCTACCGTATCCGGGGCGCAGCCAGGACGACGCTTTTAGTCCATTCCCCAATTTAGTAAATAAGGGTGTGAGTCCCGAACAAACATAAATGTTCCAAATGGAAATAAACGGTTAGAGGGCAGGCGCTAGGCCAAGGTAATCCAATACCGCAGGACGAAACGAACCGGAGCCGCCAATTTTGGCTCCTGATTGTCCAATAAGGCAAGCCGATGGAAAGTCATAGAAAACACATCGGGGCCACAGATTCCGTTTCGTAAATCTTTGTCAAGGCTAGATGTCCATATTTAGGTTCATGTCCTGAAACAATTACATATACAGAATCATAGTACAGTAGCAAATAGAAACATAACCCGCATTATAACATTATTAGAGGCGAAATCGCAATTTAAAGCATACCATAGTATAGGAGATCCTAGCATAACCTCGTCTCGATCCGGCGAGGTGACCATGAAGGTAATTTTACCTGTGAACGTACCTATTTAAATTAAATTAAAAGGGAGTGTAGGCTGACTGGCTCATTAAGGCCAAAAGGTAATTCGCATTTAATTTTAATTGTCCATAAAACTTCAGCCTACACTCCCTTTTAATTTATGCTAGGATCTCCTATACTATGGTATGCTTTAAATTGCGATTTCGCCTCTAATAATGTTATAATGCGGGTTATGTTTCTATTTGCTACTGTACTATGATTCTGTATATGTAATTATTTCAGGACATGAACCTAAATATGGACATCTAGCCTTGACAAAGATTTACGAAACGGAATCTGTGGCCCCGATGTGTTTTCTATGACTTTCCGTCGGCTTGCCTTATTGGACAATCAGGAGCCAAAATTGGCAGCTCCGGTTCGTTTCGTCCTGCGGTATTGGATTACCTTGGCCTAGCGCCTGCCCTCTAACCGTTTATTTCCATTTGGAACATTTATGTTTGTTCGGGACTTACACCCTTATTTACTAAATTGGGGAATGGACTAAAAGCGTCGTCCTGGCTGCGCCCCGGATACGGTAGAGTGGAATATAGCTATATAGCTTTGTATATGTTATACAGTGATTACGAATATTTGTGTTATGAACTGAATGATATTATTTGGAAAATAAGCGTTTTGAATGTTCTTTAAAATCACAGAGCAGCCATTGGGAAAAGAGGAGGAAAAGGCACTAGAGAAGGAAGCCCTGAACGGTTTGGGACCCGTCCACCTGCGATTCTGGTAGCCAATGCAGCTGCTGCAACTCGTTCCCCAAGGATATCAGACAAGCCCCCACTTTGGCAGTCTTGAGGAGGAGCCTGAAAACGTGGCTGTTCCAGTGTACCTTCTCTGAATAGAGTAAACAACGCCCTGCTCTGACCAATTCCCTGCAAAATGTCCCCAGAAGCACTCTAACTACTACCTGTTGGGTTGATCTCCCCACATCAGGGGTGCTCACACTTTTTCAGCATGCGAGCTGCTTATAAAACAACCAAGTCAAAATGATCTACCTACCCACTACGAAAATGTGAAACATATAACGCCTGGCCCTTGCATTTAACCCCTAAATATTTTAATCTAATTTTTAATATTTTTAATATTTTTAATTGTTGAATTGCTATGTGTAAGTCACCCGGAGCACTAACGTGGAGGGCGACTCAGAAATAATAAAGTCAGTCAGTCAGTCAGTCAATATCTGCTTTGAACTGGGTTTTCTGAGTCCACACTGCCATATAATCGGATTCAAAGCAGATAACATGAGTTTGCAGGTCTCATGGCACTTCGGAAGCAATTTCCCCTTTTACTTTGCCTCAGCACCTAGATCACTGCAATACTCGATACTACTGCACACCCTAATTTTGGGCATGTTATAGAGAGAGAAAGAGAGAAAGGGGGGGGATACACATTAGACCTGAGAACGTATGGTACATCTCAGAAATAAGAGTACAGAAGCCAAAGAAAACCTTGGAAGGTGGGTTCCTAATGCTGAATGTGCCGAAGGCCTCTGGAAGCCGAGAGATTCCTCGTGATGCGCCCTTCTCCAACAAAGGGCAAAAAAGGGCACTAAAGACTTGTGAGAAGACGTGGCAAGTGACCGCCAATGCAGGCAGGAAGCAAACACACCTTGGGTTACACAGATCTAGGAAACAGAACTGGAAACAAAGCGGCGGGCGTCTCGATGTGTCTTTGCTTCCAAGACGGGAGGGAAGTTTTGCTTTTCCTGTGGGGCAGAAGGTGTTTGGACGGGATGGCCCCTGTGGTCTCGCCCCTGTGGTCTCGCCCAATGGTGTGATTCTATGAGTGAGCCTTCGTTCTTGCCTTTGCCCCCGACGCTCATCCACTCGTGCGGCCCTTCTTGCTCCAGACCACACGTGACCAGAAAAAGAAAATGAAGCAGCGGGTGAAGAAGGAGCTGGCGAAGCCGGAGCGGATGAGCGCAGAGGAGGCGGAGGCCGTTTGGGACGTCTGGCGCCTGCGCTTGGCCTCTCGCTGGAGCCTCTACAGGTAGCCCTGCTCCCAGGACATTGGGGGGAGGGAGGGGGTTCCAGCCCCAGGACCAACCCTCTGACACCCGCTTCCCCCGCAACAGGCATTGGGTGCAGAAGTACCAGGCAGAGATCCGGCGCACAATCTTGAGGCACGAGGAAAAGTACCAGGAAGCAGCCGACCGCCTGGCCGAGCTGCGCCTCCAGGAAGATCTCTGCATTCTGAAGAAGGCCAAGATTGTGGGGATGACCACCACAGGTGAGAGGGAGGGGAGGGGGAAGGGGGAAAGTAAGGGGAGAAGAGAAGGGGGAAGGGGAAGAGGAAGGGGAGAGGGAAGAGGAGCAGGGAGAAGAGGGGGAGGAAGGGGGAGGGGAGTAGAAGGAAGGGAAAGAGGAGAAGAGGAAGGCGAGGGGAAGATGGGAAGGGAAGAGGGGGAAGAGAAAGGGTGAAAGAGGAGGAGGTGGAAGGGGCAAACTAAGAGAAGGAGGAAGGGGAAGAGGAGAAGGAAGGGAGGGAGGAGGAAGGAGATGAAGGGGAGGGAGGGGAAGAGGGAGAGGAGGAGGAAGGGGAGGGGGAAGAGGAGCAGGGGAAGGGGAAAAGGCAGAGGAGGAACGGGAAAGGAAGTAGAAGGAAGGGAAAGAGGAGAAGAGGAAGGGGAGGTGGAGAGGGAGAGGAGGAAGAAGGGCTGGGGAAGAAGAGGGGAGGGGGAAGAGAAAGGGTAGAAGAGGAGGAGGAAGGGGCAAAGGAAGAGAAGGAGGAAGGGGAAGAGGAGAAAGAAGGGGGAGGAAGGGGAAGTGGAGGAGAAGGAAGGAGAAGAGGGAGGGGAAGAGGAAACGGAGGGGGAAGAAGGGGAAGAGAAAGGAGGGAGGCTGGTTAACACACACACCCCCCCCCCTTTCCTGGGTTGCCTGCCCATTGCCCAGCACAATGAAGCTAGAAGACTGGGCAGAAATGAATGAAGCCAAATGCAAGAAGGATAAGCTAAGCAAGGACTTTAACAGCCATATAATAAGACCGAATCTGCTTACAATGTGGAAGAGAGAGAAAGGAGGGATGGCTGCCTCCATGAGAAGCGACCCTAAGGCCAAGATCCAGAGATGGAACACGATCTAATAGGGAATAATATCTGTTTAAAGAAAAAGATCATTGGAACCTAAAAGGAAGAGAAGGACTAAGTATAAAGCATTGGGTTCTGTTTTATCAACTACATGGTAGATTTATAAAATATGCTAAAATGGGATGCGAGGAAAAGAAATCTTTTTTTCCCCAAGATAAATTTTTATTGATTATTGATTATAGTATACATGGAAAGTGGGGGAACATTAAAGATGATAGAAAAGTAGGAAAATAGGGAGATTTAGATTTCAGAAGAAAAAAATATATAATAAAAAAGAAAAAAAGAAAAGTTGGAAAAAAGTTTTTAAAAGATTTTAAAAAAATAATTTTAAAAAATTGACTTTTATTCCAAGCTTGCAGTTTCTTACATTTCTTCATCTTAAAAACTCAATCTTTGTTACTTTTATTTTTCTATTTTCTTAATAAGTGTTCGTAATGCTAAAGAAATTCTCAATTTGTTTCTTTAATCTATTTACCTGAATATTTTTCCAAGAAAAAAAGATACGAGAAGTTAATTTGTCCATATCTTTAAAATCTCAAAGTTAAATTATCCCATCTTCAGTTTCGGGTTTTTTTTCTTCCTTGTATCTTGACCCACTTCTTGGGTCAATTTTTTGTAAAAAAAATTAATAAATAAAAATCCTTTGCCTTCTCCTCTGTAGTTAACCAAAATCTCTCTTCTTTATAGCTGACCATTATCCCCTCTCTTCTTTCCCATCTGAATCGTATTTGTCGCTTCTGTAATTCTTCGGTCAGCAAGTGATACTTCCTTTTTTTGAGTGTCATTTGAGGGAGCTCTTTTAAAATCACTATTTTATAAGGGCCGGGGAGATAGCACAGTGGTAACACAGCTGTGCTTGCAACCTGAAGGTTGTTGGTTCAATTCCCCGAGCTGGCTTGGACAACCAGCTGCTGTAGCCCTGTCCTTCTGCAGTTTGGAAGCAGCCCAGCTGTGAGTAGATAAAACCAGGAACCGCGAAGCGGGGAAGATTTTTACAGAGGGACTTTACAACGCCTGAAATTGGGTTGTCCGGAAGGTGGAATGCGGAACAGAATCTCCCGTCATGAGGATGGAACAACAGCACCCCCTTGTGACGTAACGACGCAATGACATAACAACAATGACGTAATGGGGCAATTCACATCCAGCGACGCACACCCTACGAGGCACCAGGAAGAAGGAATCTTCTAAAATTGCACTGTGTACTGTCATTTGTATGTCTTCCGACAGGGACTGTCTGTTGTATGTGTAATGTAATCCGCACTGAGTCCCCTTCGGGGTGAGAAGAGCGGAATATAAATAAACTATTATTATTATTATTATTTTGGTGAAGGATAGGATTTTGATTCGTCTTCCGGAGAACTTCATCTTTCACTCTCTTTTTTGTGAATTGGAGAATTACATCCCTTTGTGCTTTATTTTGCCTTGCATATACTGTCAAGACTCGGTAGACTTGATCAACTTCATTTTCCAAATCCTCTTCCTGAAATTCCAAAGATTCAGGGAGCAACTTTATTACTATTTGTCCTGTTTTTTCCTTTTTCTGTTCTTGTACATTTCTTAATCGTAATTTATTCTCCATCTCCAATTGTTGAAGTTTTTCCTGGTTACGTTCAAATTTCTCATTCTGTGATTATCTAACTTCTTCAATTTCATTATTATATTTGATTGATTAACTTCCTTTTCCTCTTTTAAATCTTTGACATCTCCAAATAGTTGTATTATATCTTTTTTAATTTGACCAACCTCTCCTTTGATTTCGTTTTTCATTATCATAAATTCTTCTTGGATTGCTTTGTGATGATTATCTTGTTTCTGTGTCATTTCATGTATTTCTTTTTGTAATAAATCATGTTTTCCTCCCAATTTTTGTATTTCCCTCAATGTTTTCTAAATTCAGAGGAGTGTCCATTGTTCCTTGTGGTCCCCCTCTCGGGACACTTCGCAAATCTTTTTCTTCGTCCATTTTTAATTTTGGGGTTGTCATTTTCCTTTTTTAAATTAATTCTCTTTAATTAATTCTTGCCAGGAATTTTAAAATAAAATTTAAATGAATAGTTTATTCTTTTCTGGATAAATTAAATTGATTATTAATGAAATTTATCTTTAATACTTAATTAATTTAATTAGTCTCTTTTGTATATTTTCCCCCTTTCAATATTTATTAAGTTCAAACTTGCTAGCCGATCTTCTCTTTTCTTCTCCCGTCCTCTCTTTACTCTTAAAGTTGGTCTGTCGTCCCGTAGCTCCGTTTGTCACAGCCTCCTCTTCGTTCCGTAGTCCACTTATCCCATTGTTCCGTTTTATCTTCTCTGCTTCTCCACTTACCTTCCCTACTGTTGTTTGCTGCTCGTCAATCCTTCAGTATCAATTAATTTCTTTAGTAGAGTTCTCTTCGCATGACGCTCTCTCTCTCTCGTGCTTTTTCTATGGTTTTTTCCCCTATGGTTCCCCTCCAAAGATCACCTTCTGCTCTTCTCTTGGTCTTTTTCTCCTTTAGCCCCTCCTTTTCCTCCCTTACAATTGCTACACTTCCGCCCTTCTTCTATCTTCTCTCATATATTTTACTTCCGCCCTTCTCTCTCCCAAAAGCCTCTATTTTCTTACAGTCACTTCCACCTTCTAATTTCCGGTTTCCGGTTTCCCTCCTCTTCACTCTTTTCTTTGTTTATGAAGAAGCGGTGGAATAGACACAACAACATGGAGTCAAGGTCATTTTGTCTTTTTCTTCTTTGAGGCTTTTTGGGCTTTTGGGCTTCGGGTGGATAGGTTTTTCCAGAGTTTCCGAGGTTTCAGAAAGGGGGCAATAACATTAAAGGAGAGATATCGGTCTGTTTCCAAGCCAATCTTACCTTCCTTCTTTTCCCTTTCCCTTGTTTTCCTTTTAATAGTGCTAAATCTCTTATTCACCTCCCGATTGATTCATCCTCTAATTAGTCTAATTTGTCTTTGGCTATCTTGTATTCTTGATTTCTCACTTCAAAATACTCGGGAATCTCCTCTTTCTCCTTCTGTTCGTTCTTATATCTTTTTCTTATCTTGCCTTTTTATCAATAAAGTGATAAACATTTCTCAACAAGCTTGCAATTATTTCTCTGGAACTTGCGTTCCTCCTCCTCCTAGCGAGGCTTCTTCATCTTTTTGTATCTTTCTTTAAAGTGAGAGTTTCAACGGTTAACGCAAGCATTGGGCTTGCTTCCCACAGAGCGGCTTGCCTTCCCCGGTTTCATCCGGACCCTCCTGAGCTCTCTCCCTAGAGGGGGGAAAGTTCTTTGGGGTCTGCAGACTCACCATGGGGTTGGGAGCATCCTGCTCACCAAAGCCGCTCAACATGGTTTCACACCAAGACAGCTCTCCCTTAGTGCGCCTGTCCTGTCGCCATTTCCCACCGGAAGTCAAGAAAACAAATCTTTAATTGGAGTGTATTTTCGATATGGGAAATAAGGGCTTAATCCCCAGATTATAGGGGTAAGTATTGTTGGGTATAGGTATCCTAGTGAGCAAGGATGGAAGTCCATGGTGGTGGGTTCGCAGGTGCGGGGGTGGGGACTGTGCTGTCTACTGTGTTTGTTATTGTCTCCGTATGTTGAAAATTAGGAGGAACTTCTTGATAGTGAGAACAATTCAGCAATGGACTCAACTGCCTACCGGTGGTTAGGGACTGTGAGAGTTGACATCCAAAACACTTGGAGGGCCCAAGTTAGCCCATGCCTGGTCCAGACCAGATTTAATGTAGGATATGCTTCCATTGAAAATCAGAAGGAGCCCTTTAACAGTCAGAGCTGTTTAGCAATGGAGCCAGTTGCCCAGGGAGGTGGTGGGCTCTCTCTCTCTCTCTCTCTCTCTCTCTCTCTCTCTCTGGGCACTTTCACTTGCTACTGGGTTGGGCTGGAGGGCCTCTGAGGAATCCTCCCAACTCTATGACTCTTAAGGCTTTTGCCTTCCTTCTCAACGCCAGGTGCGGCCAGGTACCGGCAGGTCCTTCAGGAGCTGGCCCCTCGCGTGGTGGTTGTGGAGGAGGCGGCTGAAGTCCTGGAGGCCCACACCATCACCACCCTCAGCACCGGCTGCCAGCATCTCATCCTCATTGGGGACCACCAGCAGGTAAGGGGGTGCCTGGAGCACCTGGAGGAAGACGGGCCCCACCCTCGCCCTGCCTCCGGGTGCTCTCTCTGTTGGATAGTTGTCTGTCCTTTTAATATACTATATCAAGCTTTAGGCTATGCAGCGGAAGTGAGTGTAACTCTAGAGTACACTAAACAAACAGCAGAGCTTGTCTTCATTCCATTCTTGACAGTCCCATAAACCAAAGTATACACAGTCTGTGAAATAGGTATACAGCCTCTCCTCCTCCTTCCACTACTACTTACAGCAGTGCTGTCCAACTTCTACGGGCCCAAGGGCCGGAATTCCGGTCACCAATCACCTGGGGGGCCGAAGGGTTTGCCTCCGCCCCTGGCTCCGCCCCTCCCCGGCTCCAATTTACTTTCAATTGACCTTGAGTTTTGGAGTTGTAGTTCACCTCCATCCAGAGAGCACTGTGGACTCAAATAATGATGGATCTGGACCAAACTTGGCATGAATACTCAATATACCCAAATGGGAACACTGGTGGATTTGGGGGAATGTTTCCTAATACCTTTGAGTTATTTGAGTCCACACTCAAATTGGGACACACACAAAAAAACCCAAACACCTCAATGCCGTCGCAGGGCTTGGTGGGGCCTCCTTTCCCAGAGGCGGGTGGAGGAGGCCCAAGGAGCTCCCTCGCTCCCTCCCTCCCTCCCTGAAGGGAAAACAAGTCACGGGGGCAGGCGCAAAGGAAGCCAGCACAACAAGGGGGAGGGCGCGGAGGAGGGGAAGGAAGCGTCACCAAGGAAACCGCCGCTGAGGGACCCTTCCCTCCCTCACTCACCCACCGTCCCGCTTTCACTCGAGCCAGGCCCTTACCCATACTGCGGGAGCCCCGCCAGAGGGCCGAAGCGCCAACGCCGCCAACGCCTTCCCCAAAGAGCCCCGCTGGAGCTGAGGCCAAGCTCAGGCTGGGTGCGGTGGCTCTCCCATCCCTCCGAGGGCCCTCCACAGGAAGAGGACGGAGCCAGGAGGGGCTTTCCCTGCCTCACTCCTCTCCTCCCTCTCTCTGAGGGAATGGGGGCTGGCCTGGAAGCAGCCGCGAGGGGGGAGGAGGCGCGCCCAGGCCGGCCGCAGATTTTGGCAGCTATCGCGAGACTACGCAGCCACAGATGGGATTTTGACCTCCCTCGAAATCCCGTCTGTGGCTGGCATCTCGCGATGCTTGCCTAAACCAGGAAGTAGGGTTTTTTTTCTTTATTTTTATTTTTTATTTGTATTTTATTTTTAAAAAGTTAGGGGGCCACAGGGAAGGGGCTCAGGGGCCGTGTACGGCCCACGGGCCGCCTGTTGCACACCCCTGGCTTACAGTATACTCTTTACTATGTCTTCAGTCTTAAAGCAACATTTGATCCACAAGTCCACAGAATCTAATCAAGCACAACAAGCTCTCTTCTATAGGGAAGTCCAGAGCCTCTCCCACAGCAAAGTCTACAAGCTCTGTCACTGGGAAGCCCCAAACACACCACAATCCTTGGGAAGCCCGCATGCTGTGGTTGCTTGCTTAATTTAACTGCTAATTAATCACCTACTGCATTACATCAGCCCCACTGCAGGCGATTTCCAATTGCTTACAAGTCTCATTCATTAGTATGTGATTTACTCAGAACTTACAGTATGTACTGCTTAGTCCCTCCTGACTTTACCATTAACCATGAATCTACCAAACTCTTAACACTGTCTCCTTGCAGCTTCGCCCCAGTGCCAACGTCTACGATCTGGCCAAGAACTTCCACCTGGAGGTCTCCCTCTTTGAGCGGCTGGTCACGGCTGGACTCCCTTTTGTCCGCCTCGACTATCAGGTGAGGACCTATGGCGCTATGGGGGAGGGGCGTTTGTTTTGGGGGCTCCTCTGATGATGCCATGCCTACCTGCAACTGTCTGGACGTTGGCAGCAAAGAAGGCAACCTGGGTTTGAGGGGTTCCTCTACCAACTGCTCCCCCCCCCCCAATTTTGTAACTGGGTCTGGCTTTGCAGCATCGCATGCGGCCAGAGATCGCCCGGCTGCTCACTCCCCACATCTACAAAGAGCTGGAGAACCACCCGTCCGTCCTCGAGTATGAAAACATCAAGGTGAGTGCTCCCCTCACCCACCTTCGAGTGGACAGCGCCTGTGGCTGATCCCCTCAGGCCACAGCAGCCGTGGTCTTGAGCCGGACCCCTTCATTACCACTGCCCTCCTTGCCTCCCCAGGGAGTCTCCTCCAACCTCTTCTTCGTGGAGCACAACGTCCCGGAGCAGGCGTTGCAGGAAGGGAAGAGCCACCAGAACCTACACGAGGCCCAGTTCCTGGTGCGGCTATGCCAGTACCTGCTGTGCCAGGGCTACCAGCCCTCGCAGATCACCATCCTTACCACCTACACGGGGCAGCTCTTCTGCCTACGCAATCTGCTCCCGGCCAAGACCTTCCAGGGGGTGAAGGTCCACGTGGTGGACAAGTACCAGGGCGAGGAGAACGACATTGTGCTGCTGTCCCTGGTGCGCAGCAACCCTGAGGGCCGAGTGGGCTTCCTGCAGGCCGCCAACCGCGTCTGCGTGGCCCTCTCCCGGGCCAAGAAGGGCCTCTTCTGCATAGGCAACCTGGGCATGCTGAGCCAGGTCCCGCTCTGGAGCAAAATCGCCCACACACTGCGTGAGAAGGGCCAGGTGGGCCAAGCCATGGTGCTGTCCTGCCAGAACCACCCTGAAACCCACACGGAGGTGGCCCAGGCTGGGGACTTTGCCAGGGTTCCTGAGGGGGGCTGCAGCCGCCCATGCGAGGCCCGGCTGGGCTGCGGCCACGTCTGCACACGGGCCTGCCATCCCTATGACCCCTTTCACCAGGAGTTTCAGTGCATGAAACCCTGCCAGAAGATGCGCTGTGCGGATGGGCACCCCTGCCCCAAAGTATGCTTCCAGCCCTGCGGGGAGTGCGAGGTGAAGTTGCCGAAGACGTTGCCCAGCTGTGGCCACCTGCAGCAGGTGCCCTGTGCCACCCCTGCAGATAGGTTCTGCTGCAAGGAGCCCTGCCCGCGGGACATGGATTGCGGGCACAAGTGCCTGATGACCTGCGGCCAGCCGTGCACCCGGTTCTGCCGAGAGAAAGTCCAGGTGACCCTGAAGTGCGGGCACAGCCGAGAGATCTACTGCTCCACTGCACAGGAGATGAGAGATGGGAAGTCCGTGCCCTGCCAGGCCAAGTGCGCCACCCTCCTGGAGTGCGGCCACCCATGTCCTGGCTCCTGCCACGCCTGCTTCGGTGGCCGCTTCCATGCAGCATGCACCAGTGCCTATAAGCAGCTTCTGGTCTGTGGCCACGAGTGCCGTCAGACCTGCAATAGCGACTGCCCACCCTGCCGGCAGCGCTGCCAGAACCGCTGTGTCCACAGCTGCTGCCAGCAGACCTGTGGTGAGCCCTGCCCTCCTTGCGTGGAGCCCTGCGAGTGGCGCTGCGAGCACTACCAGTGCAGCCGGCTGTGCTCGGAGCCCTGCGACCGGCCCCGGTGCAACGCACACTGTCCCAAGAGGCTCCGCTGTGGCCACCCTTGCGCCGGCATCTGCGGGGAGCCCTGCCCAAAGAAGTGTCTGGTCTGTGACCGTGAGGAGCTGACCCAGATCTTCTTCGGCTTCGAGGACGAGCCCGGGGCCCGCTTTGTGCAGCTGGAGGACTGCGGCCATGTCTTTGAGACTCAAGGCCTGGATGTCTACATGGACGAGGAGGCAGCAAAAGAGGAGGAAGAGGGGGAGCAGAGCGCGGCGGCCGTGAAGATGAAGGTGTGCCCCTCGTGCCGGACGCCCATCCGGAAAAACCTGCGCTACGGGGCACTGGTGAAGAGGAGCCTGGCAGAGGTGGAGCTGGTGAAGCGCAAGATCCAGGGCTCCCCTGAGGATATTGCCACCAGCGCCCAGAAACTGAAGGCGGCGTTGCAGGAGGAATTCATTCTGAAGATCAACATGCCGATGAAATACCTGGAGCTGCAGCGGAAGCTGGAGGGGCCACCGTCTCCCTCTCTCCAGGACCTGGTCTTTCTGGAGAATCTCATGGGCTTCTATGTCCGGCTGGCTGAGCTGACCGAGGCAGCGAGGAAGGGCCGGTCCGGCGAGTGGGAGGGAGTGAAGAAGCGGATGGCAGAGGCGGACGGCTGGCTGGAGCGGGGGCTACCAGGAGCTGCACCGGGGCGACTTGGCTTCACCGGCCAGGAGCTGTCTGAGCTGCAGCGTGAATTCCGGAGATTGGCCTTCCTGGTGGAGCTGCTGGGCAGGTGCCAGGCCGTCCAGGGCAAGATGGACGACTCCACGGCGGGGGTGGTCAGCACCCTCCGACAGCTCTTGGAGGGGCCTGAGTGGTTCACACCGGAGGCCGAGCCACTGGTCAAGGAAAAGCTGGAGGGCCTAAAGGCCCTTCTCCCAGCATCCGGGCTGGGCATCTCTGAGGCGGAGAAGAGGCAGATCGTGGCCGCCGTCACCAGAACAACGCGCGGTCACTGGTTTAAGTGCCCCAATGG
The DNA here is from genome assembly GCA_030556195.1 of Anolis apletophallus. Taxonomy (NCBI): domain Eukaryota; kingdom Metazoa; phylum Chordata; class Lepidosauria; order Squamata; family Anolidae; genus Anolis; species Anolis apletophallus. Next base: position 1,913,528 of record JARBWK010000005.1, read on the forward strand.
TCACGTCTACGTAATTGGCGAGTGCGGGGGCGCCACTCAACGCAGCCAGTGCCCTGAGTGCAAGGAGACCATCGGAGGCAGCAACCACAGGCTGGAAGCCGGCAACCAGCTGGCCCCCGAGATGGACGAGGCCGAGTTTGCTGCCTGGTCCGAGGAGGCCAACAGAAGGCTCGGGGACAGGGTGTCGAGAAACTGGCTCCGCTAAGAGGGTTCTGGCCCTCCAGCCACCCTCCTCCTCCTCCTCCTCCCATTTGCTCTACCCTCCTGTCCCCCCCCTTTGATCTACAGCAGGCATGATCCAACTGTGGCCCTCTCTCCAGGTGTTTTGGACTGCAACTCCCACAATTCCTAAGAATTAGTAATTGTTAGAATCGGGAGTCCAAAACCCCAGGAGGGAGGGCCAAAGTTTGACCATGCCTGATGTACAGGATATGACAACTTCCTGTATGTACTTGCAGTCTCTCTGTGTTCCTATGCGTCTTGTATTGCGCGGTGCCCCACATTTAATTATTGTCGTTTTATCAAGTTTTAAAATCTGTTTGCAGTTGTGCCCCTGGGTCTTCAGACTGCGATAAAGATTTAATTGATCTAGTTTGACGATTAAGCTGCAGATCACACAAGAGTTTGTTCTTTGGGAGGAAGCTTGGTTTTCCCAACTACCCAGGAAAGAGGATGGGAGAGCTTCGCATAGAATAGGAAGTGACCCCTGGTGAGAAGTTAGAAAGATTAGAAATTGAATCTCAAATGCACGGAGAAGGTGATGAGCAACCCCTACCCTTCTAAACCGTTGATCATACCTGCATGCCCCCTATTTTCCCTACCTCATAGATTTTATTTACCCCAGATATCCTATCCCAATACCTAATTGACCCTCAGACTATCCTCCCCCAGAACCTTTTTTAATTTTTTTTGTATTTTCTATTATTAAATGTAAACATTGTTATAATTTGATTAAAAATGTATTACAAAAAAAAGGACAACGTGGCTAAATTGCACTGCCTGGAAGAACAAACAACTTAAGGGGTGGGGCTTTCCCTCAGGGGCGGGCCTTCAGCTGGAGGGTGGGGCTTTCCCTCAGGGGCGGGGCCTTCAGCTGGAGGGTGGGGCTTCCCTCAGGGGCCGGGCCTTCAGCTGGAGGGTGGGGCTTTCCCTCAGGGGCAGGGCCTTCAGCTGGAGGGTGGGGCTTCCCTCAGGGGTGGGGCCTTCAGCTGGAGGGTGGGGCTTTCCCTCACGGGCAGGGCCTTCAGCTGGAGGGTGGGGCTTCCCTCAGGGGCGGGGCCTTCAGCTGGACGGTGGGGCTTTCCCTCAGGGGCGGGGCCTTCAGCTGGAGGGTGGGGCTTTCCCTCAGGGGCAGGGCCTTCAGCTGGAGGGTGGGGCTTCCCTCAGGGGTGGGGCCTTCAGCTGGAGGGTGGGGCTTTCCCTCACAGGCAGGGCCTTCAGCTGGAGGGTGGGGCTTTCCCTCACGGGCAGGGCCTTCAGCTGGAGGGTGGGGCTTCCCCTCAGGGGCATGACTACCACTCAAAGGGGCAGGGCTTCATCTCAGGGGCATGAATACCACTCAAGGGAATACCCCTGGAAAGAGCTCACGCCGTCAGGCTCCTCGCACGGAACGCCCCCACCAGGGCCCCGTCCGACAGGTCTGTGTTCACTGTAACACAGTCCCACCTTGCTTCCAGCTTGGATTCCCGCGGACACTTGCCCACACCAGTGACTACAACTACCAGAACCCTTAGCGATACGCCATTGGGCGGAGCCTGGTGTTTGAACTATCAGTGCTTCCTGGTGCTTTCAGCGGGATTCCCCTTGCTACCAGCTCCCATTCGAGCTTCCTACAGTACTTTCCTTTTGAACCCTTACCACCATAGAAGCAGCCCCCATCCTATATCTTCGTGAGCAAGTCTCCTACTCCCACTCCAAAGTACAAAGGTTATTTACACAGGCATTAGCCTTTTTTATTGATTATTTGTTTATGTGAGTGATGCTCCGCAATTTCATGCTGTATCTACTAAAGAAGTACGCATCAATGTTCTGTGTATCACAATGTTACATATATGACATTTGAGTCTGATAATTATTGTGTTACTAATGTTTAGCAAACATATTTGTAATTGCATATTGTCACTATTTCAGTGTATATTGCTCCTGAATTGGATGAAATGACTAAATGAACTATTTTTCTAATTGTGTCTGATATATACTTGTTACCCTACTCGCTTTTCTGGGATTTATAGTTCCCCTACAATCAAAGAGCATTCTGAACCTCACCAATGACAGAACTGTGTCAAACTTCCCACACAGAACCCCCAGGAGGCAAGAGGAGGTCTCTACTTGGGGAAAGGGAGGCGGGCCTTCCCAATGCATAGAGAGTGAGAGACCAAGTAGACAACGGGTGGGGAGGGGGGTGGTTGTAATTTTGTGCCTTTATTGAGGTAGGTTTCTTAGGGTTTTTATACTTCAACACACTAGACTCTTCCCCCTCCTGGAGGTTCCAATTTCCCACGGCACACCTGATGATCACTCACGGCACACTAGTGTGCCCCGGCACACTGGTTGGGAAACACTGGTTGGGAAACACTGGTATACAACATGATTATTTGGATTTATCCCAACCTCGCCATAAGCAATAGTGACGGCTTTGAGGCTACCCACCATCCATTGGATTTCACTTTGAATATTATGATTTCTACAAGTCATTTATGAATTGCAAGCCTTCAAATTATAGGACTGAATATAGGGATTATGGACCCTGTTTATTGACATATACAGTACATACTATGGACTGCAAACTGCAAGTACTGTTATTGTACATTGTATGCATTATATGATTTTGTTGTCCGTGGTTTAGACTGAATATATTGATGCAACCCTCATGACATGGGGGTCTACCTTCTGATCATTAGACTTGCATTTGTTGAAAATACATTTATTATAATATTATAACGTGATTTACTGGAAACAGTGTTTGTTTTGTTTTGGTTATTCCTTTTTTGCTAGCCTTAGGCAGAAAGGCCTTGGAATCCCTTTGTTTGTAGGTCGTTGGCTTGTAGGCGGGACCCTTCGCACAGTCCTTAACTCCGGGGTCTGCTCATGTGAGTGTCAGATCTGGGAAAATTGAGCTTGGAAGAAGTTCAGGTCTCCAGCCTGCCATGAGGTGGCTGACCTTTGTCCCAGTTCTCTGGGGACCTTTGCTCTAGTTATCCAAGGACTATGCTGAGTCAATCTGGGAGTGATGTAACTTCCAGGTGCCTCCAGGGGAAGTGAGGTAACCTCCTCTGGACTTGGACATTGGACAATGAACTATTAATGCTGACTCAGAGACTGATGAGGTCACATCCCTTTGGACTATGAGAATTGCTGAATCACCCAGATATGGTGCAACCCTGCCTGGACATTGCATGGGCAAGGGGAGGGGGGTTCGGGTATAAAAGGTGTGTTTGGGTGGCGGGACGGTGCTTTAGCTTTACAAGTGTTGTACCTGCAATAAAATCGTGTTGGACCGTGCTTCTATCTACGCGTGATCCTTACCGAAGTTGGAGCGTCATTACAGAAGCTAAAGCCCCATTCAACTTTCCCAGCAATGGAGAGGTTGGCTTGGAAGGAAGAGGAGTATATCGATATGTGGAATATGGCTCCTGAAGAAGTCCGGAGAACCATGGATTGGGAGTGGAATACCGTTGACCAAGTGGGGTTCCCGGATGGGTCCAGAGTGGCGACAGAGTATGGTACGTCAGCTCAGGTGGACGTGCTCCGAGAGGAGGAGAGATTGTGGGACGCTCAGGTGAGCGCTTTGAGAGGAATGGGGCAGCGAGGCCCCATTCAGACAGGAGTCCGGATGGCCGGAGGAACCAGAGAAGCTGTGCGGAAGGACGCGCCAGCTCAGGTGGATCCAGAGGAAGACGGGACCAGAGAAGCTGAGGGGAAGAGTGCCCCAGCTCAGGTGGACCTGACGGAGTGTGGTAGTGAGACCACAGAGCCGGAACCGCTATCCGAATTGGTGGTGATGAGGTGCAGAATGGAGGCGATGGAGCATACCATGAGAAGGATGTCTCGTGCTATGTCCAGGAGAGAACCAGGAGAATTGGCCTGGAGTGCACCGGGAGGAGGAGATTTCACTTTTTACTCCTGGATGGATGGCGAGCCGTCAGCAGCTGAACGTCCTAGATCTCCCTTGGGAGTGTGGACGGATGGTGGTCATCCTGCGTCAGAAGTGAATCCGACCCCGGTGGGCCGTCCCCTGCAGCCGGCAGGAATGGGAAGAGGAGTCCAAAGGCTGGAGGCCCCTAGGGGAAGGAGAGTGCAATCCCAGGAGTATGGGGGGCGACTGAAGAAAGAGCCCTTGCGGGTGGAATTTGAAGGAGAGGCTTGCAAGGTGGCCTTCTTTATCGCTGCAGTAAGGGATCATATGGAGGACTACGGGCATCTGTACCCCAGTGATGGAAGCAGAGTTCGAGCCATTGGAGGAGTATTTAAAGGAAGGGCCGCTGAATGGTATGTGCAGTGCCATGACCGTAGAGATCCATGCTTAACGTCGGTCCGGGCCTTCTTGCAAGCTATTAGAAACCGCTTCCGCGATCCTCTGGAGAGGATAAAAGCGAAGGAAGCGCTGCGATGTCTAACCCAGGGATCCCGTTCGGTCACTGAATATGCGGAGGAATTTATGGGATTGGCCAGCAAGGTTGCGGAGTGGTCACAGGCAACGTTGCTTGAACTATTTAAAGATGGCCTGAGAAAAGAAGTCTTAGAATGGTGCCTGCATCGCGGTGATCCAGGCAATGTTGATGGGTGGATCCAGTTGGCCGGCAGCGTGGAAGGGATCTTAGCCCAGGTGCAGCGACGACGGTTCCAGTCGACGAGATCCAGGGTGCCGGGACGGGGTTTTGCTGAGGGCCGATTCTGAGGAGGCGAGCCTCGACGTGGCGGCGGTGATGGCAGAACCGGTGTTATGAAGAAACCAGTGATGGGGCGTGGCGGCCTTTGTTTCATCTGTTCTCAGCCGGGCCATTTTGCGTCCCAGTGCCGGCAGAAGCCGGTGCAAGATCCCATCCGTTCGGATCCACCTAAAGTAGCCTCTGCTAGAGGGGCTTTTGGGGACAATACTGATTCAAAAAGTGTTGGGGTGAGTCCCCCAAGTGTACAATGTACCCTGGGTTTATTTAAGGGGGAGGAAATTATTGAGAAAAAAGCATTGGTTGACTGTGGGTGCTCAGAGAACATCATGTCCCCGAAGTTAGTAGATGATTTGGGGGGGAGCATGAAAACTTTGGATACATCTGTAACTTTTACTCAGTTAGACGGGTCATCTATTAAGGGTGGGCCGTTTTCTTTGGGCACGAAAGATTTAAAAGGTCGGGTGGGACCTTGGGAAGGGGGTATAGATTTTGTAGTGGCCCCCATTAAGGGTCATGAAGTAGTATTAGGACTGCCTTGGTTAGAGCAAGTTAACCCCAAAATTGATTGGAAGACTGGGAAGGTGCAATGTGAGCCTAATGTGGGGAAAGGGGTGCTGGGCGAGGTACAGGGGGTGCCTGTGGAATATTGGGATTATGCAGATGTGTTTAACCCTATATTGGCCCAAAGTCTCCCACCTTTCCGAAATGTACAGTGTAGTATAGAGGTTAAAGAGGGGGCTATCATGCCGAAACCGAAAATATATGCCATGACGATGCAGGAGAAAGTGGCTTTGAGAGAGCAGATTGATGGGTATTTAGAGAAGGGGTTTATTCAGAGGTCTGAATCTCCTATTGCAGCGCCAGTTTTGTTTCGGGAGAAGAAGGATGGAAGGTTGCGGTTGTGTATCGATTATCGGGGGTTGAATGCTATTAGCACTACGAATTGTTATCCCTTGCCTTTGATTAAGGACTTGTTAGGCCAGTTAGGGGGCGGTAGATTTTTCACCAAATTGGACTTGATAGATGCGTTCCATATGGTGCGGGTGAAAAAAAGTGATCAGTGGAAGACTGCTTTCTCTTGCCCCCTCGGGCTGTTCGAATGGACCGTGATGCCATTCGGTTTGGCCGGAGCTCCCGGTATTTTCATGCAGCTTATAAATGAGGTGCTGCACCCCCTTTTATATAAGGGAGTTTTTGTGTATTTGGATGACATAGTGATTGTGACGCGTACTAGAGAAGAACATGTTCAATTGGTTCGGGAAGTGTTAGAGAGGTTGAGACAGGCTAGTTTGTATGTGAACTTAAGTAAGTGTGAGTTTGGGAAGAGTCAGATTGATTTTTTGGGGTATAGGATTAGTGAGAGTGGAGTAGCTATGGATCCGGCTAAGGTAGAGGATGTGTTGAGCTGGGAGGCTCCGCAAACCCGAAGGCAATTGCAGGCGTTCCTGGGACTGGCAAATTTTTATCGTACTTTTATACCTGGGTTCTCAGCTATAACTCTCCCACTCACTGAGTTGTTAAAGACTAAGGGGAAGGGGGAGTCGAAGAAGACCAAGTCCCCGGGGGCGAAATTAAGTTGGACTAGGGGGTGTCAGGAAGCGTTTGATAGGTTAAAAAGAGCTTTTACCCAAGGTCCTTTACTAGTGCATCCAGATGTAGACAAGCCTTTTGTGGTACAATGTGATGCTTCCGCTTGGGCATATGGAGGGGCGCTGATGCAAAAGGATGAACAGGGGAGTTTAAGGCCGTGTGCATATTTCTCAAAGAAGTTTGGGGAGCTGGAATGGAAGTGGCCCGTTTGGGAGAAAGAGGCTTTTGCGGTAAGGTGTGCTTTGCAAACGTGGCGTCAGTTTCTGGAGGGGGCTGCTTTTCCTTTTGTGGTGTTAACGGATCACCAGAACCTCCAGTACTTAAAGAACCCTCAGAAGCTATCTCCCAAATTGGTGAGATGGGCTCAGTACTTTGCCCGGTTTAATTTTTCATTGCAGCATATAAAGGGGAGTGAGAATGTAGTGGCGGATGCGTTGTCCCGGTATCCCGATGTGGGAGAGAATTGTTTGGAGAAAGCGGAGGAAGTGTTTACTAGGGAGCATTGGGGATTAGCAGTGCGGACAAGGTCTCAGGTAAAGAAAGAGGTGAAGGAGGAAGAAGGAGTGGTAGATGAGTGGTGTTCGGAGTTACAGAAGGGTTATGAAAGTGATGCATGGTTGCAAGATCATAGGGGTGAATGCAAGATGTTGAATGGTTTATGGGTTATGGGAAATAAGGTATATGTTCCTCGAGGTGTACGGAAGAAGGTTTTGCAGCTTAATCACGATCATAAGTCTGCTGGTCATTGGGGAGTGACGAAAACGCTTTTGGCTATATAGAAACGGTATTGGTGGCCAGGTATGAGAGCGGAGGTGAAGGAGTATGTGGAGCATTGTGAGGATTGTGCTAGAAATAAGGATCCTGCTGCTAGACCTCAAGGGTTGATCCAAGTAGTGGCCTCCCCAGTGCGGCCGTGGACGCATGTCAGTACAGACTTCGTGGGGGAGTTGCCCTCTAGTCGGGGTTACAAATATATTTGGACGGTGCTGGATCTATTTTCAAAACAGGCCCATTTTGTCCCTTTGAGAGGGTTACCATCAGCGGAGAGGTTGGCGGAGTTATACGTGCAGCATGTGTATCGGCTGCACGGATGCCCGGAACAGGTTCTTAGCGATCGGGGGGTTCAGTTCACTGCCCGGTTTTGGGAGAGGTTTTTAGAGGTATTGGGGGCTCAAAGGAGGCTTACGACCGCTTATCATCCTTGTTGCAATGGGGGCGTGGAGAGAGCGCAGAAATCACTAGGGGGATATCTGAGGATATTTAGTAATAAGGAGCAGAACAACTGGTCAGACTTACTGCCTTATGCGGAAATGGCATATAATAGCTCCGTGCATTCCTCCACGGGAAAGTCCCCTTTCGAGATAGTCTACGGCCAAGATGTGGCCCCTTTGCCCCAGCTGTTGGAGTTTGGTGGGGAGGAGAAGAGTGAGTGGAGGATGCGAGCACAGGACGATTGGAGGGAGGTAACGGAAGCTTTGGGGAAAGCGCAACGGGCATACAAGCTGTTTGGGGATAGGCGAAGACAGGAAGGGGAGGAGTATGTAGAGGGAGATCTAGTATGGTTATTCACCCAGAATTTGAAGTTGGGACGCCCATCTAAGAAATTAAGCCCGAAGTATATTGGGCCTTTCAGAGTGGAAAAGGCAGTCAATAAAGTCTCTTATACCCTCCTTTTGCCAAAGGGCTTAGGCAAGGTTCACCCTACATTCCACTGTAGTTTGTTGAAGAAATATGTGGGGCCCCTTCCACCCAAAGACTGAATGGTGTTTTATTTCTACAGGGGGAGGACGTGGTGGAGAAGGACGTTATGTCAGATCTGGGAAATCTGAGCTTGGAAGAAGTTCAGGTTTCCAGCCTGCCATGAGGTAGCTGACCTTTGTCCCAGTTCTCTGGGGACCTTTGCTCTAGTTACCAAAGGACTATGCTGAGTCAATCTGGGAGTGATGTAACTTCCAGGTGCCTCCAGGGGAAGTGAGGTAACCTCCTCTGGACTTGGACATTGGACAATGAACTATTAATGCTGACTCAGAGACTGATGAGGTCACTTCCCTTTGGACTATGAGAATTGCTGAATCACCCGGATATGGTGCAACCCTGCCTGGACATTGCATGGGCAAGGGGAGGGGGGTTCGGGTATAAAAGGTGTGTTTGGGTGGCGGGACGGTGCTTTAGCTTTACAAGTGTTGTACCTGCAATAAAAGCGTGTTGGACCGTGCTTCTATCTACGCGTGATCCTTACCGAAGTTGGAGCGTCATTACAGTGAGTTTATTCTGTTGGAAACCGCCCCGAGCTTCGGGAGGGGTGGTCTAGCAAGTCCAAATAATAAATAAATAAATAAATAAATAAAAATGTATTGATTTATGTACTTACTATATTTGTATACCGCCTTTCTCAGTCCACGGGCGACTCAAGGCGGTTTACAGAGGCAAAATTCAATGCCCAGCAACATCATAAAACATTTAAAAACATTTAAAACATTAAGGTATAATATACAATCATAATAAGGTCGGTAAAACATAAATAATTTCCGCCTCCAGTGTCCAATGTCATCACCCAATCATTCCGTATTCCTATGCCTGTTACACTGTCTTAAAGATTTCCCAACGCTTGCTCAAACAGCCAGGTCTTGACTTTCCTCCAGAATGTTAAAAGCGTGGGGGCCGATCGAATGTCCTTGGGAAGGGCGTTCCGTAGCCGAGAGGCCACCACTGAGAAGGCCCTGTCTCTTGTCCTTGCCAAACGTATTTGGGATGCAGGCGGGATCACGAGCAGGGTCTCCCTGGACGATCTTAATGTCCTAGTTGGTTCATAGGAGGCTTAGGTAGGCCAAAGGTCAAATGCAGGATTTCCCAGTAAACATAGTAGTTACCTTTTAGTTATAAGTATATGGTTGGGTCCTGCTGCAGGAGAGACCCTAGAGCAGGGGTGCCCACACTTTTTCAGCATGCAAACTATTTTTAACCAACCAAGTTGAAAAGATCTACCTACTTTCCGCGAACTCCTGCCGCCGCGCGCACCCTCCTGCCCCTTCCGCCTGCCTCGCGCTCCTTCCGCGGGGCATTGCGAGAACGAGGAAGCATGAGGCGGGGCCTCCGGAGGGAGTGCGAGGCGGGGCCTCTGGAGGGCCCCTGCTGCAGCCTCACTGTGTGGCTACTTTAACAGCCGTGCTGCCCATAGCCCAGCTGCCAGAATACCTGGCCCCCACAGCCTTGCGACACAGGTGTTCTGGCAGCTGGGCGGTGGGCGGCAATGCAGTTATAGTAGCCACACAGTGAGGCTGCAGCAGGGGCCTTATTCTCTCCTGGGCCAGCTGCCTGGAATGAAGGTGTGTCTGCAGGTCAGCCCAGGGCTGAGCTGGATGGCAAATACTCAAGCTCTAGGGACACCTGTGTGGGTGCTCATTTTCGGAGTTCCCTCGACTCACCTGTTGCCAGCTGCTTCTGGCTGCTTATTCCATCAGCAGACTTTGGTTGGGACTGAATGTTTACTTTTAAGCTGTTTTATTGTATTTATGTTTTAATTGTTCCATTGATATGGAAGAACACCGTCACCCCCACGTCAGCATAGGCAAATCTGTGCTTAAGTCCGTCCAGCAGTTCACCTCCCTGGGAAGCATCATCTCTTCAGACGCCAAGATTGATAAAGAGATAGATCACAGATTAGCAAAGGCATAGAGTGTGTTCGGAAGGCTTCACAAAAGAGTCTGGAGAAACAAGCACCTGAGGCAAAGCACCAAAATCCGTGTGTACAGAGCTATCATACTGTCTATTCTCCAGTATGGGTCTGGAACATGGGCCACCTATCGCCAACACCTACGACTCCTCGAACGCTTTCATCAGTGCTGTCTTCGCACAATCCTAAATATACACTGGACCGACTATGTGATGAATGTTGCTATCCTTGAGCAAGCGGGGATCACCAGCGTTGAGGCCATGCTATTGAGAACACGGCTGCGCTGGGCAGGACACGTCCATAGGATGAAGGACCACCGCCTCCCAAAGATACTACTCTATGGTGAACTCGCCACGGGTCAGCGCAAGAGAGGCGCCCCCCAAAAGAGATATAAGGACTCGCTGAAACAACACCTCAGGCTCGGCCAGATTGATCCCCAACAATGGTCCACCCTGGTCTCACATCGGGAGGCATGGAGACGCACTCTCCACAATGCTGCGGCCTCTTTCGAGAAGACACACTGAACGAGTCTCGAAGAGAAACGACAACGCAGAAAGAACTGCAAGTTGGAAACAACATCACCCAAGGAGACTTTCTGCTGTGCTTTCTGCAACCGGACTTGCCTATCTTGGAGTGGCCTTTTTAGTCATCAACGCGCTTGTAAAAAGCGTGGGATGAGTCCTTCCTAAGAATCTTTGTTCGCGAAGTCATGCCGAGAAATATGTTATGTTTATGACTGTATGTTTAGGCTGATATGCTCATTGTTTAATAATGATATGCCATGCTTTGTATTCTATGTGTAAGGCAGCATTGCATCCCGTGGTCTGAGCCCCCCTTTGTGGTGATAATAAAGCATTATAATAAAGTATAATCATAGTATACTAATAATATATATAGGCAGGGGCGGTCCTACAAGATAGGCCAAGTAGGCGGCCGCCTAGGGAGCCATCTGGGAAGGGGGCGCCATCCTGGCCGCATGGGGCGCCATCCTGGCCCTGCCGATGTTCCTCAGACATTTACATTTACATTGGGATCCTAATTTTGGACTTATGGGAGACTCCTATGAATTATGAGTCGGGTGGTAGGTAATATATTCTGATTTTGATGCATTTACATTGCATTTCTTGTTGATTATTATACAGTTCTGCTTAATATTGTCAGACAATATAATACAAATACAATATAACAATAGAATAACGATATATTTTATATTACATGTAATATTACAAACAATATTGCAGTATAGTGGTATTGTACAAAATAGTAATATATAATATTTTATTTTACTTTATTTTGGGTTATTTGAGTTTTATAGGAGTCATGAAAATATTTAGTAGATGATAATTTTATTTAAATAAATAATGTTATTATTTTATACTAATAATATAATAATAGAATGTTATATTGTATTATAATGTCAATATATTATAATATAATTATATTGTAGTATAATATAATTATGATATAATATAGTATGAGTATGGTATAATATATTGTATATACATTGATACAATATAATACTAATGGTATTGTGATATTATAATTGTATATTTGTTTTACATGGGGGGCGGCAAAATAATGTTTTTTTGGGGGGGGCACCAAAATAATGTTCGCCTACCATTTCAAATTACCTTAGACCGCCCCTGCATATAGGGCATACATCTGGATTCAATGTAATTCCTTGAGGATGAACTATGGGGGGAAGTCGCCACGGAAATGATGGGGTGGCTGTTTGAGGAGTCAGGAAGGGGGAGAGATCCTGAGAAGCAGGAGTGTCACCTGGGATGAGGTCCTGGGCGAGAGGGCCGGGCCGGGCCGGGAAAGCCCCCACCCCACCTCTCGGGGGCCAGGGGGTTTGGGGCGGAGCCTGCGGGGAAATCGAAAGCGAATCTCCGGCCCACGCCCGGCCCTGAAGAAACGAAACTTTGGGGCGGAGAGAGGCAGCAGCAGCAGAGGGTCCGCGGGTCTGCCTCGCCCTCCCTCTCTCTCTCTCGGCTTGGCCCCCGTTCTCCGCTTCTCCGAAGGAAGGGAGGAAGGGTCGGGAAGCTGGCCATGGAGCCCCGCCGCGGGGAAGGCAGGCAGAGAGGCCGGGGGAGCCGCAGCGCAGGCAGAGGTGAGAACAACCACTTCCAGCTGATCCCAGCTCTTGGGTCAGGCTTGGGCCAATTTCGGCCCTCCCTCCCAGGCTTGTGTTTAGCGGCAGGCAGGCCGTCTGCCGGGAGGGCTTGGATGGTGCCGCCCTAAGAGGACATCATGGGGTTGGACTGGATGGCCTTCAGGGAGCCCTTCCGAATATCCCTTCCACCCATCCATTCCCTCCCAAGAGCTGCAAACCTTGAGCCACACCCAGGGGGATCCTGGAAGGATCAAGAAGTATGCAAATGCGACTTCTGGGTGTGTGTGTGTGTGTATAGCTAGATTAGTTAGATAGATAGATAGATCTCCATCTTTTAGATCTAGACCAGTGTTTCTCAACCTGGGGGTCGGGACCCCTATGGGGGTCGCGAGGAGGTGTCAAAGGGGTTGCCAAAGACCATCAGAAAACACATTATTTTCTGTTGGTCATGGGGGTCCTGTATGGGAAGTTTGGCCCAATTCTATCGTCGTTGGGGTTCAAAATGCTCCATGATTGTAAGTGAACTATAAATCCCAGCAACTACAACTCCGAAATGCCAAGGTCTATTTTCCCCAAACTCCACCAGTGTTCACCTTTGGGCATCTTGACTATTCGTGCCAAGTTTGGTCCAGATCCACCATTGTTTGAGTCCACAGTGCTCTCTGGATGTAGGTGAACTGCAACTCCCAAACTCAAGGTCAATGTCCACTAAACCCTTCCGGTATTTTCTGTTGGTCATGGGAGTTCTGTGTGCCAGGTTTGGTTCAACTCCATCGCTGGTGGATTTCAGAATGCTCTTTGATTGTAGATGAACTATACATCCCAGCAACTACACCTCCCAAATGACAATCACCCCGTGCAACGCCACCGGTATTCAAACTTGGTTGTATTGGGTATTTGCGCCAAATGTAACAAAAATGATTTTATGGTTGGGGGTCACCACAACATGAGGAACTGTATTAAGGGTTCGTGGCATTGGGAAGGTTGAGAAACACTGATCCCTCCAGGTGTATTTGGACTTATTCCTAGACTCTCCAGGGGTTTTGGACTTCAACTCCCAGAAGCCTCAGTTGTCTTGGTCAATCATCAGGGATTGCTTGCTCCCTCCTCCCTGTGACGTCCTCTCACGTATTTATGAGGCCTGGGCAGGTTCGTTCGGAATCTTCCTAATTTGGATCAAATTCCCCTTTGAAGCAATTTCAAAGCCATTTGGGAACCCGGAAGAATCCTTGCCATTTCGAAGCTTATTCCGCCATTTCTCTTACGTAGAGTCGGAAATGATTCAGCTTTTCAAACCAGTGTGGGGGGATTCCCTTGGTTTCCTTTCCCTCCCGCGTCAGACTGGGGCGAGAGTCGCACCCAAACTGGGTTAAACACAGCTCTCGCCCCTGACTGACTGACTGACGCGGGAGGGATAATCCGCATCCAAACCGGGTTAAACACTAAATTGACTTTAGATCCGAACCACCAGCGCCCCCCACAGCCGAAACGAGGTTTGAACCAATTTTTAAAAACCAAACAGGCCTAATATTGATCCCTGGCCCTCCTCATGTCTCCCCTCAGCTCAGCCTTCTCTTCCACAGGCTCAACATGCCCAGCTCTTGAAGCCGCTCCTCATGGGGCTTGTTCTCCAGACCCTTGGCCATTTGAGTCGCCCTCCCCTGGACACAGTATTCCAGCTTCGAGTTCACTTCTCCCTTCCATTGCCATGCGCAGAAGGGCCTCTTCGTTCCCAGTTCTGCTCAGGGTTGGCTTGACCAGCCTAGGTAGACTTTCCCTAAAGTCTAGCACTGAACTCCTGGTGCCACATCGCAAAAGAGAAGCCCCCCCCCCCCCAGGTCCGCTGCCTGCCTGCTCACCACTGGGCAGCTCCAGAACCCCCACCCACCCCCTTCTCTGGGCAGCAAGGCCAAAACCCAAAACAGGAGGGAGGGAGGGAGGGATGAGGTCAGCCAGCCAGTGGTCCCTTTCAAGGTTTCACCGTTCCCTCCGGGTGCCTCCCTTTGAGGGAGCGGCCAAGGGACGGCTCTTCTAGTCCTGTCTACACTGCTATGTATAATCCAGATTCTCTGCTTTGAGCTGGATTATAGTGCAGTGTAGACTCAAGTTAGGGTCTACACTGTCGTATAACCCAGATTATCCGGTAATCCACATGACCTGCTTTGAACTGGATTATAGGAGTCTACACTGCCATATGGGTTAAACCACTGAGCTGCTGAACTTCTTGATTGAAAGATCGCAGGTTCAAATGCAGGGGGCAGGGTGAGCTCCTGCTGTTAGCCCCAGCGTCTGCCAACCTAACCATTCAAAAACATGCAAATGTGAGTAGATCAATGGGTACAGCTCCGGTGGAAAGGTTACAGCACTCCATGCAGTCATGCCAGTGGCCACATGACCTTGGAGGTGTCTACGGACAACGCCGGCTCTTCAGCTTAGAAATGGAGGTGAGCACCAAAGTCCCAGAGTCGGACACGGCTGGACTTCATGTCAGGGGGAAACCTTGACCTTACGCTGCCATATAATCCAGTGCAAAGCAGACCATCTGGATTATATGTCAGTGTAGCCTTGGTCAGCAAAGGTGCTTCAGGTCTGAGGGCACAAGGAGGAAAACAGGCTCTCGGGATAACAGCAGCGCAGGAGCACCCACACTGCAGAACGGGTGGGTCTGACATGCATTGGAGTCCCGTGTCCTGTGGGACCCCGGGAGATGTCATTTGGGGGCGACCCCAGGTCTCTTGGGCACAGAAGGCTCAAGGCTTTGCAAAGTGGTGTCAGACCGCATCCATTCCTCATTGTTGATGCCGCTACAATGAGCTGGAGCAGAACGGTTCCTCCTTGAGGTAGGAGTAATGGGCCTTGGAAAGCCATTTCGAAAGGTCAGAGTCACGAGGCAGGGGGCGATCTGCTGCCACTGGCCTGCCTAGCCTAGAAGTCCCGCCCTCAGAGAAGATCGCAAGAAGCACCGTGATGACCTCCATTGCCTTGGAGGCATTTCCTCTTTCTGAGACCAAGGCGACCCAATGCAGCAGGAGGTTGGCCACTGGATTCTTTGGGGACCCCAGCACCCCTCCCTTTGGCAAGAAGGGCCCACTTTAAAAAGACGGGAAATCAGGGGTTTGTGTTAGTGAAGGTTTCATGGCCGGAATCAGTGGGGTGCTGTGGGCTTTTTGGGTTCCGTGTTCCAGTAGCATTCTCTCCTGAAGTTTTGCCTGCATCTGTGGCTAATGGCATCTTCAGAGGGTTTTTTGGCAGCGAGGCAAGTGGTGTGTGTGTGTGCGCACGCATGTGTGTGTGTGTGTGCGTGTGTTTGTATGGGATAATGTCCAGGGTGGGAGGAAGACCCCATGTCTGTTTGAGGCAAGTGTGAATGTTGCAATGAGCCAGCTTGATTAGCATTGAGCAACCATGAAGTTTGCAAAGTCAATCAGAGAGGGCATGAAAATGAATACAATCGGGTTAACCCAGAATTCCCCCCACCCTACACTTGCAGAGGCCCAGGGGCCACAATTGCTTTTTCCGAGAGGAATTTGTCTGGCTGCTCCACTCCTCATTGGGTTGCGGTGAGTTTTCTGGGCCAATCTCTCCTGGCATTTGGCCTTTCTCTGTGGCGAATGGCATCTTCCTCAGAGGTTCTGTTGGCAGTGAAGCAAGTGGGGTGTATTGAGTATACCTGTGGAGTGCCGTCCAGAGTGGGAGGAAGAAGCCTTGTCTCTTCAGAGCAGAGGTTCTCAACCTGTGGTTCCCCAGGTTTTGGACAGCAACTCCCAGAGATCCCAGCCAGTTCACCAGCTGTTAGGATTTATGGGAGTTGAAGGCCAAAACACCTGGGGACCCACAGGTCGAGAACCACAGGTTCCCGAGCCCTGCCCTCCCCACTGTTTCTTGAGGGATCGCAGCCCAAGGCTGGAGGGGGTTCCAGCTGAGCCCGTTTCCTTTCCAAGAAAGAGGTTTATTTATTTATTTACTATTTCAATTTGCTAAACCGCCCTTCCCGAGGCTCAGGGCGGTTTGGGGGGATGAGGCTGGAATCCTAGAGCTTGTTATGAGGGACCCCCAAGGGCCATCCAGTCCAACCCCTTGCTGACAGGCAGGAACCTACAACCTAGGCCTTCCTGATAGATGGCCATCCAGTCTCTGGGTGTGCCAGGAAGTGCCAGCGAGCTTCTTTTGAGAAGATGAAGTCCCCCCCCCCCCCCAACACAAAAACGTTGCCTGTGGTAAGTATGGCTCAGTTCCATCTGCATCTGGTCTTGGGGGCAGGGGATTTATTTAACTGCACTCTTCCTGTTTTTACCCCAGGTGGCCCGACTCCGGCTCGGTTTATGGGGGACTTCCAGAACAGAGAGGGTCCCAGGACCCAAAGGGGGCGCCCCCCACTCCGTGGATCCAGAGGGGCAAGGAGGGGCGGTGGCTCAGGCCGGAACAGCCCCCAGCGCCCCTCGCAGCGGATTGGGACCTCCTTCCTGGCGGGGCTGCTGGAGAAGGAGCCATCAGAGGTGGCCATCACGCTGGCCTCCAGCACGGGCCTCGAGGAGGCGCTCTCCCAGGCCGTGCTCCAGCCGCGCTTCCTGGAGCTGCTCCTGCAGGCCCTCCGCAAGGCCTGCTCCTCGCGCACCAACCGGCAGAGCATCCAGCGGCTGCTGGGCCTGGTCAGGGAATCGGCCTTCCTTCGCCAGTGCCTCCCCCAATATGTGACGAGGATGATGACCGAGGCCATCCCAGCCGTGCGGCACCGGTACCCGCAGCACGTGGGCAACATCTTGGCCCTGGTGCAGGAGCTGACCAGCGTGTTCCCGGCCAGCGCCATCCAGCCAGTGGTCATGCTGATGTCCCTCATGTCTGCCGCCATCAACACTCTCCGGGCCTCTGGGGTGGACTTTACGCAGGAGACAGAGAAGCAGCTGGAGCAGGTCCAGTCCTATGTCCAGCACCTGCAGGAGCGGCGCCGGGAGGGCACCCTGAAGGTGGACAGCCCTGTGCGGATGGGGCCCCCGGGAGAGGCAGAGGGCAAGGTGGACGACTATCGGGCACTGTCCATTTTTCCCACCTACACGGAGCTGTGCCAGGTGGAGCGACCTTTCCTGCGGCCCAACACCCTCCGCCAGCCGTACGAGGGGCCCGCACTCTACCTGGAGACCCACTTCCGGCTGCTGCGAGAAGACTTCATTCGGCCCATGAGGGAAGGCATCGCCCAGATCCTTCGCGACACCGAGGAGAGTGGCCTGAGGAAGAAGAAGTTTGATGACATCCGGGTCTACTTCGATGTCCAGATCGTGGCTCCGCAGTGCTCGGCCTCCGGCATCGAGTACCGAGTGCAGTTCGACACGCGGCCGCTGCGCTCCATCCGGTGGGAGAACTCCAAGCGGCTGATCTTCGGCTCCCTGGTCTGCCTCTCCAAGGATGGCTTCGAGAGCTTCCTCTTTGCCACGGTGGCACACCGGGACCCCAAGGAGCTCAAGAAGGGCTCGGTGTGGGTCTCCTTCTGCGAGAGCAGCCGCCCCCTCCTGGCACAGACGCAGCCCTCGGACGTCTTCCTCATGGTGGAGACCGCAGCCTACTTCGAGGCCTACCGCCACGTCTTGCAAGGGCTGCAGGAGGCCCAGCCAGAGGAGCTCCCCTTCCAGAGGTACCTGGTCCGGTGTGAGACCGACGTCAGTGCCCCCGCCTACCTCGAGGGCCCCAGGCGCCGCTACGACTTTGCCTGCCTGGTGCAGAAGCCGCCCACAGAGGAACCACCCACAGAGGAACAGAAAGACAACCACGACAATCACGACGACCCTGATCTGCTCGGACTCCGGCATCGACTACAGGCTACACGTCTAGGCGAGACCGCTACACTCCGTCTTCAGAGAGAAATCGAAGCAGCGGTTCGTCGGCTCACTGGTCCGCCTCCCAGAGACACAGTTAGAGAGGCAGGCCCCTCAGTCGACGTCCTGGACCCGCGGCAGTGGCCCAGCAAGGAGGCCCTGGGACTGGATGAGTCGCAGCGGGAGGCCCTGCGCTTGGCGCTCACCAAGGAGCTGGCCATCATCCAGGGGCCCCCGGGGACAGGTGAGTGGGGCCTCATGGGCGGAGCAGAAGCTCTTCTGGGGAGGGGGGTCCTGGTCATTCAGCACTTGCATGGGGCTTACCCAGGAGGAGATGTTGCCTTACTGTGACACAAGGGTCCCTAATGCTGATCCTTATGCCTGGGCGTCAGGCCTCTTGAGGCAGAGAGAGGCCCCATGATGCTCCCTTCTCCAAATAAGGGTAACAAAGCACACTCAAGACTTGGGTTCAGTAGAAAGGGGAAGCGACCTCTGCATGCTCAACTTCTTTCTGTTGGGGAATCTGAACTGTTAGGCTCAGAATTACCCTCAGTTGGGGTGGTTCCACCATAAATATAGCAGCGTACTAGAAGTAAACTTCATAACCAGGAGAAATTTACGTATGGTGAACTGGGATAGGATGGCTTAGGATTGCAGACTCAGAACTTTAGGTTCAAAAATATTTATTGAAGTAAAAGTAATGCATTCTTGATAGAAAAACTCTTGGAGCTCACTTCCTTACGAGTCTCATCTCCCAGAGGAAGTAAAAGGTAAATAGTCCATGCAGCTACACTTTGCCTAGAGGGAGGCAAAATACGTCCTCACTGGAAGGAAGAAAAAGCAGAAGAGACTGGAAAATGGCGACGACTGTATGGTAAGCCCAGGGCAGTTAAACTTAAGGAGGAAGTTCCCTCACAGAATTCCGTTGCTACATCACCAAAGGGGCAGGAGACAGTGGCTGGCAGGAAGAGGAAAGGCAAAGCCCTTTTTGGGAAAACATGCATAGGAATGCCGGGTGAGGAATCCCTCAACCTGGCCTTGTCTCTGGCCTAGATACTCGTTGAGGCCTGGAAACTTGATGACACGAGAAACCTATGCAGCCCAGGGATGAAACCCAACACTGCCCTCCCCCTAAGAACACCCCCTCCCCCCCCAGCAGCCTCTGTGTCCAAATGGGAGTGACGGGCCTTCTCTCCCCCTCGACAGGGAAGACCTACGTGGGACTGAAGATTGTGCGTGCCTTGCTGGCCAACGGAGACACTGGCCGGGCCGAGTCCTCACCCATCCTGGTGGTCTGCTACACCAACCACGCTCTGGACCAGTTCCTGGAAGGTGGGAGCCTCCGAATGCCCATCTCCGCACTCACAGCTATGGATTGGGTGCCTCTTCCCTCCCCTCTACTAGTGGGGGGAGGATTCCCACATTCAGCCCCACTCTTTCCTCCTCCCAGGGATCCATACCTTCCAGAAGGAAAGGATCGTGCGCGTCGGAGGGAGGAGTGCCAGTGAGATCCTGAAGGAGTTCACGCTGCGGGAGCTCCGGAGCAGACGTGGATTTCTAAGCGACCTGCCCAACCACCTCCGCACGGCCCACTTCAGCGTATGTTGGGGGGGGGGGGGTTGTGAGGATGGGGGAGCAGCTGATTCTGGGGTCTCTTGCTAGAAAAAAGGTGGAGGCGCTGTGCCCAAGGAGCAGAGGGATGGACTCGAGCCCAAGATGACAGGGCTCAAAGGAAGCCCCATATAAACCTGCACTGCAGCCCCAAAGCAGAAGTGTCCCCTTGAACTGACCACTGCTCTTGGGGTCTGTGCTGCCAGGCTTCAAAGGGAGACACGCTGACCTCTCCTCTCTCGGGACAGGTGTCCAGCCAGATGGAGGAAGCCCAGCATGAATTGGAAAGGCAGGCGGCTGGCCTGGAGTGCGGCCTGCGTGGAGTCCTGCACGAAACGCACCTGCGGAGCCATATAGACGGCCGCCACTGGAACAGCCTGAATCAGGGCTGGGTAAGGAGGGGCCCCATAGGGGACTGTGGGGTGTCCAGCGCCCCAAAGGGAATAGATTGTTCCCCCACCCTCACACCAGGCTGCCCCCCACAGCTTCTCTGGGGAGCAAACATAGAGTTCCATGGGGAGGGGTGGTTCTTGATCTGGGGCTCCTCCCTCCTCAACCTGGACTGAGCACCCCTCTTGCTTCAGCGCGGGGAATGGATGAACCCCAAGGGCTCACTCATCCTGGAGTGGCTGGGCCTCGGCACCATGCCTTTCGCTCGCAACGCACCCAATGATCCGGAGGGAGCCAACCCTCCAGGTAGGACAATCCCATGTGCGGCGAGGAGGGAGGGAGTGGAGAAGGGTCTCCCCCCAGCCCCCCAGCTGTAGTGCTAACCACAGCTTTCCTGGAAATCGCAGAAGAGGAGGAAGAGGAAGAGGAAACAGACCCTGAGGCGGACCAGCTGCCCATCGCGGAGGAAGCAGCCCTGCACCAGGCCGACCGCACACTTGACAGCGATGACATAGATGTGCCCCGCAGGCGCCAGGCCCAAAGAAATGCAGCTCAACTGGGTGACCTCTTCCTGGCTATGTCGCTGGACGATAAGGAGGAGGAGTGCCTGGACGAGAAGGAGAAGGAGGGCCAATGGCAGGTAGGGCAGCGGGGGCATGTTGGGCATCTCTAGCAGAGAGTGGCATAGCCAGTCTACTTTATGTCAGGTATTCTTTTCTTTAACCTGAAGCAAAGGTTCTCTGCTCAAATCTTCAAGCAGTATTAAAATACTCCAGGCATGGGCCAGCTTGGGCCCTGCCTCCAGGTGTTTTGGACTCCAACAATTCCTAACAGCCTCAGGCCCTTAAGCAGAAAGAGAGAAGAAAAGGAAAGGGCCTGAGACTGTTAGGAACGGTGGGAGTTGAAGTCCAAAACACCTGGAGGGAGGGCCAAGGCTTGCCCATGGCTGGCCGATAGTATGTGAGCAATACTTGCGATAGACAGCAGGCGCAGGAGCTTCTTTCCACAGGAAGGCTTTACCTTTTGTTGCAGCTATTGTTGCACTCCCGGCCAGGAAAGCCCTCTGACGTTAAACACCACACCACTGAGTCGAAATGCACGCGGTTTAGGGAAGATAAGGATAAAAGCAGTAGCAGTAAAAAAAAACACCACTCCATAAGAATAGGTAAATCCGATTGGGTAGAAAGATAAGCGGGATCAAATAGTCCAGGAAATTAATCCATCAGATTTCATGAAAAACAAATATAGAAACTGCCACGGTAAAACTCCAAAACTTGAATCCTGAATCAAAAAGGCACTTAACACATGAGTCTATCCAAGGCAAGGCTTCCAAGGACCAGGAAAGACATCTTGATTCAATTTCAACATTGCTTTGTCTGAACTACAAATTCTGTACTTGGCACTTGTATCCCATAATCTACTCATTGTCCCAAGCGGCCAGGAATGGATTTTGTTTCAGCCTTGGCTCTGTTATCAATCTCGTGCTCAGCCTGGCAGAACGCCTAAGAGATTGGGCTGTTTGCCTGTGCAGACTAAAAACATGCCTTCTGGCTCATTAATTTCTGCAGCTGGCCCAGGGGCCGGGCTATTCTCAGGCTCAAAGCCATGGGAATTCTCTGGCAGCAATTCAGGCCCTCTTCCAGGGTCCACACCATCACCCCCAAACCCTTTTACTTTGCCTGAGCACCTAGATCACTGCAATACTCGATACTACTGCACACCGTAATTTTGGGCATGTTGAGTACACAGTGTTCTGTGGTTATGATTTTATATGTATGTGAGTCCCTGAGCCTGTGGGAAAGGGCAACTATTAAGTCGAATTTAATAAATAGCGAAGAGAGAATGGGGGGGGGGGGGTACACATTAGACTTGATAACGTATGGTATATCTCAGAAATAAGAGTACAGAAGGCAAAGAAAGCTGGCTAACCTTGTAAGGTGGGTTCCTAATGCTGAATGTGCCTAAGGTCTCTGGAAGCCAAGAGAGTCCTCGTGATGCCCCCTTCCCCAACAAAGGGCAAAAAAGGGCACTAAAGACTTGTGAGAAGACGTGGCAAGTGACCGCCAATGCAGGCAGGAAGCAAACACACCTTGGGTTACACAGATCTAGGGAACAGAGCTGGAAACAAAGCGGCGGGCATGCCCTCTCCCTAACTGCAATCTGTATATACAAGTCTTGATGCGTCTTTGCTTCCAAGACGGGAGGGAGGTTTTGCTTTTCCTGCGGGGCAGAAGGCGTTTGGACGGGATGGCCCCTGTGGTCTCGCCCAATGGTGTGACTCTATGAGTGAGCCTTCGTTCTTGCCTTTGCCCCCGACGCTCATCCACTTGTGCGGCCCTTCTTGCTCCAGATCACACGTGAGCAGAAGAAGAAAATGAAGCAGCGGGTGAAGAAGGAGCTGGCGAAGCCGGAGCGGATGAGCGCGGAGGAGGCGGAGGCCGTTTGGGACGTCTGGCGCTTGCCCTTGGCCTCTCGCTGGAGCCTCTACAGGTAGCCCTGCTCCCAGGACCGGGGGGGGGGGTCCAGCCCCAGGACCAACCTTCTGACACCTTCTTCCCCCCGCAACAGGCATTGGGTGCAGAAGTACCAGGCAGAGATCCGGCGCACAATCTTGAGGCACGAGGAAAAGTACCAGGAAGCAGCCGACCGCCTGGCCGAGCTGCGCTTCCAGGAAGATCTCTGCATTCTGAAGAAGGCCAAGATTGTGGGGATGACCACCACAGGTGAGAGGGAGGGGAGGGGGAAAGTAAGGGGAGAAGGGGGAAGGGGAAGAGGAGAGGGAAGAGGAAGGGGAGAGGGAAGAGGAGCAGGGAGAAGAGGGGGAGGAAGGGGAAGAGGAAGGGAAAGAGGAGAAGAGGAAGGGATGGGAAGGGACGAGGGGGAGGGGGAAGAGGGTGAAATAGGAGGACGTGGAAGGGGCAAAGGAAGAGAAGGAGGAAGGGGAAGAGGAGAAGGAAGGGGATGAGAAAGGGAAGAGGAGAAGAAAGGAGATTAAGGGGAGGGAGGGGAAGAGGGAGAGGAGGAGGAGGAAGAGGAGGGGGAAGAGGAAGGAGAGGGGCGAGGAAGCGGAGGAGAAAGAAGGGGGGCTGGTTGACACCCCCCCCCCTTTCCTGGGTTGCCCGTCCATTGCCCAGCACAATGAAGCTAGAAGACTGGGCAGAAATGAATGAAGCCAAATGCAAGAAGGATAAGCTAAGCAAGGATTTTAAGAACCATATAACAAGACTGAATCTGCTTACAATGTGGAAGAGAGAGAGGAGGGGTGGCTGGCTACCTCCATGAGAAGCGACCCTCAGGCCAAGATCCAAAGATGGAACACGCTCTAATAGGGAATAATATCTGTCTAAAGAAAAAGATCATTGGAACCTAAAAGGAAGAGAAGAACTACGTATAAAGCATTGGGTTCTGTTTTATCAACTACACGATAGATTTATAAAATATGCTAAAATGGGATGCGAGGAAAAGAAATCTTTTTTCTCCCCAAGATAAATTTTTATTGATTATTGATTATAGTATACATGGAAAGTGGGGGAACATTAAAGATGATAGAAAAGTAGGAAAATAGGGAGATTTAGATTTCAGAAGAAGAAAAAATATATAATACAAAAGTAAAAAAAAGAAATTGGAAAAAGCGGTCCTAAGGCCAAGATCCAAATATTTTATTTATTTATTCTGTTTTATATACCGTCCTTCCTCGAGGGCTCAGGACAACTTACAGAGAATATAAAAAACACACTTTAAAACAACGGAAAGAATTAAACTCTTAACCAAAAACTATAAAACTGTTTACAGCTGATTAACCAGATCAGACCCCGAAAGCCTGATGGAATAAAAACGTCTTGCACGCTCTGCGGAACTTGGTTAGATCTCTCAAGGCTCGCACATCTTCCGGCAGAGCGTTCCAAAGAGTTGGAAACAAGATCTAATAGGGAATAATACCTGTTTAAAGATAAAGATCATTGGAACCTAAAAGGAAGAGAAGAACTAAGTATAAAGCTGTCGCACACCAGCGTCGAGGCCTGAGCCCTTCGAATCCAAACACACAACTCCAGCTGAAGAAAATAGCCTTCAGTTGAAGAAAACAAGCAATAAAGCAGTAAAAAATATATCAAAGAAATGAGAGTTCAGTCAATAATCCAAGGAAATGTTCCCAATGCCATAGGCTGAATAATGCTGAAAAGTTCCTTAGAAATCCAGGCAGGCTAGTTTCAGTAATTTTTAGCTGTATTTTAGTTGTATTTTGTGTATCGTATGTAAGCTGCCCCGAGCCACTGGGAGTGGCAGCAAATAAATTTGAATAAATAAGTAAATAATTGATAAGTCCAAAAAATGTCCAAGAAAGATCAAAGTCCAGACTTGAGTACTTGAGCTCAAAAACACAAGAGACCGGGAACACAGGAGGCTAAATGCAGGAGCAGAAATTCATGAAGCTTAATTGCAAAAGTTGTCCTGAATCTGAAGATTCAAACTGTAACTCCCATATGTTCCCCAGAGATCCCTTCGTTCTGAGGATCTCCGCCTCTTGCAGATTCCCTCCCTGCGAACTATCCCCTTGTCGTCAACTAGGCAGAGAGCCTTCTCCGTGGCGGCACCATACCTGTGGAATAATTTACCACCTGAAGTGCGAGCAATTAGCGAGCTTCCGGCTTTCCGGAAAGCTTGCAAAACGGTGTTATTCCGGCAGGCATTTAGCCTTTAGCCTCTCCTGGTTATAGCGGAATATTGTTTAAATTGTCTGACATTTTACTGTTTTATGCCTTCTGTTATAGTTCGATATGCTGTAAACCGTTCTGAGCCAATGTGGAAAGGACGGTATACAAATCGAAATAATAAATAAATAAATAAATAAGGCATGGCTATATCAGAAACTAGATTTCCCTCCCTCCCCTCCCATACTCCTGCAAAACGAAACCACTGCTGCTGGAAGGATGGACCTTGAGCTGCCCATCAGCACACTCCTTCTCTCTAGAACCAGGTGCGTTATCTGTCTGATTCCCAAGAGAACCAAACACTGTCTCTGCAAGGCAAATGCAAAGGTTTCATCTCTCATGAACGGTGGCTGCCCCAATCCCTTGCACAGTAGATCCCAGAATCCCTGCTGAGGACACAGGCCCAACAAAAGCCGTGGTTTCGGTTTTATCAACTACATCCGTGTTTTTCATCCTTTTTTGAGCCGCGGCACATTTTTTACATTTATCAAATCCTGGGGCACACCACCAACCAAAATGACACAAAATGACACTCTAACACACTAATACGTATAGTTAATATGTTTTTAAATGTATTTATACACTCAGTGTGAAACCTGGGGCTGTTTCGATGAACTCAACATAGATATCCTGGCAGGAATGGCAGAAAGACACACACAAAGGTCTTGCTCAACAGCTGGGAGTTATAGTTCACCCGCAACCAAAGAGCACTCTGAACTCCATCAATGATGGAATGGAATCAAACTTCCCACACAGAACTACCATAACAAAGAGAAAATACTATAAGAGTTTGGTGGGCATTGACCTTGAGTTTTGGAGTTGTAGTTCACCTATATCCAGAGAGCACTGTGGAGGGGAGGGAGGAAGACGTGGGGCGAGTCTGCGCAGTAGCGCCCACACAGGTCACATCTTCCTCCCTCCCCCCTCCCACAGAAGCGGCAGTGTGAGCAAAGCAAGGCAAAGCGAGCAGAGCGAGGCTGGGAAGAAGGGAGCCCGAGTGGAGAAGAAAAAGTGTTCGGCAGGAGGGGGAAGAAAGGGGATTGGAGGTTCCAGTTTCCCACCGCACACCTGATGATCGCTCACGGCACACTAGTGTGCCACGGCACACTGGTTGGGAAACACTGAACTACATGATAGATTTATAAAATATGCTAAAATGGGATGTGAGGAAAAGAAATCTTTAATTGGAATGTATTTTCGATATGGGAAATAAGGGCTTAATCCCCAGATTATAGGGGTAGGTATTATCAGGTATAGGTATCCTAGTGAGCAGGGTTGGAAGTCCATGGTGGTGGGGACTGTGCTGTCTATGGGGTTTGCTACTGTCTCTGTATGTTGAAAATTAGGAGGAACTTCTTGAAAGTGAGAACAATTCAGCAATGGACTCAACTGCCTACCGGCTGTTGGGGATTGCGAGAGTTGACGTCCGAAACACCTGGAGGGCCCAAGTTAGCCCATGCCTGGTCCAGACCAGATTTAATGTAGGATATGCTTCCACTGAACATCGGAAGGAGCCCTTTGGCAGTCAGAGCTGTTTAGCAATGGAGCCAGTTGCCCAGGGAGGTGGTGGGCTCTCTCTCTCTCTCTCTCTCTCTCTCTCTCTCTCTCTCTCTCTCTCTGGGCACTTTCACTTGGGTTGGACTGGAGGGCCTCTGAGGTTGGACTGGAGGGCCTCCCAACTCTATGACTCTTAAGGCTTTTGCCTTCCTTCTCCACGCCAGGTGCGGCCAGGTACCGGCAGGTCCTTCAGGAGCTGGCCCCTCGCGTGGTGATTGTGGAGGAGGCGGCTGAAGTCCTGGAGGCCCACACCATCACCACCCTCAGCACCGGCTGCCAGCATCTCATCCTCATTGGGGACCACCAGCAGGTAAGGGGGGGCGCTATTGTAGCACCTGGAGGAAGATGGGCCCCGCCCTCGCCCTGCTCTCGGGTGCTCTCTCTGTTGGATAGTTGTCTATCCTTTTAATATACTATATCAGGGCTGTCCAACAGGCGGCCCACGGGCCGCATACGGCCCCCCAGCTTGTTGGACACTGCCCCCGCTACCCTCCGCCACCCTCCTGAAATTGTTATTTTTTTAAAAAAAAAAGTTAAAAAATTTTTTTAAAAAAAAAATGGCGGCCGGGGGAGGAGGAGGAGGCGGGGCAGGGAGGAGGAAGGGAGCCAGCTCCTCCTCCCTGCACCGACCCCTCCGTCCCTCTCTCCGCCCCGCCGCTGCTATCCGGTTCGCACCGGTGGGGGGGAGGGAGGGGAGGAGGAGGAATCCTCCCTCCTCCTCCTTCCCGGCGCTGCTGGTGTCCCGATCGCCGCGGCACCGGGGGAGGAGGAGGATGGTTCGCGGGGGAAGCGAGCGCCCGGTTCTTGCTTCCCCCACGAGCCATCCAGGCCTGCGGGAGAGCTTTCGCCCGGCTCTCGCGTCCTGACCAGAGGGACGCGAGAGCCGGGCGAAAAGCCTCCCGCAAGCCTGGATGGCTCGCAGGGGAAGCAGCTCTCCTCACGGCCGCCCTCTCCCCAAAGTGTCACAACAGCTGTTGTGATGCTTTGGGCGAGGGGGCGGAGCCGTGGAAGGCTCCCCGTGGCTCCTCCTTCTCTCCCAAAACGCTTTGGGAGAGAGGGCGGAGCTGCGTGGCCAGGGGCGTGGCCGAGTGGCCGGCCCCCAGGTGATCACTCACCAAAAGTCCGGCCCTTGGGCTGGCAGAAGTTGGACAGCCCTGTACTATATCAAACTTTAGGCTATGCAGCGGAAGTGAGTGTAACTCTAGAGTACACTAAACAAACTGCAGAGCTTGTCTTCACTCCATCCTTGACAGTTCCATAAACCAAAGTATACGCAGTCTGTGAAATAGGTATACAGCCTCTCCTTCTCCTTCTACTACTACTTACAGTATACTCTTTACTATGTCTTCAGTCTTAAGGCAACATTTGATCCACAAGTCCACAGAATCAAATCAAGCACACCAAGCTCTCTTCTATAGGGAAGCCCAGAGCCTCTCCCACAGCAAAGTCCACAAGCTCTGTCACTGGGAAGCCCCAAACACACCACAATCCTTGGGAAGCCCGCATGCTGTGGTTGCTTGCTTAATTTAGTGGCGTAACCAATCACCCGTTGCATTACATCAGCCCCACTGCAGGCTATTTCCAGTTGCTTACAAGTCTCATTCATTAGTATGTACTGGGGTCCAGGGGTCGGGAACCTTTTGGACTCGGAGCCATGAAAGCAAAATATTTTGAAATTTTTTTCAGTGAGAACCATATACTATATATAATACTAGCTGAACCCGGCACGCGTTGCTGTGCCCTATTTAGGAGATGCGAGGCAGTCTGGGTAAGGGTTGGAAATGATGTTGGCATGTGTTTTGTGTGTGTGTATATATGTGTATGTGTGTGTATGTGTATATATGTGTGTATATATATATATATGTATGGGTGTATATATATGTGTGTATGTGTGTGTATATGTGTATGTTTGTGTATATGTGTTTGTATGTGTGGATGTGTGTGTATATGTGTTTGTGTGTATATATGTGTGTATATATATGTATGTGTGTATATATATGTGTATGTGTATATATGTGTGTATGTGTGTATATATATGTGTGTATATATATGTATGTGTGTATATATGTGTATGTATATATGTGTATGTGTATATATATGTGTATGTATGTGTGTAGATATATGTGTGTATATATATGTATGTGTGTATATATGTATATGTGTGTATGTGTGTGTATGTGTATATATGTGTGTATGTGTGTAGATGTCTGTATGTCTGTGTATATGTGTATGTGTGTGTATATATGTGTGTTTATATGTGTGTGTGTATATATATATGTATGTGTGTATATATATGTGTTTGTGTGTGTATGTGTATGTCTGTGTATATGTGTTTGTATGTGTGGATGTGTGTGTATGTGTGTGTAAATATGTGTTTGTGTGTATATATGTGTGTATATATATGTGTATGTGTGTGTATATGTGTATATATATGTGTGTTTGGTGTCTTCCCTCCCAGCGGAGGCGGGAGGGAAGCTGACCTTTTCCCGGCCAGCTCCTGGCTCCGGCGATGTCCTCCCGATCCGGGCAGAGGCGGGAGCCAAGCTGCCCTTTCCCCGGGCACCTCTTCCTCCTCCTCTCCCTGCCCTCCTTCCACCAATGAAGGGAGGAGTGCGGGGCGAGAAAGAGAAAGAGCTGGCCGGGAAAAGGTCAGCTTCCCTCCCGCCTCCGCTGAGATCGGGCGAGATGCGGCTGCGAGGTGGCGGAGGAGGCGGCGGAAGAGGGGGGGACGGTGGCGCCCTCGTCGTCGCAAAGCCCCCTCTTCCAGTCCCTCTCCCGGGAGCGGCTGGGGGGGTTTGAAGAGGAAGATGGGGAGGGGTCGGAGTGCGCCTGCGCGATTGCTCTCCCTCTCTCTAGCGCTCGCGGGCAGCGCAGAACGGGAGGCAATGGGCGGTTTTGGGGGGCTGGTTTTGGGGGGGTTTCAAGGTAGGTAGGGGTGTTTTTTTGTGGTATGGTTGTACCTCGTGGTCTGGGGGAATGTGTGTCGTGGGATGTGTGTTTCTGGGGGGTATAGTTTGGCCGTGTATAAAGGACATCCCACGACGACTCAATTTTTATATATATAGATATTTTAAGACTGAATTCAACTAAATGCGAGTCTACACGTACATACAATGAGAAAAGGATTCCCCAAAAGGCAGAAGGACGGGACACTTCAGACCTGGCCCTGCAAAAGGCATGCTCAGGACTCTGGGAAGGAAGAGAAGACGGAAGGAAGGGGGAAAGAAAGAAAGAGGAAATAAAGGAGGGAGGGGGAGAGGAAGAAAGAAAAGAACAAACTTTGGAAAAGCAAAGAAAAGCAGGAGAGAGATGAGGGGAAAAGAAAGAAGGAAATGGGAAGGAAAGGGTGGGGAAAAGAAAGGAAAGGGAGTGAGGAAAAAGTAAAATATTGAAGGGAAAAGAAGAAAAGAAGGGGAGAGAGGGAAGTGAAAAGAAAGGAAGGAGAAGGAAAGGAAGACTTGGGGGGAAATAGGAGAGGAAGGAAGGAAGAGGGAGGGAGGGAAAAGGATGGAGAGAAGGAGAAGGAAAGGGTGAAGGGGAGAAAGGAAGGAAGAGGGAGAATGGAGGAAAGAAGGAAGGGGAAAGAGGGAGGGAAAAGGAAGGAGCGAAGGAAAGGTTTCCCGCTGCATGCTGGGAAACTGAGGCCCTGGCTGCTCTGGAGAGCCAGATGCAATCATGAAAAGAACCACATCTGGCTCCCGAACCATAGGTTCCCTACCCCTGGCTTAGTCCCTCCTGACTTTACCATTAACCATGAGTCTACCAGGCAGTTTACCAAACTCTTAACACTGTCTCCTTGCAGCTTCGCCCCAGCGCCAACGTCTACGATCTGGCCAAGAACTTCCACCTGGAGGTCTCCCTCTTTGAGCGGCTGGTCACGGCTGGACTCCCTTTTGTCCGCCTCGACTATCAGGTGAGGACCTATGGCGCTATGGGGGACGGGCGTTGTTTGTTTTGGGGGCTCCCCTGATGATGCCATGCCTACCTGCAACTGTCTGGACGTTGGCAGCAAAGAAGGCAACCTGGGTTTGAGGGGTTCCTCTACCAACTGCTCCCCCCCCCCCAATTTTGTAACTGGGTCTGGCTTTGCAGCATCGCATGCGGCCAGAGATCGCCCGGCTGCTCACTCCCCACATCTACACAGAGCTGGAGAACCACCCGTCCGTCCTCGAGTATGAAAACATCAAGGTAAGTGCTCCCCTCACCCACCTTCGAGTGGACAGCGCCTGTGGCTGATCCCCTCAGGCCACAGCAGCCCTGGTCTTGAGCCGGACCCCTTCATTACCACTGCCCTCCTTGCCTCCCCAGGGAGTCTCCTCCAACCTCTTCTTCGTGGAGCACAACGTCCCGGAGCAGGCGTTGCAGGAAGGGAAGAGCCACCAGAACCTACACGAGGCCCAGTTCCTGGTGCGGCTATGCCAGTACCTGCTGTGCCAGGGCTACCAGCCCTCGCAGATCACCATCCTTACCACCTACACGGGGCAGCTCTTCTGCCTACGCAATCTGCTCCCGGCCAAGACCTTCGAGGGGGTGAAGGTCCACGTGGTGGACAAGTACCAGGGCGAGGAGAACGACATTGTGCTGCTGTCCCTGGTGCGCAGCAACCCTGAGGGCCGAGTGGGCTTCCTGCAGGCCGCCAACCGCGTCTGCGTGGCCCTCTCCCGGGCCAAGAAGGGCCTCTTCTGCATAGGCAACCTGGGCATGCTGAGCCAGGTCCCGCTCTGGAGCAAAATCGCCCACACACTGCGTGAGAAGGGCCAGGTGGGCCAAGCCATGGTGCTGTCCTGCCAGAACCACCCTGAAACCCACACGGAGGTGGCCCAGGCTGGGGACTTTGCCAGGGTTCCTGAGGGGGGCTGCAGCCGCCCATGCGAGGCCCGGCTGGGCTGCGGCCACGTCTGCACACGGGCCTGCCATCCCTATGACCCCTTGCACCAGGAGTTTCAGTGCATGAAGCCCTGCCAGAAGATGCGTTGTGCGGATGGGCACCCCTGCCCCAAAGTATGCTTCCAGCGCTGTGGGGACTGCGAGGTGAAGGTGCCGAAGACGGTGCCCAGCTGTGGCCACCTGCAGCGGGTGCCCTGTGCCACCCCTGCAGATAAGTTCTGCTGCAAGGAGCCCTGCCCGCGGGACCTGGATTGCGGGCACAAGTGCCTGATGACCTGCGGCCAGCCGTGCACCCGGTTCTGCCGAGAGAAAGTCCAGGTGACCCTAAAGTGCGGGCACAGCCGAGAGATCTACTGCTCCACTGCACAGGAGATGAGAGATGGGAAGTCCGTGCCCTGCCAGGCCAAGTGCCCCACCCTCCTGGAGTGCGACCACCCATGTCCTGGCTCCTGCCACGCCTGCTTCGGTGGCCACTTCCATGCAGCATGCACCAGTGCCTACAAGCAGCTTCTGGTCTGTGGCCACGAGTGCCGTCAGACCTGCAATAGCGACTGCCCACCCTGCCGGCAGCGCTGCCAGAACCGCTGCGTCCACAGCTGCTGCCAGCAGACCTGTGGCGAGCCCTGCCCTCCTTGCGTGGAGCCCTGCGAGTGGCGCTGCGAGCACTACCAGTGCAGCCGGCTGTGCTCGGAGCCTTGCGACCGGCCCCGGTGCAACGCACCCTGTCCCAAGAGGCTCCGCTGTGGCCATCCTTGCGCCGGCATCTGCGGGGAGCCCTGCCCAAAGAAGTGCCTGGTCTGCAACCACGAGGAACTAACCCACTTTGTGCAGCTGGAGGACTGCGGCCATGTCTTTGAGACTCAAGGCCTGGATGTCTACATGGACGAGGAGGCAGCAAAAGAGGAGGAAGAGGGGGAGCAGAGCGCGGCGGCCGTGAAGCTGAAGGTGTGCCCCTCGTGCCGGACGCCCATCCGGAAAAACCTGCGCTACGGGGCACTGGTGAAGAGGAGCCTGGCAGAGGTGGAGCTGGTGAAGCGCAAGATCCATGGCTCCCCTGAGGAAATTGCCACCAGCGCCCAGAAACTGAAGGCGGCGTTGAAGGAGAAACTCATTCTGAAGATCAACATGCGGGCGAAATACCTGGAGCTGCAGCGGAAGCTGGAGGGGCCACCGTCTCCCTCTCTCCAGGACCTGGTCTTTCTGGAGAATCTCATGGGCTTCTATGTCCGGCTGGCTGAGCTGACCGAGGCAGCGAGGAAGGGCCGGTCCGGTGAGTGGGAAGGAGTGAAGAAGCGGCTGGCAGAGGCGGACGGCTGGCTGGAGCGGGGGCTACCAGGAGCTGCATCGGGGCGACGTGGCTTCACCGGCCAGGAGTTGTCTGAGCTGCAGTGCGAATTCCAGAGATTGACCTTCCTGGTGGAGCTGCTGGGCAGGTGCCAGGCTGCCCAGGGCAAGATGGACGATTCCACGGCGGGGCTGGTCAGCACCCTCCGGCAGCTCTTGGAGGGGCCGGAGAGGTTCACACCGGAGGCTGAGCAACTGGTCAAGGAAAAGATGGAGAGCCTGAAGGCCCTTCTCCCGGTATCTGGGCTGGGCATCTCTGAGGCGGAGAAGAGGCAGATTGTGGCCGCCGTCACTGGAACGACACGCGGCCACTGGTTCAAGTGCTGCAACGGCCACGTCTACGTGATTGGTGAGTGCGGGGGTGCCACTCAACGCAGTCGGTGCCCCGAGTGCAAGGAGACCATCGGAGGCAGCAACCACAGGCTGGAAGATGGCAACCAGCTGGCCCCCGAGATGGATGAGGCCGAGTTTGCTTCCTGGTCCGAGGAGGCCAACAGAAGGCTCGGGGACAGGGCGTCAAGGAACTGGCTCTAATAAGAGGGTTCTGGCCCCCCAACCACCCTCCTCCTCCTCCCATTTGCTCTACCCTCCTGTCCCCCCCCCTTGATCTACAGCAGGCATGATCCAACTGCGGCCCTCTCTCCAGGTGTTTTGGACTGCAACTCCCACAATTCCTAATTATTAGAAATTGTTAGAATTGGGAGTCCAAAACCCCAGGAGGGAGGGCCGAAGTTGGACCATGCCTGATCTACAGGATAAGACAACTTCCTGTATCTACTTGCAGCCTCTCTGTGTTCCTATGCGTCTTGTATTGCGCGCTGCCCCACATTTAATTACTGTCGTTTTATCAGCTTTTTAAATCTGTTTGCAGTTGTGCCCCTGGGTCTTCAGACTGCGATAAAGACTTGATTGATCTAGTTTGAAGATTAGAAGATTAAGCTGCAGATCACACAAGAGTTTGTTCTTTGGGAGGAAGCTTGGTTTTCCCAACTACCCAGGAAAGAGGATGGGAGAGCTTCGCATAGAATAGGAAGTGATCCTTCTCCACCCCCCCCCCCAAGAGCCACCCAGTGCAACCCCATTCTCTCATGCAGGAGCATACAACCCAAGCCCTCCTGACAGATGGCCATCCAGACCTCCAGGGAAGGAGGCTACTGGGCTGCGAGGCAGTGGTGGATTCTGTTATGAATTGCCTCTGATTGTCAGGTGGTTCTTCCTCATGTTCAGGTCACCTTGAATTGGGACCGGAAACTTATTGGGAGCCAGTGGAGCTGTTTAAACAGAAGGGTTGACCGCTCTCTGTAACCAGCTCCCGTGAGTAATCTGACTTCTGATCTTTGAACCAACTGTAGTTCCGGGCCGTCTTCAAGGGCAGCCCCACGTAGAGCGCATTGAAGTAATCCAACCTAGAGGTTAACTCTATTTTTATCAGTTTTATACTTTTTAATGCAATGCTTTTGACATGAAATAAATAAGTACGCCCTCCTCTAAACTTTCGTCCAAGTCATTAATTGTTGTAGCCTGGTCACAGTCTGAGTACTCGGAGGATGAGGAAGGGGATGCTGGGAGGGAACCTGCGGGGCCAGCAGAGGATGGAAGTGGCTTGGAGAGAACGCTTATGCAATCTCCTGGCAATTCCCAGGCGACTGGAGAAAGCAATATTAGTTCTCACGAGAATCTGCTGGAGTTGCAGGCTGAAAGGAATGACTGGGGGGGGGGGGGACAGAGCACAAATGCTTTTCCTGATCAAGGCACTTTGAGTTTAGCAAGCAAAGTGCTAAACAGAGACAGACTTGGTTTTCTCAGCGGCTGAGAGATGAGGCAAGGAGAGCAGGTGTGTGAGTAGTGATGTAATGGGAGAGATTGAGGACTTTTTAAGTCGTGGCTGCCTAGAATCCTAGAGTTGGAAGAGACCTCGTGGGCCATCCAGTCCAACCCCATTTTACCGAGAAGTAGGAAAAATTGTATTCAAAGCATCCCCGACAGATGGCCACCCAGCCTCTGTTTAAAAGCCTCCAAAGAAGGAGCCTCCAACACACTCTGGAGCAGAGAGTTCCACTGCTGAACAGCTCTCACGCTCAGGAAGTAATTCCTCATGTTCAGGTGGAATCTCGTTCCTTTCCTGAAGTTGGAAGCCATGGCTCCATTGCGTCCTAGTCTCCAGGGCAGCGGAATGGAAGCCTGCTCCCTCCTCCCTAGGACCTCCCTTCACATATTGACCATGTCTCCTCCCCGCCATCTCTTCTGCAGGCTAAACATGCTCAGCTCTTTCAGCCACTCC
This sequence comes from Anolis apletophallus, assembly GCA_030556195.1. Classification (NCBI taxonomy): domain Eukaryota; kingdom Metazoa; phylum Chordata; class Lepidosauria; order Squamata; family Anolidae; genus Anolis; species Anolis apletophallus. Next base: position 1,948,382 of record JARBWK010000005.1, read on the forward strand.
TCATAGGGCTTGTTCTCCAGGCCCTTGATCCTTTGAAATGCCCTCTTCCACAAGGGGGCATGGCAGGGCTTCCTTCCGGAACATGAATTCCACTCAATGGGGGGTGCTTCCTCTCAAGGGGTGGGGCCTTCAGCTGAGGGGCGGAGGCTCCTCTTAAGGGGACATGAATTCCACTCAAGGGGCGGGGCTTCATATGAAGGGGCGGGGCTTCCTCCCAAGGGGCAATAATGACATTCAAGGGGGTGGGGCCTTCAGCTGAGGGGCGGAGGCTCCTCTTAAGGGGACATGAATTTCACTCAAGGGGCGGGGCTTCATGTGAAGGGGCGGGGCTTCCTCCCAAGGGGCAATGACATTCAAGGGGGTGGGGCCTTCAGCTGAGGGGTGGAGGCTCCTCTTAAGGGGACATGAATTTCACTCAAGGGGCGGGGCTTCATATGAAGGGGCGGGGCTTCCTCCCAAGGGGCAATAATGACATTCAAGGGGGTGGGGCCTTCAGCTGAGGGGCGGAGGCTCCTCTTAAGGGGACATGAATTCCACTCAAGGGGCGGGGCTTCATGTGAAGGGGCGGGGCTTCCTCCCAAGGGGCAATGATGACATTCAGGGGGTGGGGCCTTCAGCTGAGGGGCGGAGGCTCCTCTTAAGGGGACATGAATTCCACTCAAGGGGCGGGGCTTCATATGAAGGGGAGGGGCTTCCTCCCAAGGGGCAAGAATGTCGCACACCAGCCGTGAACCAGGGCCCTATATTCACACAACCACGGCTGGAAATAACAGTCTATTTATTGTAGTAAACAATGTCCACAAAAATAACAGTAAACATGAAAATAGCCGAGGCAAAAAGCATTTGAGAAAATCCCAGGAAATGTTTCCAAAGCCTCAGGCTAATTAAGAGGTAAGGTCTCTGAATATAAATCCACTAAGAAGCAACAGATCTTAAAACTAGGTTAGTCTCAAAAAAGGCAAGCTCAAAAAGTCCTGAAGTCAGGAGTTCATGGAACTGCTTGCAGTGGAATCGAAAGTTGACCAGGAACTGGATTTCAATCCTTACGGGGCTAGTAACAAGATCTCAACCTTCTAACATTTCCCTGGGAAAGTCACAGCTGCGGCTAGAATCGGCAAGCCCGGTGTCTCAATTCCCGCCCACTGGACTCTCAGGAAAACTAAATTCCCTTAACTGCTTTTCCGAGTTTCGTCACCTTGGCCCTGCACTGAAAATCACACAGATCCCTGCACACCACCACAACCCCAGAAGCCACAGAAGCCACAGGTGTAACGATGGCATAATATGTATGAATGGATATAGCGGAGATACGGGATTTTCTTTATGAACCAAAGTTACAAAATGAACCAAAGAAAAACATGGCTATTTGCAAGGCATGTCGAGGATGAGGAATGGCTTGAATTCTTGGCAGGGTGAAGCAAAGCTCCCCTTGTCTCGGGATCGCTCAGGCATGAGGGGAGGCATAGAACAACACGGAACAGGCTCTAACATGACCCGAACATGAAGAGAACGTTCGACATGCTGTTTGACTATGAAGAATGGGATGATTAATGACAGTGAAGATTGGTTAACAATTAAGACAAGATGGTTGGACCAATCAATAACTGTCAGTTTTGGCCACGGATGGAGGGAAAGTGGAGAAATGAATATATAGATCCCAGGTTTTGCCACTAGGTGGTTGGTTCTCTGGTCCAGACGGGGAATCATCCAGCTTCTTCTGCAAGTCGCATGGCTATGGACTTGGGAGGAACATCTCGTCCCAAGTCACCTAGCCATGGATTTGAGAGGGAGCAACACTACCTCAGTGCAGGCATGTAGCCAGGGGGGCTAAGGGGGCTTCAGCCCCCGAAATTCTCAGGGTGGTCGCGAAAAGGCCTTACTGGTACATTATTTAAACTGTTATGTTTATTCATATCATGATCTGATCACCATGCTCATTATATCCCACATTAATGGGGTTATTGGGATAACAATAGAAAAGGTTTGCTAGGGTAGACCCTCTTCCACCCATTCTCAGCCCCCGATTCAAAATCCTGGCTACGGCCCTGCCTCAGTGTATGTACTGTATGTAGGTATGAATGCTCTTAAGATGCTTTGAAGGTATGAATGCAACGTGTGTGCGTGTGTATGTGTGAGCTTGTGATTGCTTGCTGTGTGTGTGTGTGTGTGTGTGTGTGTGTGCGTGTGTAAGGTATGCATGTCCTTAAGAAATGCTGCTAATTGCTGATTAAATGCTGCTGTGCTTTACCCAAATCAAATCTTTAAGGTGATTAGTCTTTTTTTGAATCAATTTATATATTATCCTTAGAGTGATTGTGGTTTAAGGGTTTAAATGTTCAACGTGATTCTGTGTTTCTTTTTAATATTTGCATATTAACCTGATTTATTGCATTGTATTCCTTTTTTATGCTTTTATGCTTAAACGTGATTGTTATATTTACTGCTTTAATAAATGTCACATGCATAGTGTTTAAATCCAAATTTGGTCTTCTCTTGTCTATTTGCACGTCATTGACTATCCCGTCGCATTTGTGCCCTTGATCAAAAGAATAACCGGAACATCTCGGTTCATGACACAGGCCCAACACTGAGGGGATCTAGGATCCTCTTCCTGGGATGGGGAACGGCTTAATGGGGAGAAGTGGTGACAATCCCCTTTTCCCTCCCAATTGAGGAAATGTTTTTTGTGTGGAGTGATTATCATGTCCATGCGCCTCCATACCTCTGGTGGTCTCCTCCACAAGACTCCCCGAAGCTTAAGAGAGGGACCATTTGCTCATTGTCCATGCTGGTGGGTTTGTGCCAAGCCCATTGTTCGGGGGGTGACGACCCAGGAAGCCTGGCCACACCTGAGTCCTGAGATGCTGGGCAGAGTTCATGGAAAGGTCAGCTAAGAACATAAGAACATAAGAAGAGCCATGCTGAATCGGACCTCAGCCCATCTAGTCCAGCATTCTGTATCACACAGTGGCCCACCAGTTGTACACGGGGATCTCGAGCAGAAGGGAGGGCAAAACCCTAACCTGCTCCCGACCCCCCACAACCAATACCCGGGGAAAATCCTGCCTACCTCAACCAACTCCGAGGTGGCACTTGAATGTCCTTTTCAGTAAGGACATTCAAGCTTGCTCCATATTTTATACAGACAGACAACAATTGGGGATAGGGGGCATACACAGGGGCTTGCAGGTAGGGTTGGGGAGAGATTTCTCCTTGTCATCCAGAGTCCATAAAGGAAGAAGGCATGGTTATGAAGTATTCCTCACTTGGCCTTCCTTTTTTGCTAGCCTTAGGCAGAAAGGCCTTGGGATCCCTTTGCTTGTAGGTCGCTGGCTTGTCCGCGGGACCCTTCGCACAGTCCTTCACTCGGGGGTCTGCTCATCTGTTTACTTACTTACTATATTTGGATACCGCCTTTCTCAGCCCACGGGCGACTCAAGGGGGTTTACAGAGGCAAAATGCAATGCCCAACATCATAAAACATTAAAACACAATATACAATCATAATAAGGTCGGTAAACCATAAATCATTTCCGCCTCCAGTGTCCGATGTCATCATCCAATCGTTCCATATTCCCATGTCTGTTGCACTGCCTTAAAGACTTCCCAATGCTTGCTCAAACAGCCAGGTCTTGACTTTCCTGTCCAGAATGTTAAAAGCGTGGGGGCCGATCTAATGTCCTTGGGAAGGGCGTTCCATAGCCGAGGGGCCACCACTGAGAAGGCCGTGTCGCTCACCCTCGCCAAACATATTTGGGATGCAGGCGGGACCGAGAGCAGGGTCTCCCCGGACGATCTTAATGTCCTAGTTGGTTTATAGGAGCATTCATACCTACCTACATACACTGAGGTAGTGTTGCTCCCTCTCAAATCAATGGCTAGGTGACTTGGGACTTCCACTTCCTTCCCTCACTTCCAGAGACCGCTGCAACCCTCATCCAGTGAATAATCAAGCTCTTTTATTGTATTTATATTTGAATAGTTCCATTGAGATGTCATTTTTATTACTGTACTAGCTTGGGGACCCGGCGGTGCCTGGGTTATTTGAGGAAGGCATTGTGTGCCAAGGTTGGTTCCTATTAGATGTTTATGTGGCTTGCAGTGGTCTCAGGAACTTAGTGAAGGTACTGCGAGTCCCATTGGCCATGGTCCATCCCCCTCCAAACTGCACCAGGAAGTAGAATGGGTCATGGGGGCTGTGTGTGTCACATTTGGACTTGATTATTCACTGGATGAGGGTTGCAGCGGTCTCTGGAAGTGAGGGAAGGAAGTGGAAGTCCCATCATCCATGGTCCCCCGTTCTCCAAACTCCACCAGGATGTAGAATGGGTCTATGCGTGCCAAGTTTGGGCCTGGTCTCTGATTTGTAGGGGCTGCAATGTTCTGTGGGGAATGAATTGGGTGAAGGTACTGCAAATCCCATCATTTGTGAGCCATCCTGCCATGCTTATTATTATTATTACAATATATGTATAATGCAGCATTGTATGCCGTGGTCTGCAAGCCGCCCTGAGTGTCCCGCATTGGGGAGAGAAGGGCGGGGTATACATAAGGTAGAATCTAATGATATTCTACTTTAGGTTAGTGGCAGGACTACCATCCCGCTGCCGCATCACGGCTGTCCTGCGCGAACTGCACTGGCTTCCAATAGAGCACCGGATCACCTTCAAAGTGCTGGTTTTGACCTTCATGGCCTTGAATGGCCTGGGGCCAGTGTACGTAAGGGACCGCCTCTCCCAATACAACCCCTCGAGACCACTGCGATCAGAATCCCGAAACCTCCTGGTGATACCGAGTTGCCAAACCCTGCGCCTGACCACAACGCGGAGGAGGGCGTTCAGCGCCATGGCACCCGCACTGTGGAATGCTCTTCCTCCCAGTTTGAGCTCTACCGAACCTGCTGGCCTTCTGTAAGGCCTGCAAAACTCTTCTGTTTGTGCAGGCCTTTGGCCAGTAATAACCCTTGGCCGCGTAATGTATTATGTAGGCCATAAGCGTTATTTGGCGCATATGTACATTGTATATTTTATTGTGTTAGATGTTGGCGGTTGTTGTATAGTGTTTTTATAGTGCTTTTACTGTGTTTTTAATATTTTGATCCATGTACGTCGCCCCGAGCCCACCGGGAGTGGGCATCTGACAAGTCGAAATCTGTATACCTTTAATAAAGCAGAATGTTTGTATGTTTGTATGTGTCCGGAGGGCGGCAGGATATGTGGCAGCTTTCTGATTGGCTCCCACTCCGGGCTTATTTGCATAACGGTCTGATTGGCCAGCACCACCAACAGTCCCGACCCCCGCCCTCCACTCCCACTCTTCGAGGGCGAGTCCTTGGCTCCTGCCCCGGCGGTAAAAAGCCTGGGAGTGATCCTAGACGAAAATCTCACGATGGAGGCACAGATCCAGGCGGCAACAAAGGCGCCTTCTTCCACCTTCCGCAGGGCCCGACGGCTGGCCCCCTACCTTCCACCAGAGGCCTTGAGGACGGTGGTCCACGCCACCGTCGTCTCGCGCCTCGACTACTGCAACGCCCTATATGTGGGCCTCCCCCAGACAACAACTAAGAGGCTGAAACGCATCCATAACGCCGCAGCTAGACTCATTTCTGGGTCATCAGTGAGGGATCACATCTCCCCCATTCTTAAAGAACTTCACTGGCTGCCCCTGGAGTTTAGAGCCCTTTACAAACTTCTGGTGCTCACCTTCAAAGCCCGGCACTACATTGGGCCTTCCTATCTGAGCGACCGGCTGACGGCCCAATGCAGCGAGAGGCCAGCTCGCTCCATCAACGGTGACCGCCTGATTACTCCTGGAGTGCGGGAGGCCAGACTGGCGGAAACTCAGCGGAGAGCCTTCTCCGTCGCGGCCCCCGTGACTTGGAACTCACTGCCGCCCGCCCTCAGAGCCTCTCTGACTCTATCTGGATTCCGGCCAGCCTTGAAGACCTGGCTTTTTCGCCTAGCGTTTGGGACTGGCTCGGTTCCTTGAACTACCTGAGCCACCCCTCCCGGTTATCCTCCATGTTTTTTTTTTAAACTGTTGTACACTGTTTTAACTGTTGTAAGTCGCCCGGAGCACCGTCGGTGGAGGGCGACTCACAAATATTAAAGTATTATTATTATTATTATTATTATTCCGAGACTCTAAACTGCCAGAGGGGGGTGGCTCCCAGCCTCCATGAACATTCCAACACTTTCAAATAGCAGAGGGGGCAAGGAAAAGGTCTGAGGCACTCAGGCATGGTGCGGGTTTAATTCCAACACACTTTGCGGACCCCAACAGTGACAAAACAAGACCAAACTTGGCACACAGAACCCCCGAGACCCACTCTACATCCTGGTGCAGTTTGACGGAGGATGGACCATGGATGATGGGATTTGCAGTACTTAAACTCACTTCTTTACAGCACTGTGGCCCACACCAATGACGGATCAGAACCAAACTTGGCACACAAATCCCCCATGACGCACTTTACATCCTGGTGCAGTTTAGGGCAGGATGGGCCACAAATGATGGGATTTGCAGTACCTTTACCCGATTCACTTCCCACAGACCACTGCAGTCCCTACAAATCACAGACTAGGCCCAAACTTGCCACACAGAGTACTCATGACCCACTCTACATCCTGCTGCAGTTCTAAGAGGGATGGACCACAGATGATGGGTCTTGCAGTACCTTCACTCACTTCCTGAAACCACTGCGACCCTCATCCAATGACCAGTGCAGACCAAACTTGGCGCACAGAGCCCCCATGACCCACTCTACATCCTGGTGCAGTTCGGAGAATAGTGGACCATGGATGATGGGACTTGAAGTACCTTTACTCATTTCCCGAGACTGCTGCGACCCTCATCCAATGACTGATCAAGACCAAATTTGACACACAGGACCCCCATGACCCACTCTACATCCTGGTGCAATTTGGAGGAGGATGGACCATGGATGATGGGACTTGAAGTACCTTCACTCACTTCCTGAGACCACTGCGAGCCAAATAAACAACTGATAAGGACCAACCTTGGCACACAATGCCTTCCTCAAATCACCCGGGCAGGGCCGGGTCCCCAAGCTAGTACATACATACATTAATACTACTACTAAATAGAGGGCATCATCTGGATTCAATGCCATTCCTTGATGATGAACTATCTTTAGAGAAGGGGAGGGGCGGGGTCACATCGGGCTTTAGGGGTGCCCAATGACCCCCACATGGTCGCGGCACCAGGAAGGTTGGGAAACACGGGGGGGGGGGCAGGGACTGAGAAGCCTGCTGGGGCTGCTGCTGCTCCTGCTGCAGAGGGTCACCTGGGATCGGATCCTGGGCGAGAGGGCAGGGCAGGGCCAGGCAGGCCTCTTGACCACCAGCCCCCCCCCCCCAGCCCACCCCTTCCCTTTGGGGAGGATGTTTGGGGCGGAGCCTGCGGGGAAATGGAAAGCGAGTCTCCGTCCCACGCCCGGCTCGGAAGAAACGAAACTTTGGGGCTGCGAGAGGCAGAAGCAGGAGAAGCAGCAGCAGCAGCAGCGGGTCCTTGAGTCTGCCTTGGCCTCTCTCTCTCGGCTTGGCCCCCGTTCTCCGCTTCTCCAAAGGAAGGGAGGAAGGAAGGGTCGGGAAGCTGGCCATGGAGCCCCGCCGCGGGGAAGGCAGGCAGAGAGGCCGGGGGAGCCGCAGCGCAGGCAGAGGTGAGAACAACCACTTCCAGCTGATGCCAGCTCTTAGGTCAAGCCTGCCTGGCCCAACTTCGGCCCTCGCTCCTTCCCTCCCTCCGGCAGGCTGTTAGGAATGGTGGGAGTTGCAGTCCAAAACACCAGGAGGGAGGGAGGGAGGGAGGGAGGGCCGAAGTTGGCCCAGGCTTGCGTTTAGCGGCAGGCAGGCCGTCTGCCGGGAGGGCTTGGATGGTGCCGCCCTAGAGGACATCATGGGGTTGGACTGGATGGCCTTCAGGGAGCCCTTCCGAATATCCCTAGCCATCCATCCATTCACTCCCAAGCAAACCTTGAACCACACCCAGGGTGACCCTTGAAGGATCAAGAAGGATTGAGGATGCAAATGTGACTTCTGTGTGTGTGTGTGTGTGTGTTTGTATATAGATATAGACGTGTGTGTGTGTAGATAGATTAGTTAGATAGATAGACAGACAGATAGAGATATATCTATCCATCTTTTGGATCTTCACCAGTGTTTCTCAACCTGGGAGTCGGGACCCCTATGGTGGTCGCAAGGGGGTGTCACAGGGGTCGCCAAAGACCATCAGAAAGCACATTATTTTCTGTTGGTCATGGGGGGTTCTGTATGGGAAGTTTGGCCCAATTCTATCGTCGGTGGGGTTCAAAATGCTCCATGATTGTAGGTGAACTATAAATCCCAGCAACTACAACTCCGAAATGCCAAGGTCTATTTTCCCCAAACTCCACCAGTGTTCACCTCTGGGCATCTTGACTATTCGTGCCAAGTTTGGTCCAGATCCATCATTGTTTGAGTCCACAGTGCTCTCTGGATGTAGGTGAACTACAACTCCCAAACTCAAGGTCAATGTCCACCAACCCCTTCTGGTATTTTCTGTTGGTCATGGGAGTTCTGTGTGCCAAGTTTGGTTCAACTCCATCGTTGGTGGATTTCAGAATGCTCTTTGATTGTAGGCGAACTATACATCCCAGCAACTACACCTTCCAAATGACAAAATCACCCACAACCCCACCTGTATTCAAACTTGGGAGTATCGGGTATTTGTGCCAAATGTGGTCCGGTGAATGAAGATACATCCGATATTGTACATGACAATTCATAACAGTAGCAAAATTACAAACGAAACTGCAACAAAAAAGATTTTATGGGTGGGGGTCCCCACAACAAGAGGAACTGCATTAAGGGGTCGTGGCATTGGGAAGGTTGAGAAACACTGACCTAGACCAGTCTTTCTCAACCAGTGTGCCGTGGCACACTAGTGTGCCGTGACGGACCTCGTGCTGTGCCGCGAGAAAAGCTCTCTGCCCCCCTTCCTCCCCCCCTCCTGCCGAACTCCTGCTGCTTGGGGGAGGAGGAAGGGCCGAGCAGTGGCGAAGAAAAGAAGAAGGGACCGGGGCACCGTCTCCTTCGGCCATTTCCCCAGCCAGCCTCCAATCCGCCATGATTCCCACCATGACTCTCGCCCCTCGCTTGCTGAAGCCGCGTGGAGGAGCCCCGCCCACTGAAGCCCGTCCACCGCTCATGCTCCTCCTCTGTAGGAGAGCTGAAGCTGGGGGGAGGGGCGGGGCATGGTGCGGCCTGGCTCTGCCCCCTCCCCCGGCTTCAGCACTCCCAGCAGCTGCTCCAGCCTTGAGGGGACAGTGCCAAGCCAGCATTGTGCTGGCTCTGGCACGGCTGGCTTGGCACTGCCCCCTCAAGGCTGGAGCAGCTGCTGGGAGAGGTGAAGCCGGGGGTAGGGGGCGGGGCCTGGTGCAGCCTGGCTCCGCCCCTTCCCCGGCTTCAGCACTCCCAGCAGCTGCTCCCAGCAGGGCACCAACCCCCAGCCGTTCTTTACTGTGTTAGAGTGTCATTTTGTGTCATTTTGGTTGGTGGTGTGCCCCCGGATCTTTTTAATGTTAAAAGTGTGCCGCGGCTCAAAAAAGGTTGGGAAACACTGACCTAGACACTGACCTCCAGGTGTATTTGGACTTCTTCCCAGACTCTTCTCCTCCAGGGGTTTTGGACTTCAACTCCCAGAAGCCTCAGCTGTCTTGGTCAATCACCAGGGATTCTGGGAGGTGAAGTCCAAAACACCTGGAGGAGGAGTAGAGTTTGGGAATCACTACGGGCTGTTAGGAATTGTGGGAGTTGGAGTTCAAAACACCTGCAGGGAGGGCAGCACTTGGCCCATACCTGCTCTCCAACTCCATGGCTTTGTGAAGGGATGGCAACCATGGGAAGTAAAGTACTCTTTTTTTTTTTGGCGGCCGGGGGGGGTGTTTTCATGTTTCATGTCCACCCAGAATCATAGAGCTGGGAGACACCTCGGGGGTCCTCCAGTCCAATCCCATTCTGCCAAGAAGCAGGAAAATCGCATTCAAAGCACTCAGATGGCCATCCAGCTTCTGCTTCAAAGCCTCCATAGAAGGAACCTCCACCACACTTCAGGGCAGAGAGTTCCACTGCTGAACAGCGTTCACAGCCTGGAAGTTCAGGTGGTTTCCTGTAGTTTGAAGCCATGCTCCATTGCGCCCTAGTCTCCCTCCAGGGCAGCGGAAAGGAAGCTTGCTCCCTCCTCCCTGTGACTTCTTCTCACGTATTTATTAGGCCTCGTAGGTTCGTTCGGAATCTTCTTAATTCGGAATAAATTCGGATCAAATTCTCCTTTGAAGCGATTTCAAAGCCATTTGGGAACCCGGAAGAATCCTTGCCATTTCGAAGCTTTTTCCGCCATTTCTCTTACGAAGAGTCGGAAATGATTCAGCTTTTCAAACCGGTTTCCTTTCCCTCCGGCGTCAGACCTGGAGCGAGAGTCGCATCCAAACTGGGTTAAACACAGCTCTCGCCCCGGACTGACTGACTGACTGATGCGAGAGGGAAGGAAATCCGCATCCAAACCGGGTTAAACACTAAATTGACTTTAGATCCGAGCCACCAGCGCCCCCCACAGCCGAAACGAGGTTTGAACCCATTTTTAAAAATCAAACAGGCCTAATATTTGTACCTGGCCCTCCTCATGTCTCCCCTCAGCTCAGCCTTCTCTTCCACAGGCTAAACATGCCCAGCTCTTGAAGCCGCTCCTCATGGGGCTTGTTCTCCAGACCCTTGACCATTTGAGTCGCCCTCCCCTGGACACAGTATTCCAGCTTCAAGTCCTCTCCCTTCCATTGCCGTGCCCAGAAGGGCCTCTTCAGTCCCAGTTCTGCTCAGGGTTGGCTTGACCAGCCTAGGTAGACTTTCCCTAAAGTCTAGCACTGAACTCCTGGTGTCACGTCGCAGAAGAGAAGCCCCCCGGTCCGCTGCCTGCTTGCTCACCACTGGGCAGCTCCAGAACCCCCCACCCACCCCCCTTTCTCTGGGCAGCAAGGCCAAAGCCAAAGCAGGAGAAGGGGGGGGGGAAGGATGAGGTCAGCCACCCAGTGGTCACTTTCCCTTTCAAGGTTCCACCGTTCCCTCCGGGTGCCTCCCTTTTTAAAAAAAATATCTTTATTCAAGAGAGTATCTTTTTCCATATATACATAAAATAGAAAAGCATTGACATAGATAGTGGGGGGAAAGCGGGTGGAAAGGTTATATAGAGAAGGATAGTAGAGGGGAGGCGTCTACGGACAACGCCGGCTCTTCAGCTTAGAAATGGAGGTGAGCACCAAAGTCCCAGATTTGGACACGGCTGGACTTAATGTCAGGGGGAAACCTCGACCTTACACTGCCATATAATCCAGTGCAAAGCAGACCATCTGGATTATATGTCAGTGTCGCCTTGATCAGCAAAGGTGCTTCAGGTCTGAGGGCACAAGGAGGAAAACAGGCTCTCGGGATAACAGCAGCGCAGGAGCATCCACACTGCAGAGCGGGTGGGTTTGACATGCATTGGAGTCCCGTGTCCTGTGGGACCCCGGGAGATGTCGTTTGGGGGCGACCCCAGGTCTCTTGGGCACAGAAGGCTCAAGGCTTTGCAAAGTGGTGTCAGACCGCATCCATTCCTCATTGTTGATGCCGCTACAATGAGCTGGAGCAGAACGGTTCCTCCTTGAGGTAGGAGTAATGGGCCTTGGAAAGCCATTTCGAAAGGTCAGAGTCACGAGGCAGGGGGCGATCTGCTGCCACTGGCCTGCCTAGCCTAGAAGTCCCGCCCCCAGAGAAGATCGCAAGAAGCACCGTGATGACCTCCATTGCCTTGGAGGCATTTCCTCTTTCTGAGACCAAGGCGACCCAATGCAGCAGGAGGTTGGCCACTGGATTCTTTGGGGACCCCAGCACCCCTCCCTTTGGCAAGAAGGGCCCACTTTTAAAAGACGGGAAATCGGGGGTTTGTGTTAGTGAAGGTTTCATGGCCGGAATCAGTGGGGTGCTGTGGGCTTTTTGGGTTCCGTGTTCCAGTAGCATTCTCTCCTGACGTTTTGCCTGCATTTGTGGCTAATGGCATCTTCAGAGGGTTTTTTGGCAGTGAGGCAAGTGGTGTGTGTGTGTGTGCGCGCACGCATGTGTGTGTGTGTGTGTGTGTGTGGGATAATGTCCAGTGTGGGAGGAAGACCCCATGTCTGTTTGAAGCAAGTGTGAATGTTGCAATGAGCCAGCTTGATTAGCATTGAGCAACCATGAAGTTTGCAAAGTCAATCAGAGAGGGCATGAAAATGAATAAAATCGGGTTAACCAGTGGTTCTCAACCTGTGGGTCCCCAGGCGTTTTGGCCTTCAACTCCCATAAATCCTAACAGCTGGTGAACTGGCTGGGATCTCTGGGAGTTGCTGTCCAAAACACCTGGGGAACCACAGGTTGAGAACCTCTGCTCTAAAGAGACAAGGCTTCTTCCTCCCACTCTGGACGGCATTCCACAGGTATTATACTCAATACACTCCACTTGCTTCACTGCCAACAGAACCTCTGAGGAAGATGCCATTCGCCACAGAGAAAGGCCAAATGCCAGGAGAGATTGGCCCAGAAATCTCACCGCAATCCAATGAGGAGTGGAGCAGCCAGACAAATTCCTCTCGGGAAAAACCACCCTGGTCCCTGGGCCTCTGCAAGCGTGGGGTGGGGGGAATTCTGGGTTCCCGAGCCCTGCCCTCCCCACCGTTTCTTGAGGGATCGCAGCCCAAGGCAGGAGGGGGTTCCAGCTGAGCCCCAGTGTCCTTTCCAAGGAAGAGGTTTGGGGGGATGGGGCTGGAATCCTAGAGCTCGTTATGAGGGGCCCCCAAGGGCCATCCAGTCCAACCCCTTGCTGCCAGGCAGGAACCTACAACCTAGGCCTTCCTGATAGATGGCCATCCAGTCTCTGGGTGTGCCAGGAAGTGCCAGCGAGCTTCTTTTGAGAAGATGGAGCCCCCCCAAACTCCCCCCCCAAACCAAAAACGTTGCCTGTGGTAAGTATGGCTCAGTCCCATCTGCATCTGGTCTTGGGGGCAGGGGATAGGTGTGCATATCGCTGATCCCAAAGTTTGCTTATCATTTATATTCTGCCCTTCCCACCCCGCAGGGGACTCGGGGCGGATTACAATGTACATATACAGGCAAACGTTCAATGCCATAGACCAGGGGTGCCCACACTTTTCCAGCATGCGAGCTACTTAAACTAAAACCAAGTCAGAAAGATCTACCGAGAGATAACCGGGCGGAGCTGGGGAAGGGGGCGGGGCTTGGTGGGGCTTGGCTTCAGCATTTCCACTGCTTCTCCTGGGTAGAAGAGAATAATGCCAAGCCAGTGGTGGCATAGATAGCTTGGCTTGGCATTACCCCCTTCTACTCTTGAGAAGCTGTGGAAATGCTGAAGCTGGCGGAGGGGGCGGAGCTTGGTGGGGCTTAGCTCCGCCTCCTTTTCCTCCTTTTCCTCTGGCTTCAGCATTTCCACAGCTTCTCCAGGGTACAGAAAGGTTATGCCAAGCCGGTGGTGGCTATCTATGCCACCACTGGCTTGGCATTACCCTCTTCTACCCAGGAGAAGCAGTGGAAATGCTGAAGCCGGCGGAGGGGGCGGGGCTTGGCGCGACATGGCCCCGCCCCCTCAGAAGCATCCCATCCAGCTGGGATCGACCTCCCTGGGTCCCAAGATCGACCAGTCGATCGCGATCGACTTTCTGAGCACCCCTGCCATAGACACACAACATATGTTGACAGACACCAGAGGCTATATTTAACATTCCAGATTCCGGCCACCAGGGGGGAGGTGTTGCATTCCTTCATTCTTTGCGGGGCGATGGGGAGGGCAGGAAAAGAGATCCCACCTAAACGGGCAGTAGAGAGGCTTCCTTTTGGGTCTGGCGGAGTCTCCTCCTCTGCAGAGGCCGGATGGCCATCAGTCAGGAGAAGAGGGCTTAGGTTGTGCCTTCTTCCCAGGCAGGAGGGATGGTCTTTGAGCTCTCCTTTTGATTCTGCGATTTTATGCCGAGGCAGGCCCGGATCAGGCCCCTTTGGCGCCCTAGGCCTGGCTGCCCCCGGCGCCGCCCCGCCCTCGTTCCGCTCCGCCCCCGCCTCCTCGCCGGCGCGAGGAGGAGGAGGAGCAAGGAAAGCCCCACCCCCAGAGCCGATGCGGGGCCTTTCCACGGCTCCTCCCTCCCTCCCGGCTTTAGGAGGGAGGGAGGGGCCGTGGGGAGGCTCTGCATCGGCTCCGGGGGTGGGGCTTTTCTTCCTCCTCCTCCTTGCGTTGCCGATGAGGTGGAGGCAGGGGCAGGCGGGGCGGAGCCGGGGGCGGGCAAGGCGGAGCTGGGGGAGCGCATGCGCCCTTATTATTTTTTTTAAAAAAAATGAATGGGGGGGGGGTCCGGACTTGCTGCCCCCCCCAAAGGTGCCGCCCTAGGCCATGGCCAAGGGTGGCCTTATGGGTAATCCGGGCCTGTGCCGAGGAAAGGCTTTGGGAGGGGGCTCCCCTTCTGCTGCTGTGGCAGGACCTAACTGCGCTCTTCCTGTTTTTACCCCAGGCGGCTCGGCTCGGTTTACGGGGGACTTCCAGACCAGAGAGGGTGCCGGGGCCCAAAGGTGGCGCCCCCTACTCCGTGGACCCAGGGGGGCAAGGAGAGGCGGTGCCTCAGACTGGAACAGCCCCCAGCGCCCCTCGCAGCAGATCGGGACCTCCTTCCTGGAGGGGCTGCTGGAGAAGGAGCCGTCGGAGGTGGCCATCACGCTAGCCTCCAGCACGGGCCTGGAGGAGGCGCTCTCCCAGGCCGTGCTCCAGCCGCGCTTCCTGGAGCTGCTCCTGCAGGCCCTCTGCAAGGCCTGCTCCTCGCGCAGCAACCGGCAGAGCATCCAGCGACTGCTGGGCCTAGTCAGAGAGTCGGCCTTCCTTCGCCAGTGCCTCCCCCAATATGTGACGGGAATGATGACCGAGGCCATCCCGGCCATGCAGCACCGGTACCCGCAGTACGTGGGCAACATCTTGGCCCTGGTGCAGGAGCTGACTAGCGTTTTCCCGGCCAGTGCCATCCAGCCAGTGGTCATGCTGATGTCCCTCATTCCGGCCGCCATCAACACTCTCCGGGCCTCTGGGGTGGACTTCACGGAGGAGACCGAGAAGCAGCTGGAGCAGGTCCAGGCCTACGTCCAACACCTGCTGCACCGGGAGCGGCACCGGGAGAGCACCCTGAAGGTGGACAGCCCTGTGCAGATGGGGGCCCCGGGAGAGGCGGAGGGCGAAGTGGACGACTATCGGGCACAGTCCATTTTCCCCACTTACGCGGAGCTGCGCCAGGTGGAGCGGCCTTTCCTGCGGCCCAACACCCTCCGCCAGCCGTACGAGGGGCCCGCACTCTACCTGGAGACCCACTTCCGGCTGCTCCGGGAGGACTTCATTCGGCCCATGAGGGAAGGCATCGCCCAGATCCTCCGCGACACTGAGGAGAGTGGCCTGAGGAAGAAGAGGTTCGATGATATCCGGGTCTACTTCAATGTCCGGATCGTGGCTCCACAGTGCTCGGCCTCCGGCATTGAGTACCAAGTGCAGTTCGACACACAGTCGCTGCACTCTGTCCGGTGGGAGAACTCCAAGCGGCTGATCTTCGGCTCCCTGGTCTGCCTCTCCAAGGATGGCTTCGAGAGCTTCCTCTTCGCCACGGTGGCACACCGGGACCCCAAGGAGCTCAAGGAGGGCTCGGTGTGGGTCTCCTTCTGCGAGAGCAGCCGGCCCCTCCTGGCACAGACGCAGCCCTCGGACTCCTTCCTCATGGTGGAGACCGCAGCCTACTTCGAGGCTTACCGCCACGTCCTGCAAGGGCTGCAGGAGGCCCGGCCAGAAGAGCTCCCCTTCCAGAGGTACCTGGTCCGGTGTGAGACTGATGTCAGTGCCCCCACCTACCTCGAGGGCCCCAGGCGCCTCTACGACTTTGGCTGCCTGGTGCAGAAGCCGCCCACAGAGGAACCACCCACGGAGGAGCAGGAAGACAACTACGATAATGATGACGACTCTGATGACGACCCTGATCTGTTCCTTCTTCGGGAACGACTACTGGCTACACGTCAACGCCGGATCGCTACACTCCGTCATCAGAGAGAAATCCTAGCAGCTGATCTTGGGCTCTCTCCTCTGCCTCCCAGAGTGGCAGGCCCCTCAGTCGACATCCTGGACCCGCAGCAGTGGCCCAGCAAGGAGGCCCTGGGACTGGATGAGTCGCAGCGGGAGGCCCTGCGCTTGGCGCTCACCAAGGAGCTGGCCATCATCCAGGGGCCCCCGGGGACAGGTGAGTGGGGCTTCATGGGCAGATCAGAGGCTCTTCTGGGGAGGGGGGTCCTGGTCATTCAGCACCTTGCATGGGGCTTACCCAGGAGGAGATGTTGCCTTACTGTGACACAAGGGTCCCTAATGCTGACCCTTATACCTGTGTAACAAGAAGCAAAGGGCCAGCTGAAAAAATAGCTAACTAGATATACGCAATGAGAGTGATAACAAAGCTACAACAACATAGTATTAAATAGATATATTGCTACCATAGCACAATATACATGAACTATGGAAACACAATGGTCAAAATACATATACAGTCGCGTCCTCCTTGGAACTTTTTCCACCCCGCCTGTTGGAGTTGAGTCTCGGGCTGAGCCTGATAGCATGGAGCTTGAAGCCAGAGCTAAGCGAACTACTCGGGAGCAGGAGTCTGATGGGGAACAACATAGGAAGAGGATCCGGCAAATACTTGAGGAGTCCTCGGAGGAGGATTCCTTCATGGGGTTTTCTGGGAATGATGGGACTGAGGATCAAGAATCGTCTATGGGAAGTGGGGATGAGAGTTCGGAGGAGGTTGATAGCGATATGGAGTGGACCAAGGTTAGGGAGGTGCGTGATGTATGTGAAGCACCAACCAGTAGTAATACTTTTGCGGGATTCAAAGATGATGGGAACTGGAGTGTGGACAATCAGGTTGCTTCTTGGGGTGGACTAAGTCGTGATACCGCCTCCCTGCTGATACTTGGATTCGCGGCTATGACTCCTTCAACTGCAGCCATTTTGACTCCGGGGTTTATCAGGCTCGATTCGGACATGTTGAAGATTCAAGTTTCAGTACGTCTCCACCATTTTTGCTGGCGGTATTGTTATTTTATTTATTTTTATTTACTTTATTTATATTTATATTCCGCTCTTCTCACCCCGAAGGGGACTCGGAGCGGATTACAGGACACATACTTGCAGACAATCCCAGCAGTTCAACATATGACATATAAACATGTGACATATATCACTTTACAGAACAGTACATACATTTTGACATATTATACATATATGGACTGAGACAAACTTCTGGCCACCAGGGGGAGCTGATGCACTCCTCATCTCTCCTTTGGACGTACAGCGGACTCCGACTACTCACCACCTTAAGAGCCTCATTGTTGGTATTTATATGTGTTGAATTATTGACATACATGTATTGTGCATTTTGAGGATGTGGTTCTTTACCTGCTTGCCATAGTCACCTCTTCCCACTCTTCGACTGTATATGTATTTTCGCCATTGTATTTCCATAGTTCATGTATATTGTGTTATTTATTCAGTTTTATATTCCGCTCCTCCCTGCAGGCTCGGGGCGGATCACAAACATACAATAAAAACACAGAATGTAACAATGATAAAATAGCGGAATTACAAATTCATAAAACTCATGGACATAGGCAAGAGCGAGCCTTTGCATTTTAGGTTTGGCTAAAGGATTTAACCAAAAGCAAGCCTAAAAAGAGCGGTCTTGCACGCCCTCCGAAAAGGGACGAGCTCTGACATCTCACGAGTATAGTCCGGAAGTGAGTTCCATAGCACAGGGGCCGCAGCAGAGAAGGCTCGCTGTCTCGTAGTGGACAGGTGGCAGGAGCGGATCGATGGAATGACCAGCAAATTGCGCTCCTCCGAGCGTAGTGATCTCGAGGGAACGTACGGGGTAAGGCGGTCCCTCAGGTACACAGGCCCTAGACCGTGTAAGGCCTTAAAGGTAAGAACCAGCACCTTGAAGGCAATTCGGTACTCAATAGGAAGCCAGTGCAGTTGCCGTAGAATGGGAGTGATGTGCTCGCTCGCTGGTGCTCCCACCAGCAAGCGAGCAGCGGCATTCTGCACCAGCTTGAGTTTCCGGATTGTCGACAAGGGAAGGCCAACGTAGAGGGCGTTACAGTAGTCCAGCCTTGAGATGACCGTTGCTTGGATCACCATGGCCAGGTCGTCCCTGGACAGGTAGGGTGCCAGTCGCCTAGCCTGTCGAAGATGGAAGAACGATGTTTTGCTGACCATGGAGACCTGAGTCTCCATGGACAGCAAAGGGTCCAATTGGACACCCAAGCTCTTTACAAGGGATGACGGGCTAAGTTGCTCGCCATCCAGGGTAGGCAACTAGCACTCATCCAGCCCAGGGCGACCGGGCCACAAGATCTCCGTCTTCGACGGATTCACCTTCAGCCGGCTGGCACGCAGGCAACCAGTCACGGCTTCGAGGCATAGATGGAAACAATCGGGTGCGGTATCCGGCCTGTCATCCATTCTCAGCAGAAGCTGGGTGTCATCAGCGTACTGATAACACTCCAGACCAAAGTCGCGGGCCAGCTGGGCCAGGGGACGCATATAAATGTTGAATAATAAGGGCGAGAGGATGGCCCCTGGGGGACACCACAACTTAATGGGAGCCTCCCGGAGACCTCCTCCCCCCTCTCCACACGTTGTCCCCGGTCCTGGAGGAAGGAGGTCACCCATTTAAGGGCAATCCCCCTATCCCCAGTCACGGCTAAACGGTGGGCCAACAATGCGTGGTCTACGGTATCAAACGCTGCTGTTAGATCTAATAAAACAAGCAGTGCCGATCCACCCTGGTCCAGCTGGCGACGAAGTTGGTCTGTAATGGCGACAAGCACGGTCTCCATCCCATGCCCAATGCGGAAGCCGGACTGGAAGGGATCGAGTCCAGTTGTGTCTTCTAAGAACTGCTGAGGCCTAGTTTGTAAAATCAGCTAAAGGAAGCCTGTTTGTAAAGTACTCTCTGTGAGACCTTAGAGATTAGGGAGGGAGGAATGCTGGCCAATCAGAGGCGGTGTAGCAAAATCTCACTGAGTGGCAACCAATCATGAAGTGTGAATGTAGAGATTAGGGAGGGAGGAATGCTGGCCAATCAGAGGTGGTGTAGCAAAATCTCACTGAGTGGCAACCAATCATGAAGTTTGAATACAGAGGCATGGCCAATCAGAGCCGGTTTAGCAAGTCCTCCCTCAGAGAATGGGTGATGGCCAATAAGAGTCCATATCGCAAGTAGTCCCTCAGTGCCAACCAAACATGTTGTGGGAATGTAGAGGCTGGGGAGCCAATCAGAAAGCTGGCACATACATACAAGCAAACATTCCCTTTTATTAGAGATAGAGATATGCTTGTTGTTTTATTGCTGTGTAAGTCGCTCGGAGCATTCCGGTGGAGAGCGACCCATCAAATAATAAATTGAAACGAAACTGAAATAAGGGTAACAGAGCACGCGCAAGGCTTGGGTTCAGAAGAAAGGGGAAGTGACCTCTGCATGCTCCACTTCTTTCTGTTGGGGAATCTGAGCTGTTAGGCTCAGAATTACCCTCAGTTGGGGTGGTTCCACCATAAATATAGCAGCGTACCAGCAGTAAACTTCATAACCAGGAGAAATTTACGTATGGTGAACTGGGATAGGATGGCTTAGGATTGCAGACTCAGAACTTTAGGTTCAAAAATATTTATTGAAGTAAAAGTAATGCATTCTTGATAGAAAACTCTTGGAGCTCACTTCCTTATTAAGTCTCATCTTCCAGAGGAAGTAAAGGTAAATAGTCCATGCAGCTACATTTTGCCTAGAGGGAGGCAAAATACGTCCTCACTGCAAGGAAGAAAAAGCAGAAGAGACTGGAAAATGGCGACGACTGTATGGTAAGCCCAGGGCAGTTAAACTTAAGGAGGAAGTTCCCTCACAGAATTCCATTGCTACATCACCAAAGGGGCAGGAGACAGTGGCTGGCAGGAAGAGGAAAGGCAAAGCCCTTTTTGGGAAAACATGCATAGGAATGCCGGGTGAGGAGTCCCTCAACCTGGCCTTGTCTCTGGCCTAGATACTCGTTGAGGCCTGAAACTTGATGACACTTCTGCAGCCCAGGGATGAAACCCAACACTGTCCTCCCCTAAGAACACCCCTCCCCCAAGCAGCCTCTGTGTCCAAATGGGAGTGACGGGCCTTCTCTCCCCCTCGACAGGGAAGACCTACGTGGGACTGAAGATTGTGCGTGCCTTGCTGGCCAACGGAGACACTGGCCGGGCCCAGTCCTCACCCATCCTGGTGGTCTGCTACACCAACCATGCTCTGGACCAGTTCCTGGAAGGTAGGGGCCGCCGAACGCCCATCTCCACACCCACAGCTATGGGTTGAGTACCCCTCCCCTCTACTGTTGGGGGGAAGATTCCCACATTCAGCCCCACTCTTTCCTCCTCCTAGGGATCCATACCTTCCAGAAGGAAAGGATCGTGCGCGTCGGAGGGAGGAGCGTCAGTGAGATCCTGAAGAGGTTTACGCTGCAGGAGCTCCGGAGCAGATATGGATTTCTAAGCGACCTGCCCAACCACCTCCACACGGCCCACTCCAGCGTATGTTGGGGGTGGGGGTTGTGGGGATGGGGGGAGCAGCTGGTTCTGGGGTCTCTTGCTGGAAGAAGACCACCCCTCAAATGGCTGTCCTTCCTCCAAAACCGCCTGCAGCGAGTGAAGTGGGGAGGGGTGGTCTCCGAGGGCTCCCCCTTACACTGCGGGGTCCCTCAGGGCGCCATCCTCTCCCCGCTGTTATTTAACATCTATATGCGACCACTCGCCCAGCTGGTGCAGAGTTTCGGGCTGGTGTGCCACCAGTACGCTGATGACACGCAGCTCATTCTGGGGTTGGATGCTGGGGCGGAATCTGTACCCAATAATTTCCAACTCTGCCTGGAGGCCGTGACTGGATGGCTGCGAGCCAGTAAGTTGAAGGCGAACCTGGCAAAGACGGAGATCTTGTGGCTGGGCCGCCCGGGGGGGGAATCCAGCTGCTGATACTTGACGGCGCGGCGCTATGCCCGCAGTCTTCAGTCAAGAGCTTGGGGGTCCGGCTGGACCCTCAGCTGTCTATGGAGGCGCAGGTTGCTGGCGCCTGCAAGACAGCGTTTTACCACCTGCGGCAGGCAAGACGTCTGGCTCCCTATCTCTCCCGCTGCGACCTGGCCACAGTGATCCAAGCCACGGTCATCTCGAGGCTCGACTACTGTAATGCGCTGTACATTGGCCTACCCTTGCCGATGATCCGGAAACTTACGTTAGTGCAGAACGCGGCAGCCCGTTTGCTTCTAGGAGCCACAAGAACGGCTCATATAACACCGCTCTTGCGCGAACTGCACTGGCTGCCAGTTGAATTCCGGGTCTCCTTCAAGGTGTTAGTTTTAACTTTCAAGGCCTTATATGGTTTGGGGCCAGAGTACCTGAGGGAGCGGCTTACCCCATATGTGCCCAGTAGATCACTGCGCTCTGAGGGGCTCAACATGTTAGAGGTCCCTGGGTTGAAGACATGTAGGCTATCGAGCAGGAGACAGAGGGCATTTTCAGTGGCCGCGCCGGCCCTATGGAATTCGCTCCCTGCAGAGACGCGTGCATTGCGGGATTTAATGACTTTCCGCAGGGCCTGTAAGACCTGGTTGTTCAGGCAGGCATTTGGCCCCTGACTGGCATTTGCTACAATCTGCCATCCCGGCGCGCCACTGCCACACTGTCTCAAAATGCTATGTGCTCGTTCACTAGGGTATAGTGGGGGCGGGGACGACGACGACGACTTTTAATCCTAATTTTTAACTGTTTTAACTGTTTTAGCTGTTTTTATAATGTCACTTTATGTGTTTTAATTGGTCCTGTTTGCGTGCTGTAAACCGCCCTGAGCTTCGGATAGGGCGGTCTATCAAGCCGAAACAATAAATAAATAAATAAATAATAAGGAGCAGAGGGATGGACTCGAGCCCAAGATGACAGGGCTCAAAGGAAGCCCCGTATAAACCTGCACTGCAGCCCCAAAGCAGAAGTGTCCCCTTGACCTGACCTCTGCTCTTGGGGTCTGTGCTGCCAGGCTTCAAAGGGAGACACGCTGGCCTCTCCTCTCTTGGGACAGGTGTCCAGCCAGATGCAGGAAGCCCAGGAAGAACTGAAAAGGCAGGCACCTGCCCTGGTGTGCGCCCTGCGTGGAGTCCTGCACGAAAAGTACCTGCAGAGCCATATAGACAGCCGCCACTGGAACAGCCTGAATCAGGGCTGGGTAAGGAGGGGCCCCATAGGGGACTGTGGGGTGTCCAGCGCCCCAAAGGGAATAGATTGTTCCCCCACCCTCACACCAGGCTGCCCCCCACAGCTTCTCTGGGGAGCAAACATAGAGTTCCATGGGGAGGGGTGGTTCTTGATCTGGGGCTCCTCCATCCTCAACCTGGACTGAGCCCCCCTCTTGCTTCAGCGCGGGGAATGGATGAACCCCAAGGGCTCACTCATCCTGGAGTGGCTGGGCCTCGGCACCATGCCTTTCGCTCGCAACGCACCCAATGATCCAGATGGAGCCAACCTTCCAGGTAGGACAATCCCATGTGCGGCGAGGAGGGAGGGAGTGGAGAAGGGTCTCCCCCCCCAGCCCCCCAGCTGTAGTTTTAACCACAGCCTTCCTGGAAATCGTAGAAGAGGAGGAAGAGGAAGAGGAGGAAACAGATCCCGAGGTGAACCAGCTGCCCATCGCGGAGGAAGCAGCCCTGCACCAGGCCGACCGCACACTGGACAGCGATGACGTAGATGTGCCCCGCAGGCGCCAGGAACAAAGAAATGCAGCTCAGCTAGGTGACCGCTTCCTGGCTATGTCACTGGACGACAAGGAGGAGGCGTGCCTGGACGAGAAGGAGAAGGAGGGCCCATGGCAGGTAGGGCAGCGGGGGCATGGTGGGCATCTCTAGCAGAGAGCGGCATAGCCAGTCTTCTTTATGTCAGGTATTCTTTTCTTTAACCTGAAGCGAAGGTTCTCTGCTCAAACCTTCAAGCAGTAGACAAAAAATCTTTGGGCTCACCCATACAGCCGAAAATTTTCCAGGGAGAGTTGAGCTTCACACCGGCTCCTCAAGATCCGAAGGCCTCAAATAGGAATCAGAGGCCATGCAGCTTGAAAAGCTCCGGCAGTAAGGGCCTGATCACTATTTTTTGGGACAGTAGGGACTGTCATCAGGGACCGAATTACCTTGAACAATTGGGCCGGGCGAGAGTTAGCAGACGCTATCAAGGCGGAAAAGTACCCATTTTTGGCCGCCTTGACAGCACGCTCATAAGCCTCTTTAACTAGCTTATAAGCTGATACTGAGGCTCCGTCACGGAGTTTCCTCCACTCGCGCTCTAGCCGTCTCCTCTCCCGCTTCATCGACCTAAGGTCCCCTGTATACCAGGGGGACCGGTGGTTGCGGGGGCGGAGAGGACGCCTGGGGGCAATCTCGTCGAGAGCTCTAGCTAATGAGGTGTTCCAGGCCTGAACCTGCTCATCGACTGAGACGCTGGTAGACTCCAGATCCCTCAGAGCATTCAGGAACCTTTCAGGTTCCATAAGTCTCTTCGGGCGAACCAAAATCTGTTCGGCGCCCTTGCATGGGGGAGGCGGTTGCTCAACCCGGATCCTTAGAGCACAGTGGTCCGACCATGGAACCTCTATTACGGAGGCTAGGTCCACTTGAACCAGATTGAGGGTGTGCCCGGCCGAGTGTGTGGGTCCCGAGCTACAGAGGGAGAGGCCTAATGTCGCCATGGTCGAAATTAGGTCCGCGGCTGCACATGGAACGGAGGCTGCGTCGGCGTGGACATTAAAGTCACCCAGGACAATAAGTTATATCTGTTAGTAGTTTTTAAAAATAAAATGGGCCACAAGCCTAATACGAGTAGCATAAATCCAGAAGCATAGTCAGCTTCTTCTTGCTCCGCCATGAGCAACAAATCTCCAGAAGCAGAGTCCGCATCTCTTGCTTCGATATGAGCAGCAAAGCGCAATGAGCCACATGGAGAAATTCTAGCCCCAAGACGTCACTCACTCAATTAGCCCAGGTGGGCCTGGTTCATTAACTGTACTCTGGGCTTGCCCCTAGCTGTAAAGCTACACAGGCAAGGACTTTCTTGCACTTAAGTATACAGTAAAACAGGCCTCATTTACTCACAAGTATATCCAACTAACCAAACGCTCATTTCTTTTTCTGTACTTGGATCTCTACAAATCCCAATAGAGGAAAGTCCTACCTGATCTTGGAAATTAGGAAGCAGGGCCAGTGCTAATCAGTATTTGAAAGGGAGAACCTCAATGAATGCCAGCTGGGGTGGGGCGTGTTTCAGGTGGAGGAGTTCTAAAAAAACACTTTTGGGGGTCCCGTTTGGCAGAAAAGTAAGTAGCTTCCTTCTCTGGTGTCTTTTCCTCCTCTTTTCCCAATGGCTGCTCTGTGATTGCAGGTCTCATGGCACTTCGGAAGCAACTTCCCCTTTTACTTTGCCTGAGCACCTAGATCAGGGCTGTCCAACTTCTACCGGCCCAGGGGCCTGAATTCCAGTCACTGATGACCTGGGGGGCTGTAGGGTCTGCCCCCGCCCCTGGCTCCGCCCCCTCCTTGCCCCCGGCTCCGCCCTCTCCCCGGTGCCCTCTCCCCTTATTTTAATATATTTAATTCCATCCTCCCCTCTCCCCTTATTTTTATTTAATATTAAATATATTTAATTCCATCCTCCCCTCTCCCCTTATTTTTATTTAATATTAAATATATTTAATTCCATCCTCCCCTCCCCCCCTTATTTTAATGTATCCCATCTCCCCTTATTTCATCTTTAAATATATTTAATTTTATATTTAATACATCCGGGAGATGGGGGGAGGGAATGAGGAGCCCCCTGCTTCGGCCTACCTTTTCCAAACGTGCAGGATCCAGGAGTACCCGGGCGACGACCGACTGGGTCGAAGAAGGTCCTAATCGCGTCTGTGGGCCTCAGCGATCCAGTAGTAGAGTAGCCGAAGAGTATCGCGAGAATACGCAATCCACATGGGATTTCGCTGTCAACGCCGGCGTGATCTCGCGTTGACAGCGAAATCCCATGTGGATTGCGTATTCTCGCGATACTTGCTCCAAACCCGGAAGTAGGTATTTTTTTCAATTTTTATTATTTTATTTTTCCATTTTTATTTTTTATTAAAAAGCTTAGGGGGCCGTAGGGAAGGGGCTGGGGAGCCGTATACGGTCCCCGGGCCGGCAGTTGGACAGCCCTGACGTAGATCACTGCAATACTCGATACTACTGCACACCCTAATTTTGGGCATGTTATAGCAAAGAGGGGGGGGGAATACACATTAGACCTGAGAACGTATGGTACATCTCAGAAATAAGAATACAGAAGCAAAAGAAAGCTGGCTAACCTTGGAAAGTGGGTTCCTAATGCTGAATGTGCCTAAGGCCTCTGGAAGCCGAGAGAGTCCTCGTGATGCCCCCTTCCCCAACAAAGGGCAAAAAAGGGCACTAAAGACTTGTGAGAAGACGTGGCAAGTGACCGCCAATGTAGGCAGGAAGCAAACACACCTTGGGTTACACAGATCTAGGGAACAGAGCTGGAAACAAAGCGGCAGGCATGCCCTCTCCCTAACTGCAATCTGTATATACAAGTCTTGATGCGTCTTTGCTTCCAAGACAGGAGGGAGGTTTTGCTTTTCCTGGGGGGCAGAAGGCGTTTGGACGGGATGGCCCCTGTGGTCTCGCCCAATGGTGTGACTCTATGAGTGAGCCTTCGTTCTTGCCTTTGCCCCCGACGCTCATCCACTTGTGCGGCCCTTCTTGCTCCAGATCACACGTGAGCAGAAGAAGAAACTGAAGCAGCGGGCGATGAAGGAGCTGGTGAAGCCGGAGCGGATGAGCGCGGAGGAGGTGGAGGCCGTTTGGGACGTCTGGCGCCTGCGCTTGGCCTCTCGCTGGAGCCTCTACAGGTAGCCCTGCTCCCAGGACATTGGGGGGAGGGAGGGGGTTCCAGCCCCAGGACTAACACTCTGACACCCGCTTCCCCCGCAACAGGCATTGGGTGCAGAAGTACCAGGCAGAGATCCGGCGCACAATCTTGAGGCACGAGGAAAAGTACCAGGAAGCAGCCGACCGCCTGGCCGAGCTGCGCCTCCAGGAAGATCTCTGCATTCTGAAGAAGGCCAAGATTGTGGGGATGACCACCACAGGTGAGAGGGAGGGGAGGGGGAAAGTAAGGGGAGAAGGGGGGAAGGGGAAAGGGAAGAGGAGCAGGGAGAAGAGGGGGAGGAAGGGGGAAGAGGAAGAGAAGGAGGAGAAGAGGAAGGGGAGGGAAAGAGAGGAGGAAGGGAGGGGGAAGAAGATGGGAAGAGAAGAGGGGGAGGAGAGGGTGCAAGAGGAGGAGGAGGAAGGGGCAAAGGAAGAGAAGGAGGAAGGGGAAGAGGAGAAGGAAAGGGGATGAGAAAGGGAGGAGAAGAAAGGACATGACGGGAGGGAAAGAGGGAGAGGAGGAGGAGGAAGGGGAGCGGGAAGAGGAAGGAGAGGGGTGAGGAAGCGGAGGAGAAAGAATGGGGGGCTGCTTAACACCCCCCCTCCTGGGTTGCCCGTCCATTGCCCAGCACAATGAGCTAGAACAGGGCTGTCCAACAGGCAGTACGTGGCCCCCCAGCCTGTTGGACACGGCCCCCGCTACCCTCCTGAAATAATTTCAGGAGGGTTTTCCCCTGGATCGTGTCCCTGGGTGACGTCAGGCTGGGTGATGCCTGACGTCACCCAGCCCTGCCGAAAAGGGGCGGGCCGCGCAGGAGGCCGGGCATGCGCGGCCCCTCCCCCCGCTCACTGATCACCTGCGGCCTCCCAGGTGATCAGTGACCGGAATTCCGTCCCTTGGGCCAGAAGAAGTTGGACAGCGCTGAGCTAGAAGCTTGGGCAGAAATGAATCAAGCGAAATGCAAGAAGGATAAGCTAAGCAAGGACTTTAAGAACCATATAATAAGACCGAATCTGCTTACAATGTGGAAGAGAGAGAGAAAGGAGGGGTGGCTACCTCCATCACAAGCAGTCCTCAGGCCAAGATCCAAAGATTTTATTTATTTATCTATTCAGTTTCTATTAAGTTGTCTATTCAGGACAACTTACAGAGAATATAAAAACACACTTTGAAACAACAGAAAGAATTAAACTCTTAACTAAAAACTGTTTTTATTGTATGTTTTTATTCTGTGTGTGATCCGCCCCGAGCCTGCAGGGAGGAGCGGAATATAAAACCGAATAATACATACATAAATAAAACTGTTTACAGCTGATTAACCAGATCAGACCCCGAAAGCACATCTTCCGGCAGAGCGTTCCAAAGAGTTGGAAACAAGATCTAATAGGGAATAATACCTGTTTAAAGAAAAAGATCATTGGACCCTAAAAGGAAGAGAAGAACTGAGTATAAAGCTGTCGCACACCAGCGTCGAGGCCTGAGCCCTTCGAATCCAAACACAAAACTCCAGCTGAAGAAAATAAGTCTTCATTTGAAGAAAACAGCAAATTGAAAATTTAATAAAGAAATTTTATATATATATAAAAAGAAAACGGCAAGCAATAAATCCGTAGAAAATATATCAAAGCAAGGAGAGTTCAGTCAATAATCCAAGGAAAGGTTCCAAATGCCATAGGCTGAATAATGCTGTATAGTTCCCTAGAAATCCCAGCAGGCTGGTTTCAGTCATTGAGAAGTCCAAAACATGTCCAAGGAAGATCAGAGTCCAGGCTTGAGTACTTGAGCTCAAAAACACAAGAGACCGGGAACACAGGGGGCTAAATGCAGGAGCAGAAATCCATGAAGCTTTATTATTTATTTATTTATTTAAAACCTTTGTGCCCCGGCCTTCTCACCTCTCTCGAGGGACTCAGACCGGCATTACAGCAAAGATTCAATGCTTTACAATTTAAAAACAACTACAACAGCGTATTAAGATACATAAAAAATACCAAAAAATCCCAGCATAAAACCACATCGCCATTAAAACAATTCCCCTCAGTCTGTAAACGTGGTCATACATTCAGATAATAGCCAATCTCGGCCTATTCTGGGAAGGCTTGGTTCCACATCCAGGTCTTCACCAGCCTCCTAAAGGACAACAGGGAGGGGGCAGTTCTAGCATCACTTGGGAGAGAGTTCCACAGCCGAGGGGAGACCACAGAGACGTTGGACTAATTGCAGCTTCCGAGCAGTCTTCAGAGGCAACCCCACGTAGAGAGCGTTGCAGTAGTCTATTCGGGATGTAACCAGAGCGTGGACCACCGTGGCCAAGTCAGACTTCCCAAGGTACGGGCGCAGCTGGCGCACAAGCTTTAATTGTGCAAAATCTCTCCCGGCCACCGCCGAGACCTGGGGCTCCAGGCTCAGCAATGAGTCCAGGATCACTCCCAGACTGCGAACCTGTGTCTTCAGGGGGTGTGTGACCCCATTAAGCACAGGCTGTAACCCTATGCCCTGTTCGGACTTACGACTGACCAGGAGTACCTCTGTCTCGTCTGGATTCAGTTTCAATCTGTTCGCCCTCATCCAGTCTGTTACAGCGGCCGAGCACCGGTCCAGGACTTGAACAGCCTCCTTAGTAGCAGGTGGGAAGGAGTGACAGAGTTGGACGTCATCTGCGTACAGATGACATTGCACCCCGATGATCTCCCCCAACGGCTTCATTTATATGTTGAACAACATAGGGGACAGTACTGAACCCTGTGGGACCCCACAGTACAATGGCCGTGGGGCCGAGCAGGAGTCCCCTAGCAACACCTTCTGGGACCAACCCTCAAGGAAGGACTGGAGCCACTGCAAAGCAGTACCCCCAAGGCCCATTTCTGCAAGGCGACCCAGAAGGATACCGTGGTCAACGGTATCAAAAGCCACTGAGAGGTTCAGCAGAACCAACAGGGACACACTCCCCTGTTGAGTTCCCGGCGTAGATCATCCACTAAGGCGACCAAGGCTGTCTCAGCGCCATGTCCCGGCCTGAAGCCAGACTGCGACGGATCCAGATAATCAGTGTCTACGAAGAATTCCTGGAGTTGCGAGGCCACCACATGTTCCAGGACTTTGCCCAAATAGGGAAGATTGGAAACTGGCCGATAGTTGACGAATTGAGTGGGGTCCAGTGATGGTTTCTTCAACAGCGGTTTTATAACAGTCTGTTTTAAGCTGGCTGGAATGATGCCTTCCTGAAGGGAGGCATTGACCACCACCTTCACCCACTCGGCCAAACACCCTCTGGCCTCCTTTACAAGCCAGGATGGGCAGGGGTCTAGGATGCATGTGGTCGCTCTCGCCTCTCCAAGGATCTTGTCCACATCCTCAAGCTGAACAGATTGAAACGAATCCATTAAAATCGGACAAGCAGGTGCTCGTGTTACATCCTCAGAGACTGCTGTTAACTTGGAGTCGAAGCCAGAATGGATCAAATCGCCTTTGTCCGCAAAGAACTGCGCAAACGCCTCACAGCGGGCTGCCGAGTCATCAGGGGACCCGTCCTGAGAGGTGGGGTTCAATAACCCTCTGACTACCCGAAACAGCTCCGCCGGACGGTTCCTTGCGGATGAAATATTAGCCGAGCAGAAGGAATTTTTTGCGGTTTCTATTGCGACGGCATACGCCCTTAAGAAAAGGCGCAACCGTGTTCGGTTTGACTCATTAGTCAGAGCTGTTTAGCAATGGAGCCAGTTGCCCAGGGAGGTGGTGGGCTCTCTCTCTCTCCCTCTCTCTTTCTGGGCACTTTCACTTGCTACTGGGTTGGGCTGGAGGGTCTCTGAGGAATCCTCCCAACTCTATGACTCTAAGGCTTTTGCCTTCTCCACGCCAGGTGCGGCCAGGTACCGGCAGGTCCTTCAGGAGCTGGCCCCTCGCGTGGTGGTTGTGGAGGAGGCGGCTGAAGTCCTGGAGGCCCACACCATCACCACCCTCAGCAGGGGCTGTCAGCATCTCATCCTTATTGGGGACCACCAGCAGGTAAGGGGGTGCCTGGAGCACCTGGAGGAAGACGGGCCCCGCCCTCGCCCTGCCCCCGGGTGCTCTCTCTGTTGGATAGTTGTCTGTCCTTTTAATACACTATATCAAGCTTTAGGCTATGCAGCGGAAGTGAGTGTAACTCTAGAGTACACTAAACAAACTTCAGAGCTTGTCTTCACTCCAACCTTGACACTTCCATAAACCAAAGTATACGCAGTCTGTGAAATAGGTATACAGCCTCTCCTCCTCCTTCTACTACTACTTACAGTATACTCTTTACTATGTCCTCAGTCTTAAAGCAACATTTGATCCACAAGTCCACAGAATCAAATCAAGCACACCAAGCTCTTTTCTATAGGGAAGCCCAGAGCCTCTCCCACAGCAAAGTCCACAAGCTCTGTCACTGGGAAGCCCCAAACACTCCACAATCTTGGGAAGCCCGCATGCTGTGATTGCTTGCTTAATTTAATTGCTTAACCAATCGCCTGCTGCATTAGATCAGCCCCACTGCAGGCTATTTCCAGTTGCTTACAGGTCTCATTCATTAGTATGTGATTTACTCAGAACTTATGTACTGCTTACCAAACTCTTAACACTGTGTCCTTGCAGCTTCGCCCCAGTGCCAACGTCTACGATCTGGCCAAGAACTTCCACCTGGAGGTCTCCCTCTTTGAGCGGCTGGTCACGGCTGGACTCCCTTTTGTCCGCCTCGACTATCAGGTGAGGACCTATGGGGCTATGGGGGAGGGGCGTTGTTTGTTTTGGGGGCTCCTCTGATGAGCCAGAGGGATGCCATGGCAGCAAAGAAGGCAACCTGGGTTTGAGGGGTTCCTCTGCCAACTGTTCCCCCCCCCCAATTTTGTAACTGGGTCTGGCTTTGCAGCATCGCATGCGGCCAGAGATCGCCCGGCTGCTCACGCCCCACATCTACACAGAGCTGGAGAACCACCCGTCCGTCCTCGAGTATGAAAACATCAAGGTGAGTCCTCTGCTCCCTTCACCCAGGGCATTCTCCGACCTTCGAGTGGACAGCGCCTGTGGCTGATCCCCTCAGGCCACAGCAGCCGTGGTCTTGAGCCAGACCCCTTCATTACCACTGCCCTCCTTGCCTCCCCAGGGAGTCTCCTCCAACCTCTTCTTTGTGGAGCATAACGTCCCGGAGCAGGCATTGCAGGAAGGGAAGAGCCACCAGAACCTACACGAGGCCCAGTTCCTGGTGCGGCTATGCCAGTACCTGCTGTGCCAGGGCTACCAGCCCTCGCAGATCACCATCCTTACCACCTACACGGGGCAGCTCTTCTGCCTACGCAATCTGCTCCTGGCCAAGACCTTCGAGGGGGTGAAGGTCCACGTGGTGGACAAGTACCAGGGCGAGGAGAATGACATTGTGCTGCTGTCCCTGGTGCGCAGCAACCCTGAGGGCCGAGTGGGCTTCCTGCAGGCCGCCAACCGCGTCTGCGTGGCCCTCTCCCGGGCCAAGAAGGGCCTCTTCTGCATCGGCAACCTGGGCATGCTGAGCCAGGTCCCGCTCTGGAGCAAAATCGCCCACACACTGCGCGAGAAGGGCCAGGTGGGCCAAGCCATGGTGCTGTCCTGCCAGAACCACCCTGAAACCCACACGGAGGTGGCCCAGGCTGGGGACTTTGCCAGGGTTCCTGAGGGGGGCTGCAGCCGCCCATGCGAGGCCCGGCTGGGCTGCGGCCACGTCTGCCCACGGGCCTGCCATCCCTATGACCCCTTGCACCAGGAGTTCCAGTGCATGAAGCCCTGCCAGAAGACGCGCTGTGCGGATGGGCACCCCTGCCCCAAAGTATGCTTCCAGCCCTGCGGGAAGTGCGAGGTGAAGGTGCCGAAGACGTTGCCCAGCTGTGGCCACCTGCAGCAGGTGCCCTGTGCCACCCCTGCGGATAGGTTCTGCTGCCAGGAGCCCTGCCCGCGGGACCTGGATTGCGGGCACAAGTGCCTGATGACCTGCGGCCAGCCATGCACCCGGTTCTGCCAAGAGGAAGTCCAGGTCACACTGAAGTGTGGGCACAGCCAAGAGATCTTCTGCTCCACTGCACAGATGAGAGACGGGAAGCCCGTGCCCTGCCATGTCAAGTGCCCCACCCTCCTGGAGTGCAGCCATCCATGTCCTGGCTCCTGCCACGCCTGCTTTGGTGGCTGTTTCCATGCAGCATGCACCAGTGCCTGCAAGCAGCTTCTGGTCTGTGGCCACGAGTGCCTTCAGCCCTGCAGTAGTGACTGCCCACCCTGCCGGCAGCGCTGCCAGAACCGCTGCGCCCACAGCTGCTGCCAGCAGACCTGTGGCGAGCCCTGCCCTCCTTGCGTGGAGCCCTGCGAGTGGCGCTGCGAGCACTACCAGTGCAGCCGGCTGTGTTCGGAGCCTTGCGACCGGCCCCGGTGCAACACAGCGTGCCCCAAGAGGCTCCTCTGTGGCCACCCTTGCGCCGGTGTCTGCGGGGAGCCCTGCCCAAAGAAGTGCCTGGTCTGCGACCAAGAGGAGCTAACCCAGATCTTCTTCGGCTTTGAGGACGAGCCCGGGGCCCGCTTTGTGCAGCTGGAGGACTGCGGCCATGTCTTTGAGACTCAAGGCCTGGATGTCTACATGGACGAGGAGGCAGCAAAAGAGGAGGAAGAGGGGGAGCAGAGCGCGGCGGCCGTGAAGCTGAAGGTGTGCCCCTCGTGCCGGACGCCCATCCGGAAAAACCTGCGCTACGGGGCACTGGTGAAGAGGAGCCTGGCAGAGGTGGAGCTGGTGAAGCGCAAGATCCATGGCTCCCCTGAGGAAATTGCCACCAGCGCCCAGAAACTGAAGGCGGCGTTGAAGGAGAAACTCATTCTGAAGATCAACATGCCGGCGAAATACCTGGAGCTGCAGCGGAAGCTGGAGGGGCCACCGTCCCCCTCTCTCCAGGACCTGGTCTTTCTGGAGAATCTCATGGGCTTCTATGTCCGGCTGGCTGAGCTGACCGAGGCAGCGAGGAAGGGCCGGTCCGGCGAGTGGGAGGGAGTGAAGAAGCGGATGGCGGAGGTGGACGGCTGGCTGAAGCGGGGGCTACCAGGAGCTGCATCGGGGCGACTTGGCTTCACCGGCCAGGAGCTGTCTGAGCTCCAGCGCGAATTCCAGCGGCTGGCCTTCCTGGTGGAGCTGCTGGGCAGGTGCCAGGCTGCCCAGGGCAAGATGGATGACTCCACGGCGGGGGTGGTCAGCACCCTCCGGCAGCTCTTGGAGGGGCCTGAGAGGTTCACACCGGAGGCTGAGCAACTGGTCAAGGAAAAGATGGAGAGCCTAAAGGCCCTTCTCCCGGCATCCGGGCTGGGCATCTCTGAGGCGGAGAAGCGGCAGATTGTGGCCGCCGTCACCGGAACGACACGCGGCCACTGGTTCAAGTGCAGCAACGGCCACGTCTACGTGATTGGCGAGTGCGGGGGTGCCACTCAACGCAGTCGGTGCCCCGAGTGCAAGGAGACCATCGGAGGCAGCAACCACAGGCTGGAAGATGGCAACCAGCTGGCCCCCGAGATGGATGAGGCCGAGTTTGCTTCCTGGTCCGAGGAGGCCAACAGAAGGCTCGGGGACAGGGCGTCAAGGAACTGGCTCTAATAAGAGGGTTCTGGCCCCCCAACCACCCTCCTCCTCCTCCCATTTGCTCTACCCTCCTGTCCCCGTCCCCCCCTTTGATCTACAGCAGGCATGATCCAACTGCGGCCCTCTCTCCAGGTGTTTTGGACTGCAACTTCCACAATTTTTAATTATTAGAAATTGTTAGACTTGGGAGCCCAAAACCCCAGGAGGGAGGGCTGAAGTTGGACCATGCCTGATCTACAGGATAAGACAACTTCCTGTATCTACTTGCAGCCTCTCTGTGTTCCTATGCGTCTTGTATTGCGCGCTGCCCTGCATTTAATTACTATAGTTTTATCAACTTTTAAAATCTGTTTGCAGTTGTGCCCCTGGGTCTTCAGACTGCGATAAAGATTTGATTGATTTAGTTTGAAGATTAGAAGATTAAGCTGCAGATCACACAAGAGTTTGTTCTTTGGGAGGAAGCATATTTATGCAAACTACCCAGGAAAGAGGGTGGGAGGGAGAGCTTCACATAGAATAGGAAGTGATCCCTCCCCACCCCCCAAGAGCCACCCAGTGCAACCCCATTCTCTCATGCAGGAGCATACAACCCAAGCCCTCCTGACAGATGGCCATCCAGACCTCCAGGGAAGGAGACTACTGGGCTGCGAGGCAGTGGTGGATTCCGTTATGAATTGCCTCTGATTGTCAGGTGGTTTTTCCTCATGTTCAGGTCACCTTGAATTGGGACCGGAAACTTATTGGGAGCCAGTGGAGCTGTTTAAACAGAAGGGTTGACCGCTCTCTGTAACCAGCTCCCGTGAGTAATCTGACTTCTGATCTTTGAACCAACTGTAGTTTCCGGGCCATCTTCAAGGGCAGCCCCACGTAGAGCGCATTGAAGTAATCCAACCTAGAGGTTAACTGTATTTTTATCAGTTTTATACTTATTATTAATGCAATGCTTTTGACACGAGATAAAGTACATCCTCTAAACGACCTGGCTGCGGTAATCCAAGCGACGGTCATCTCGAGGTTAGACTACTGCAACGCCCTCTACATAGGCCTTCCCCTGTCGACAATCCAGAAACTCAAGCTAGTGCAAAACACTGCGGCTCGATTGCTGGTGGGAGCACCGGTAAGAGAGCATGTTACCCCCATCTTGCAGCACTTACACTGGCTACCAATCGAGTACCAAATTGTCTTCAAGGTGTTGGTTTTGAACTTCAAGGCCTTGTATGGTCTAGGGCCAGTGTACCTGAGGGATCGCCTCACCCCATATGTTCCCCCGAGATCACTACGCTTGGAAGAGCGAAACCTTCTAACTGTGCCATCAATTCGCTCCTGTCATCTCTGCACAACAAGGCAACGCGCCTCCTCAGTTGCGGCCCCGGGACTATGGAAGACACTGCCGGATGATGTCCGGGCTACCACAGAGCTCATTCTATTTCGGAGGGCATGCAAAACCACCTTATTCAGGCTTGCCTTCAATTGAAGCCCTCGGATGTTGTAATTCCGCCTACTGTTCTCCGTTTCTATTGCATTTTATGTACTATTTGCATTTTATTGCATTTTATGTAACCGTATTGCGTTTTTATGCAATTTTATGTCTATTGCTGTATGATTCGTTTTAATTTGGCTGTATGTGAACCGCCCCGAGCCTGCAGGAAGGAGCGGTATATAGAAGCGGAGAAATAAATAAATAAATACACTTTCATCCAAGTCATGAATTGTTGTAGCCTGGTCACAGTCTGAGTACTCAGAGGATGAGGAAGGGGATGCTGGGATGGAACCCGCGGGGCCAGTGGAGGATGGAAGTGGCTTGGAGAGAACGCTTATGGAATCTCCTGGCAATTCCCAGGCGACTGGAGAAAGCAATATTAGTTCTCACGAGAATCTGCTGGAGTTGCAGGCTGAAAGGAATGAGTGGGGGGGGACAGAGCACAAATGCTTTTCCTGATCAAGGCGCCTTGAGTTTAGCAAGCAAAGTGCTAAACAGAGACAGACTCGGTTTTCTCAGCGGCTGAGAGATGAGGAAAGGAAAAGCAGGTGTGTGAGGAGTGATGTAATGGGAGAGATTGAGGCCTTTTAAGTCGTGGCTGCCTAGAATCCTAGGGTTGGAAGAGACCTCGTGGGCCATCCAGTCCAACTCCATTTTGCCAAGAAGCAGGAAAAATTGCATTCAAAGCACCCCTGACAGATGGCCACCCAGCCTCTGTTTCAAAGCCTCCAAAGAAGGAGCCTCCAACACACTCTGGAGCATTGAGTTCCACTGCTGAACAGCTCTCATGCTCAGAAAGTTCTTCCTTATGTTCAGGTGGAATCGCGTTCCTTTCCTGTAGTTTGAAGCCATGGCTCCATTGCATCCTAGTCTCCAGGGCAGCGGAATGGAAGCCTGCTCCCTCCTCTCTATGACCTCCTTTCACATATAGACCATGTCGCTTCTCCGCCTTCTCTTCTGCAAGGTAACATGCCCAGCTCTTTCAGCCACTCCTCATAGGGCTTGTTCTCCAGGCCTTGATCCTTTGAAATGCCTTCTTCCGCAAGGGGGCATGGCAGGGCTTCCTTCCAGGACATGAATTCCACTCAATGAGTGGTGCTTCCTCTCAAGGGGTGGGGCCTTCAGCTGAGGGGCGGAGGCTCCTCTTAAGGGGACATGAATTCCACTCAAGGGGCGGGGCTTCCTCCCAAGGGGCAAGAATGACATTCAAGGGGGTGGGGCCTTCAGCTGAGGGGAGGATGCTCCTC
The DNA here is from genome assembly GCA_030556195.1 of Anolis apletophallus. Taxonomy (NCBI): domain Eukaryota; kingdom Metazoa; phylum Chordata; class Lepidosauria; order Squamata; family Anolidae; genus Anolis; species Anolis apletophallus. Next base: position 1,984,827 of record JARBWK010000005.1, read on the forward strand.
TCTGCGTTACTTCGCGAACGAAGATTCTTAGGAAGCACTCATCCCATGCCTTTTACAAGCGGGTTGATGGCTAAAAAGGCCAATCTGAGATAGGCAAGTTCGGTTGCAGAAAGCACAGCAGAAAGTCTCCTTGGGTGATGTTTCCAAGTTGCGGTTCTTTCTGCGTTGTTTCCGTTCGAGATCCATTCGGCGGGTCTCTTCGAAAGAGGCCGCAGCATTGTGGATAGTGCGCCTCCATGCCTCCCGATGTGAGGCCAGGGTGGACCACTGTTGGTGATCAATCTGGCCGAGCCTGAGGTGTTGTTTCAGGGAGTCCTTATATCTCTTTTTTGGGGCGCCTCTCTTGCACTGACCCGTGGCGAGTTCACCGTAGAGTAGTATCTTTGGGAGGCGGTGGTCCTCCATCCTAGAGACGTGCCCTGCCCAGCGCAGCTGTGTTCTCAATAGCATGGCCGCAACGCTGGTGATCCCTGCTTGCTCCAGGACAGCAACATTCGTCACATAGTCGGTCCAGTGTATATTTAGGATTGTGCGAAGACAGCGCTGATGAAAGCGTTCGAGGAGTCGTAGGTGTTGGCGATAGGTGACCCATGTTCCAGACCCATAGAGGAGAATAGACAGTACGATAGCTCTGTACACACTGATTTAGGGGCTTTGCCTCAGGTGTTTGTTACCTGACTCTTTTGTGAAGCCTTCCGAATGCAGTCTATGCCTTTGCTAATCTGTGATCTATCTCTTTATCAATCTTGGCGTCTGAAGAGATGATGCTTCCCAGGGAGGTGAACTGCTGAACGGACTTAAGCACAGATTTGCTTATGCTGACATGGGGATGATGGTGTTCTTCCTGTGGTGCGGGCTGGTAGAGAACTTCCCTTTTCTTCAGGCTGACTTCCAGCCCAAACAGCTCTGCAGCTGTTGCAAAGCATGATGTGAGGCGCTGGAGGGCTGATTCTGAATGGGCAACAAGGGCAGCATCGTCAGCAAAAAGCAGCTCACGGACTAGATAGTTTAGAGTCTTAGTGCGAGCCCTCAGACGGCTTAAGTCGAACAAGCTGCCATCCGTACGATAGCGTATAAATATGCCGACTTCTTCTTCTCCGAGGTCTGCCGTAGCCCTTTGGAGCATCATGCTGAAGAAGGTTGTAAATAGGGTTGGTGCAAGAACACAGCCTTGCTTCACTCCGTTAGTTATGAGAAAGGGCTCCGAGAGAGCATGGCCGTATCTGACTTGACCGCGCTGGCCCTCATGTAACTGGACAATCATTTTGAGGAATTTGGGGGGACATCCTAGACGTTCCAGGATCTGCCACGGACCTTTTCTGCTCACAGTGTCGAAGGCTTTGGTGAGGTCGACAAATGTGACATAGAGTCCTTTGTCCTGCTCTCTACTTTTCTCTTGCAGTTGTCTAAGGGCAAAAACCGTATCTGTGGTGCTCCTATGAGCTCTGAAGCCGCATTGGCTTTCCGGGAGAAGCCCTTCTGCAATGGCAGGAACTCATCTGTTCAGGAGTCTCCTTGCAAGGATTTCCCCAGCCATGGAGGCTCTTAAGGGGACATGAATTCCACTCAAGGGGCGGGGCTTCATGCGACGGGGCGGGGCTTCCTCCCAAGGGGCAAGGGGGCGGGGCTTCTCAGAGGCATGAATACCACTCAAGGGGAGAGGATTCTTCTCAAAGGGCGGGGCCTTTGGCCAAAGGGCGTGGCTTGTAGCATGAGGGGCGGGGCTTCCCCAGGGGGCACAAATACCACTGAAGGGGCAGGGCTTCATATCAAAAGGCGGGGTCTTCAGCCTAGGGGCGTGGCTTGCAGCCAGAGGGGCGCGGCTTCCCCAGGGGGCAGGAATACCACTCAAGGGGCGGGACTTCATATCAAAAGGCAGGGCCTTCAGCCTAGGGGCGGGGCTTCCCCTCAGAGGGGATGAATACCACTCAAGGGGCAGGGCTTCCTCTCAAAGGGCGGGGCCTCCAGCCTAGGGGCGGGGCTTCCCCTCAGAGGGGATGAATACCACTCAAGGGGCAGGGCTTCCTCTCAAAGGGCGGGGCCTCCAGCCTAGGGGCGGGGCTTCCCCTCAGAGGGGATGAATACCACTCAAGGGGCAGGGCTTCCTCTCAAAGGGCGGGGCCTTCAGCCTAGGGGCGGGGCTTCCCCTCAGGGGATGAATACCACTCAAGGGGCAGGGCTTCCTCTCAAAGGGCGGGGCCTCCAGCCTAGGGGCGGGGCTTCCCCTCAGAGGGGATGAATACCACTCAAGGGGCGGGGCTTCCTCTCAAAGGGCAGGGCCTCCAGCCTAGGGGCGGGGCTTCCCCTCAGGGGATGAATACCACTCAAGGGGCAGGGCTTCCTCTCAAAGGGCGGGGCCTCCAGCCTAGGGGCGGGGCTTCCCCTCAGAGGGGATGAATACCACTCAAGGGGCGGGGCTTCCTCTCAAAGGGCAGGGCCTCCAGCCTAGGGGCGGGGCTTCCCCTCAGGGGATGAATACCACTCAGGGGCGGGGCTTCCTCTCAAAGGCGGGGCCTCCAGCCTAGGGGCGGGGCTTCCTCCGAGGGATGAATACCACTCAAGGGGCAGGGCTTCCTCTCAAAGGGCAGGGCCTCCAGCCTAGGGGCGGGGCTTCCCCTCAGGGGATGAATACCACTCAAGGGGCAGGGCTTCCTCTCAAAGAGCGGGGCCTCCAGCCTAGGGGCGGGGCTTCCCCTCAGAGGGCGGGGCTTGTAGCCCGAGGGGCGGGGCTTCCCCTCAGAGGGGATGAATACCACTCAAGGGGCGGGGCTTCCTCTCAAAGGGCGGGGCTTGTAGCCTGAGGGGTGGGGCTTCCCCTCAGGGGGGATGAATACCACTCAAGGGGCGGGGCTTCCTCTCAAAGGGCGGGGCTTGTAGCCTGAGGGGCGGGGCTTCCCCTCAGAGGGGATGAATACCACTCAAGGGGCGGGGCTTCCTCTCAAGGGGCGGGGCTTCCCCTCAGAGGGGATGAATACCACTCAAGGGGCGGGGCTTCCTCTCAAAGGGCGGGGCTTTTAACCGGAGGGGCGGGGCTTCCCCTTAGAGGGGATGAATACCACTCAAGGGGCGGGGCTTCCTCTCAAGGGGATAAATACAACTCAACGGGCGGGGCTTCCTCTCAAAGGGCGGGGCTTGTAGCCTGAGGGGCGGGGCTTCCCCTCAGGGGATGAATACCACTCAAGGGGCGGGGCTTCCCCTCAAGGGGCGGGGCTTCCCCTCAGAGGGATGAATACCACTGAAGGGACGGGGCTTCCTCTCAAAAGGCGGGGCTTGTAGCCTGAGGGGCGGGGCTTCCCCTCAGGGGATGAATACCACTCAAGGGGCGGGGCTTCCTCTCAAGGGGCGGGGCTTCCCCTCAGAGGGGATGAATACCACTCAAGGGGCGGGGCTTCCTCTCAAAGGGCGGGGCTTGTAGCCTGAGGGGCGGGGCTTCCCCTTAGAGGGGATGAATACCACTCAAGGGGCGGGGCTTCCTCTCAAGGGGCGGGGCTTCCCCTCAGAGGGGATGAATACCACTCAAGGGGCGGGGCTTCCCCTTAGAGGGGATGAATACAACTCAATGGGCGGGGCTTCCCCTCAAGGGGCGGGGCTTCCCCTCAGAGGGGATGAATACAACTCAAGGGGCGGGGCTTCCTCTCAACGGGCGGGGCTTGTAGCCTGAGGGGCGGGGCTTCCCCTCAGAGGGGATGAATACCACTCAAGGGGCGGGGCTTCCCCTCAAGGGGCGGGGCTTCCCCTCAGAGGGATGAATACCACTGAAGGGACGGGGCTTCCTCTCAAAAGGCGGGGCTTGTAGCCTGAGGGGCGGGGCTTTCCCTTAGAGGGGATGAATACCACTCAAGGGGCGGGGCTTCCCCTCAAGGGGCGGGGCTTCCCCTCAGAGGGGATGAATACCACTCAAGGGGCGGGGCTTCCTCTCAAAGGGCGGGGCTTGTAGCCCGAGGGGCGGGGCTTCCCCTCAGGGGATGAATACCACTCAAGGGGGCGGGGCTACCTCTCGGGGGTTTCCAGGGCAACCGTTCCCAGACCTGCTCCCGGCGGGCCCTCGAATCCCGGTCTGGGAAGGAAGGGCGACCTGGTAGAGGCCGGGAAATGCGGCCTGGACTCGAGGCCAAGGGACCCTAACCCTTTCTTTCCTCTCAAACGACGCGGGACAGGAAGTGCGTCATCCCCCCGCCCCTGCACTTCCGGCTGCCTACGGAAGCCGGCGTGCGGGGGTCTTGGGCGCTTCCTTCCGCCCGGCTGCCGGAAGTGCGGGCCTTGCCTCCTTCCTTCGAGGCGGCGGCGGCGGAGCCTGGCGGGATGTCGTGCCTGCCGCTGGAGGCGCTGCGCGGGGGCCTGGAGGCGGCGCTGTCCGGGCTGCGAGGTGGGCGCCCTTCCTTCCTTCCTAGGGGGGGGGAGGGAGGGGGAGGGCCCGCTCTGCACGCGCTCAGGGGCACGCTTGTCTGTCTTCTCAGGCGGGGAGGCCGGGCGCAGCGGCGACGGAGGCCGGGAGGAGCCAGAACAGCAGCAGCAGCACCAGGAGCAGAAGGAGGCCGCCTTCGACCCCGGGGGCTTCTGGGAGGCCCTGGGTAGGAGTGTGTGTGTGGGGGGCTCTCTGGGGCGCCTCTATGGCCTTGGAGGACTCATCTCTCTCCCTCCTCCAGGGGGCGCCTTCGAGGCCGCCAGCCGGGAAGCCTCCGCGCTCAGCCTCGCCTTCGCCCGCCCGCCGCCCCCGCCCCGCCAGGTGGGTCCTGCCTGCCTGCCTGCCTGCCTTCCGGGAGTGGGGAGAAGGACACCCAAAGGCCATCTAGCCCAGCCCCCTTGATTCCGCCATCCTGCAGGAAGAGCATGATCAGAGCCCTCCCGACAGGTGGCCAGCCCGCCCAGCCCCTGCTTCAGCCTCATCATCATCATCATCGAAGCCTAGAGTTGGAAGGGACCCCCAAAGGCCACCCAGCCCCGCCCCCTATCACCTGCCAGGCAGGAAAAGCACGGCCAAAGCCCTCCCGAGAGATGGCCGTCATGTCTCTCTGAATAATAATAATAATACACTAGCTGTACCCGGCAGGCGTTGCTGTGCCCTATTTAGGAGATGCGAGAAAGCCTGAGTCTGTAAGGGTTGGAATTGATGTGACTTCTGGTCTTGGTGGGGTCATGGCTGTGTTGTTGTGGGTTGTCCTGGTGGGTGGGATGTTGAAGTCCTGGGGAGTTGTCGGTGTGTGGTGTTGGTGGCGTTCTGCAGAGCTTGTGGATATACAGTGTTTTGTGTCTTTCCGTCTGCTGTGTTGATGTAGAGCAGGGGTGCCCACACTTTTTCATCATGCGAGCTACTATGTGAACAATCAAGTTGAAAAGATCACCTGTTGTGCATGTGAGCGTGCGTATGTGCGCGCAAACGCTCCTACTGCAGCCTTCCGTCCGCGCGGGGCTTCTTTCTTGCCTGCCCATGAACTCGCTGCCGCGCGCACCCGGGAAAGGGATCCTCCTTGCCTGCGCGCGCGCTCACTCTTAATGTCTTCGTTGCCTTCCTCCTTCCTGCTTCGTGCTTTCGCGAAGCAAGAAGTCCCCATCCCATCCTGCTTCTTGCATGCACAGCAGGCCCCTACCACGCACGTAGCAGGAGGGTATTTATAGGCGCACCTGCCAGTGCTCCGGCCAGATATGCCCCTCCCCCCCAGCAGCAACCAATGGGCGGTCATGTCACCCCACCGTGCGTGGCAAGACGAGCGCCAGGGCCCGCCCACTAAAGCCTCATTTTGGCAAAATAAGCCCCGCAAAGGCGGCGGCGGGCGCGCACGTGCGCGCGCATGGCAGTAATGCGCCATCCGGCTGGTGAGGCCCAAAGATCACCTGGAAGAGGGCGGAAGATCACCTAGGTGCTCCCGATCACCATAATGAGCACCCCTGATGTAGAGGTTCTGTGGTTTCCCAACTCTGGAGCACGCTACGTAGAGTTGTCCGTGGGAGAAGCATTCTGTGTCAAGGTCTGTGCCACAGATTTGTAGTGTTTGTCCTTGAGCCTTGTTTATGGTGATGGCAAAAGCTAGTGTAGTGCAGTGTCTTTCTGTTCTGGCGTTTGTTCTGCCCTTTTTTGTGTGATGTATGTAGCATTGCGAGTGTGTCGTCTGATGCTGTTCTTTTTTGGAGGCATGGCTTGTCTTTTGGGTCAGCTTATGCCTGTGTGGAAGGAAGGAATGGCATACAAATGGGTTGAGCAGTAGACGCAAGGTTGTGTTATGTGCGTATTGTGTTGTGTGTAGGTATTACTTTTGTGTTATTCTGGGGGTATTTGTTTGTCAGTGGTGCCTGTGTCCCTGGTGCCCTATTTGTCTCCCTCCTAGATCTTGGCCGTGGCAGTTTAACCATCAAACTCCAACTGACTAAACTGAATTCACTCAGCATTCTAATCTAGCCTTGGCTGGCTTTGGCCACCGTTACTATGGTAACTGATGTTGGCCAATGGGTTTCGCTGGCTGCCGCAGAGGATGCTGGGAAATGTAGGTTTTTTTGTATCGTTGTTTTGGGGGCCTTCTAGTTTTTTGGGGGAGTTTCTTTGCTTAAAACATACCTTGCCTGAGGCCTATTTCTGTTGCCAAATTTGGTGTCTCTGTGTTGGATGGTTTCTCTGTCTGTGGCAGTCGTTCGACGACGGGACCTCCTTTATATAATAGATGATAATAATAGAATGCTAGAGTGTGGAAGTGTGTCATAGAGAGTCTGTGTACCAAATTTGGTCCAGGTGCATCATTGCGGGGGTCACGTGGGGTTTGTGTGCAAAGTGTGGTCCTGATCTGCCACTCATGGGAGCCGAAGTGGTCTCTGGAAGTGAGTGAAGGTACTGCAAGTCCCATCATCCATGGCAAGTTTGGGCCCGATCCATTGTTGATTGGGTTCACAGTGCTCTCTGGATGTAGGTGAACTACAACTCCTATATATCAAGATGAATTCTGCCAAAATTGGTCATAGGCGTTCTGCGTGCCAAACGTAGTTCAGGTCCTTTATGGAAGGGGGTCACAGTGCTCTGCCTTGATGCAGAGCGAACTATAACTTCCATCCCATTGAGTCAGTCTTCCAAACCCCTCCAGTCTGTTCAGTTGCTGACCAATTCCACTGTGTTTGCTGTGTGCCATAGTAAAGGGTTGAGGGAGAGGCAGTGGATGGGGTCGTACAAATTTCACACAAGGAACCTGGGGTGCTGGTCTGAAACACGTCAAGTCTAGGATGAAATTCTCCCCAAATGAAAGCATTCCTTGATTCCAACCCTCTTGATTCCTTCAGGGAGGGAAAGCACAGTCAAAGCCCTCCTGACAGATGGCCCTCCTCCAGCCTCTGCTTAATAATAATAACAGAATCTTAGAATTGGAAGGGAACCCCAAAGGCCACCCAGCCCAGCCCCCTTGATTCCTCCATTATGCAGGAAGAGCCCCCCTGACAGATGGCCGTCCAACTTAACTAACTACTACTACTAACTGACTTTATTTCTGATGAGTGGCCCTCCACCAAGGTGCTCTGGGCGACTTACACAATTAAAATAAACAGGTTACACAGTCACCGCTTGTCACTCAATCATAGTCTCTTCTGAAGAGCCATGTCTTGAGTGCCCCTAAAAATGTATGTAGATCGGGAGTGGCTCTTTGGTCTGGCGGGAGGGAGGGAGTTCCACAAGATTGGGGCTACAATGGAGAAGGATCTCTGTCTTGTGGGCTCCAAAGGGACCTCTCTAGGGCCAGGGACATAGAGGAGATTCTCATGAGCTGACCGTGGCAGTCTCTGGTGGTGGAGGGGCATTAAGTGGTCTCTTAGGTATGAAGGACCCTGACCTCAGAGGGCCTTGAATGCCAGGACCAGGGTCTTATAGAGGACTCTGTGTTCAACCGGAGCCAATGCAAGCGCTGCAGGGACGGCGTTATATGGCACCTCACTGATGTTCTTGTGAGGAGTCTAGCGGCTGCATTTTGCACAATTTGGATCTTGCGAATTGCTGCTCAAGGTAAGCCCACAGAGGCAGGAAGAGAATCACGAAGCAAGTCACATATAGTATATAAACATATGTATTCTTAAATTCTCAGGTTCCAAATTAAAGATAATATGCATTGCAGTAATCCAGCCTTGACGTAACCGTGGCATGGATTACCGTAGCCAGCGCCTCTGTTGGTAAATAAGGCACCAACTGCCTCGCTTGGCGTAGATCAGGGCTGTCCAACTTCTACCAGCCCAAGGGCCAGAATTCCGGTGACTGATCAGGTGGCGAGCTGGGCCGCAGCGGGGGGCCTGGTCGCTTGCGGGGGCGGGGCCGATCACGGGGGCGATTTCTCCCGGTTCTGCCGTCCTGGCTGACGCTGTAGGAGGGAGGGTGAAGCTAAAGAGGGCTCCCCTTGGCCCCTCCCACAGCGTCAGAACGGCAGAAGCGGCGCGCGCATGCGCACTTTTTTGGGGGATTTTTTAAAAAAAAAAATCGGGATTTTTTAATTTTTATTTTTATTGTAGGAGGGTAGGGGAGCCGGATCCAAGGGGCTGGCGGGCCGTGTATGGCCCGTGGGCCGCCTGTTGGACAGCCTTGGCGTAGATGAAAGAAGGCCCTTTGACTAGTGGAGGCCATCTGGGCGTCCATCGTCATTTTGGAATCCAGGATCACACCGAGACCCTTCACAGTGGGGGATGGGGCTAAGCTAACGGTTCCCCTTCAAAAGATGGTAATGGACCGACCAATTCTGATGGACGGCCAGGCCACAAGATTTCCGTTTTTGCTGGATTTACTTTCAATATATGGGCACGTAGCCATCTTGTCACCGCTCCTCTGCTTAATAATAATAACAATAGAATCCTAGAGTTGGAAGGGACCCCAAAGGTCATCCGGCCCAGCCCTCTTTATTTTGTCAGGGAGGGAGAGCACAATCAAAGCCCACCCAGCAGATGATCATCCAGCCTTTGCTTAATAATACCAATAATAATAATACAATCCTGGAATTGGAAGGGTCCCCCCCCCCCCAAGGACCATCCAGTTCAACCCCCTTTATCCCGCCATCATGCAAGAAGAGCACACTCGGAGTAGGCAAGCAGATCAAGAGGGCCATTGGGGGGGAGGGGGTAATCTGGTTCCTCGATGAGAACGATAGCCTTGTGTGGGAGGAGTCCCACCAGTTCTGGGAGCCCTTCCTAGGCTGAGGGGCAAGCTCTGCCCAGCACAGCTGCAAAGGCAGATAGGCCGAGGGGGAGCCCCAAGCAAAAGTTTCTTGTGGAGGCCCAAGACATGTTTATCTATTACTAGCTGCTGTGGCCTATAGTAAGAATTTTCGAAGCAGAGGTAGCTGGACTATTATGAAAGAGAGGTACCTACCCATTCCTTCCTTTTTCTTCCCCCTTGCCTTTTTCTCCTTTCTTCCTTCTCTACCTCTTTCCTTCCTTTGCTCTTTGGTTCCATCCTTCCTCTCTCTTTCCTTCCTTCCCTCCCCCTTTCTCTACTTCTTCCTTTGTCTCCTTCCTTCCCTCCCTGTTTCCTTCCTTCTTTCACTTTTTATTTATTTGCCTTTCTCCTTCCTCCCTTCCTTCGGTACCTCTTTCTTTCCTTCCTTTTTTCCTTCCTTCCTTCCCGCTTTCCCTCCTTCATTCCTCCCCTTTCCCCCTCAATCCTTTCTTCTCTCCTTCCTTCCTGATTGTTCTCCCCTAACTCTATTCTATGAGTCTATTTAATATAGCAATATATAAAACTATTATTTATGTATTTACTTCATTTCTATTCCGCCCTTCTCACCCCGGAGGGGACTCAGGGCGGATTACAATATACACATTACATTTAGACACACCAACACACCAGACAGACAGAGGCAATTTAACATCCGGCAACCAGGGGGAGCTGTCGCACCCCTTCATTTCTCAGCGTGTTTCCTGGAGATCTTTTTATGGCCTCGTAAATCAGTTAAATTTAGCCTCCCCACTAAGAGGTACCTTAATTTCCTACCTGACAGATGCAACTGTCTTTCGGATTTCAAAGGTCGACAACAGGCTACACAATTGGTCAAGAGCTCACCCTGACCCGGGCAGGCCTCGAACTCATGACCTTCTGGTCAGTAGAGATCTTATGTAGCTGACACCCAGCCAGCTGCGCCACATTCCCGGTGTAATAATAATATTATATTATAAAGTAATATATAGAGAGAGCAATATATAATAGTAATATATAAAGTATTGTAATTATCCAGCCAGTCATCCTATATCCATTCATGTGTGTGTGTCTACACTGCCATATAATCCAGTTCTAAGTAGATAATCTGGATTTTACATGGCAGTGTGGGAGGGAGGGGGAGGGAGGAGTGATGGAGAAAAGGAAGGGAGGGAAGGAAGGAGGGAAAGAAGTAAATGAAGGAGAAGGAAGGGAACTAGAGAAAGGGAGGGAGGGAAAGAGGGAAGGAGGGGGTTGGAGTGGATGGGCTTTAGGGCTCCCTTCCAATTGGTTGGCCATCTGTTGTGAAGGCTTTGATAGTGTCTTCCTTTACTGCCCAGTGAGGTTGGGCTAAATGATCTTTGGGGCTCCTTTCCAAGCAATGTCAGTTTCGTGTGTCCAGTTGGATTGCAACCCCGACCACCCCCCACCATGGCACCTTCCTCCTTCCCTCGTGCTGTGGGAGTGTGTGGGGAGACAGTCAGGGTGTGGCCTCCCTCCCTCTCCCCCCCCCCAGCTTCTGCCCTGTGATCCCTTGCCAGAGTGTTAGTGAGGGGCCAAGTGACATACAGGGAGCAGCAGCTATTGCCGGTGCTGCTGCCTTGGAGCCCTCCTCCTCCTCCTTTTGACGCCACGCACCCTCGCCCACGAGGTCCCACCTTCTCCTGCCTCACCTTCCAAGGACTGCAAAGTGAAAGGGGAAGTAAAGTGGCCTCGCTGGCTGTGTGCTCATGCGCCGGGGGGGCAGGAGAGGTGTGTTTTCTCCCTTCTTTTGTTGTTTTTTGTGGGGGGTTCAGTGATGGTCACACCTTGCATTGTGAGATGTTATGTTGCCAAATTTGGTGTGATTCTGTTAATTGGTTCTTTTGTTTACTTCAGCGTAAGGACGACAGCTCCTTTTTTATATATTTAGATATATCGTGTTATATAGTATATATAATGTGTGTGGCATGGGCAAACTTTTTGTCCAACAGTATTTCAATGGAAGATTTTTGGGGCCACCCAGCCCAGCCCCCTCTATTCTGCCATGGGAGGAGGATTCTAGGAGGAGGAGGAAAGTGCGAGCACCACCGTATGCTTTGCCCCAAGGGCTCTGCGGAGCAAGCCTTGGGAACTGCTGAGGCAGAATATTTAAAGGCTGGCCCAGCAGAGCGTTGAGTGATGACAAATGCATTGTCAGAAGGAAGAGCAAGATTATGATCAATGTTGTACAATTAGATCACCTTTGAATACTTTATGTGAAATTTGCATGCATACATATACATATATGATAGCACTGCTTGTTAAGCGCTTTGACAGGACCAAATATTGCATGACTCCCATCCACCGCGGTGTAGGGCCGCCACCCCTTCCCACGAATGGGCCTTTCTCCTCCTGCTGTTATGTGGGGAAGGGGCAGGAGCGCCTTGCTGGTGCTGAGGGAGACCCTCTTCTTTGGCCCCCTCCCAGCCTCCCTTGGCTTCCCCACCGAATAATAAATAATAATAATAACCCGCTTCCATCTCCCCAAAGGGGACTCGGGGCGGCTAACATGAGACCAAGCCCCCCCCCCAATACAAACACAATTGAACATAAAACAGCAAAGGGAAAAAAATCATAACAAAATGTATAAAATGACAAATAAGATAAACAATATAGCAGCACATAGTAGAGTCAACACGGAAGGAGCCCCCTTGCTTCCCCAAAGCCCTATTGGAGAGCTGCCTTTCTTCTGTCCAGTGGCCAGGGGTGCCCTTCCAGGACTGTACTGACCTCTGGCCCCTTGAGCCCCCCTCCTCCAGCCAGGAACAGAAGGCGGTTGACCAGGGCTGAAGTGACCACATGACTGGCTCCTCCTCTTCTCCCTCCTCTATAGGATCAGGAGCAGTTGACGAACAGGGCTCTCGGGGCAGTCCTGGCAGCGGCCTCCATCTATTACCGTCTCCCCAAGAGCCAAGGTGGGGAGGGGGCTCGTCATGAGGGAGGGAAAGAGGGGGAAGCTGTTCCTCCAGGAGGGGAGGGCTGACCCTTGACCCCTCGACCCTCCAGGGACCACCTTGCGCAAAGCGGTGCGTGATGCCACGGTGGAGCTGGCGGAGGGCATGATCCAGCTCACGGAGGTCCTGCTCCGGAGGCCCGTGCAGAGGTGAGCCCCACTTCTCCTCCTCATCGGCCTTTGCAGAAAAAACCAGGCTGGGCAGGGAGGGGGGCATCCACTTTGGAGGAGCACACCCACCTGGCCTCCCTTCCCTTCTCCTTCGCAGCATCTCTCGGGAGCAGCTCATCTCCACCGGAAGCGTCTGGGAAGCCTGCGACCGGGCCTCTGCCCTACCTAGAGGTACAAGGAAGGCTTTGGGAGGGGTCGCCTTGATGTGGGGAGGGCACCCTGGGGCCCCTTGCTTTTTGCCCACAGGCACCTGACTGCCTCTCGGTTCCTCCTGTGCAGATAACCAGGCAGCAGTGGCTTTGGCCATTTCCTCCTGCCTTGGGATTGTGAAGGATGCCTTGGAAGAGATGGAGCAGGTAAGCGAGCAGGGAAAGGGCCCTTTGTGTGAAGGAAGGAAGGAAGGAAGGGGGGTGAGGGACGGGGTTGTGTCCGTGTGGCTCTCTGGGACTGCAAGCACAGGCTACTAACAACAACAAGAAGTTCCTGCTTCTTTTTCCTCCTTGGCAGAATGGGGTTGGACTGGATGGCCCACAAGGTCTCTTCCAACTTTATGATTCTATTAGTTTATCCTAAAAGGACAAGAATTCTTTAAAACCCCGGCCCCTTCTTCTTTTTCTTCGCCACCGCCCGGCCCTTCCTCCTCCTCCCCCAAGCAGCAGGAGTTCGGCAGGAGGAGGGGGGAAGGAAGGGGGGCAGAGAGCTTTTCTCGCGGCACAGCAGGAGGTCCGTCACGGCACACTAGTGTGCCACGGCACACTGGTTGGGAAACACTGATGTAAGGCATTTAATTTTGCCTTACATATGTTGGAAACCACTTTGAGTGCCCCCCCCCCCCCAAATCCCCAGGTTGAGAAAAGCAGTAAATAAATAAATAAAAATTAAGCTTCATCACTTGTTGGAGTTGATGCATTACTGATTTTTATGTAAGAGTGAGGAAGTCCCAGCATGCACGGCTCCCCGAGCCTGTTCTTTGGGGGCCCAGGTGCTCTGCCTCCTGGAAGAGTCTTGCTCAATTTCTGCAGAAAGTGGAGCTTTCCTCACAATTCGGAAGTCCTGCAACCAGCACGTTTCCTTTGCCCAAGTGCAGGACTGGCCGACAGGTCCCTGCTGGGCGCCCTGCATGAATCTGGTCCCCTCTTGACCAGGTTTTGAGTCTCCTTGTGGGGGAGAAAAAGAGGGGTATAAATCAGCATAATAATAGCCAAGTGCGGAGGAGAAGGAGAAGGTGGGATTGCCAGGGTCTGCCTGCCCTGCCCTTCAATGCTCCTGGGGGAGCTCCTTGGGAAAGGGGTGTCTTGTGAGTCCATCCCCACACACTGACACTTGCTCTTGTTTGTGGGCAGGCGCAGCAGGAGGGGGCGGACCCCTACGGGGACGTCCTGGAGGATGAAGAGCTGGGCTCCCGGGGCAACCGAGACGTCTACTGGTCAGAGGCGGACCGCCGGCTTCTGGGCCCCTGCCTGGGGCTGGTGAAGGCCGCCAAGGCCAGCCTGAAGAAGGTCCTGGGGGCCGTCCGAGCCCACGGCCAGGTGGACACGGCTGAGCGGGTGGCCCAGCTGGACGACCTGGCTGACATGGCCGCTGACGTCAGCCCCAGGTGAGGAGACCCAGGGGAAGGGCGTCTAGGGGAATGTTTCCATGGGCAAAGGAGGCTCCTGGCCACAGAAATGGGCCGAGGGGCTGGCGGTAGACACGGAGGAGGGTGCAGGCTTGGCCTGGACGACCCCAACCACAAAGAGTGGACAGTGGTGCCGGCCATGGAGGCAGGTGACTCATTCTGTTGGAGCGAGGAAAGCCAGGAGTCCTTTGAGGGGGAGGGGGCCACTTGGCACACAGGAGGGGGGGCTTTTTCTACCCTGAGAGTGACCCCATTGCCATTATTTGTTATTCCTGCAGCGTGGATGAACTGGCTCTGAGCACCTATCCGCCTGTGAACCAACTGTCAGTGCGGCTCAATGTGAGTGCTTTTGGAAATAATAATAATAATGGAATCCTAGAATTGGAGGTGGGAGTCGATGTGAGCGGGAGGGGGTGCTGCCAGGTGTGCTCCCCAGGTGCCAAATGAAACCAGAGCCCCCAGGTGCAGAGAGGAGCCTCCCCCATTCTTTAGCGCCACCAGAGCAGGCAAGGGGCACCTGGGACAAGCTGCACCTGCAATGAGCCGGGGGGGGGGGGACACGACACAAAGGCAGCCATGTGTCCACACAAGCACGGTGTCCCGGTCCTGTTCAACATCTTCATTCATGACTTAGAGCAGGGCTGTCCAACTTCTACCGGCCCAGGGGCCTGAATTCCGGTCACTGATGACCTGGGGGGCCGTAGGGTCTGCCCCCGGCCCCGGCTCTGCCCCCTCCCCGCCCCCAGCTCCGCCCCCTCCCCGGCCCCCATTTTTATTTATATTTAATATTAAATATATTTAATTCCATCCTCCCCTCCCCTTATTTTAATGTATCCCATCTCCCCTCATTTCATCTTTAAATATATTTAATTTTATATTTAATACCCCCCTACTTCGGCCTACCTTTTCCAAGCGCACAGGATCCAGGAGTACCTGGACGACGAGAGAGGCGACGACCGACTGAGTCGAAGAAGGTCCTAATCGTGTCTGTGGGCCTCAGCGATCCAGTAGTAGAGTAGCCGAAGAGTATCGCGAGAATACGCAATCCACACGGATTTCACTGTCAACGCCGGCATAATCTCGCGTTGACAGCGAAATCCCGTGTGGATTGCGTATTCTCGTGATACTTGCTCCAAACCCGGAAGTAGGGGTTTTTTTTTTTAAAAAAATTATTATTTATTTTATTTTTCAATTTTTATTTTTTATTAAAAAGCTTAGGGGGCCGTAGGGAAGGGGCTGGGGGGCCGTATACGGCCCCTGGGCCGCCAGTTGGGCAGCCCTGACTTAGAGGAAGGGTGGGAAGGCAGGATCATCCAGTTTGCGGACGGGACCAAATAGGGAGGGAGAGCCAAGACTCCAGGAGACAGGAGCAGAACTCAAAGGGATCTTCACAAATAAGAGAGGGGATGATTGGCCAAAACTCACACCAATGAAGTTCAACAGGGACAAATGCAAGATACTCCCCTTAGGCAGAAAAAAGGAAATGCAAAGAGACAGAATTGGGGGGGGGGGGACACGGGGGAACGAGGCCTGGCTCGAGAGCAGGGTGTGTGGAAAAGACCTTGAAGCCCTCGTGGACACAAAGTTAATGTCATGCAGTGGCAAAAAACCAAAGCAAAGAGATTTTGGCCTGCATCAAGAGGAGCCTAGCGCCTAGATCCAGGGAAGTCCTGCTCCCCATTCCACACCTGGAATCACACTGTGTCCCATTCTGGGCATTCTGGGAGATGTTGACTCTCAGCTGGAATGTGTCCAGAGGAGGGCGACTAAAAGGATCAAGGGCCTGGAGAACAAGCCCTATGAGGAGCGGCTTCAAGAGCTGGGCATAGCCTGAAGAAGAGAAGCCTGAGAGGAGACATGATAGCCATGTATAAGTATGCGAGGGGAAGTCATAAGGTGGAGGGAGCAGGCTTCTTTT
Organism: Anolis apletophallus; assembly: GCA_030556195.1. NCBI lineage: Eukaryota > Metazoa > Chordata > Lepidosauria > Squamata > Anolidae > Anolis > Anolis apletophallus. The sequence goes on from JARBWK010000005.1 coordinate 2,000,650, forward strand.
CTGCTGCCCTGGAGACTAGGACGCAATGCAACAATGGCTTCAAAGTATGGTTGGTGGGGACGAGAGACAGGGCCTTCTCAGCAGTGCCCCTCCCCATCTGTAAATGATGGCCCACCAGGTCTCTTCCAACTCTAGGAGTCTATGATTTTACCCCCCACCCCCCAATTACACGATGGGCAGAGAGAGCCTCGCCCTGCTTCCCTGCACCCTGAGATCTAAGGATGATCAGAACCAAGGCAATGTTTCCCTTGGAACAAACAAGGGGAGCGGTATCGCTGACGTCCAGGGGCCCAACCTTCTTGTGGGGAAAACTGGGGGTAGTGGGGGGGGGGCTCTCATTGGCCTTGTTGCCCAGAGGCCTTTTCTGGTGAGACCCCTTTTTGGGCCCGAGCGCGCAGACCGTTCTGATCGCCTGCTGATCTCCCCCCCCCCCCTACTTCTCTTTAGGCAGCTAAACTGGCCTCTGTGCTGAAGAAGATGCTGGAAATAGCCAGGTGAGGGCGAGGAGGGGAAAGCTCTGGCACAACCGAAAAATGAGGGGGTCCTTCCCGTTGCCTGCAACAGTGTCTTTTGGGGGGGGGTGTCTGCAGGGATCCCTCCTCAAGGCCCAGCCGCTTCTCACCCCACTGACCTGCCGGGAGCTGGGTCTTGTTGAGGGGCTGGGCCCAGGCCGAGTCTATCTGACTGTCTCTCACACAGGTCCAGCCACGTCTGCCCCCCGTCGGAAGAGGGCTGGGTGCAGTTCCTTTTGGGCGCAGTGGATCACAACCTGGACAGAATCAAGAGCTTGACCCAAAGTCTTGTTTGAGGAGGTCGAGGAGCCTCTTGGGTCTGGACTCTCGGAACTGGACTGCACCAAATACCCGCCCCCCAGCTGGCCCATGTACATGTCTATGGAAGGAGCAGGGCCGCTGCCCCTTTTGGGGGGGGGGGGCTTGGTTTTGTGTTGGGGGAGCACCAAAGTCAATACAAGGCAGGCCAGGCTCCCCTGGGCCTTGATCCTGCGAAGGAGGAACAACCTCATTGCCTTGATTGGGAACAGCGTCTTTATTCTACATCTATACCCCTTTGCACTTTTGGAAATGGGGGGGGGGGGGCTGCATCAGAGAGCTTCAGATGTGCGTGTAAATTGCCATAAAATGGGGGGGGGGTAGCATCCCAGTTTTTGTCGGACCTGTGGCACACGCTCCCTCGGTGATTAAAGGACTGACGAATTGCAGCCATAAAACCATCAACTCTTTATTTACCGCTATATACACAGCACATCGTAAATACGCCCGATCTCTCCAACGACGGCACGAGAAGGATCATGGCCATTCGTAGTTTCTGCGCTCAGTAACAGTCACGCCCACTTGCATCCCGAGGCAATGACTCAAGTCCGGGCTCAGCTCAGGAAACAGGAACACATCTGTACAATACTCTCTAGGAACACACACTACCTTTGTGATTCATTAACCCAATGAATGCTAGACGGCATTTTGAATACATAGCGCACACACACAATATTAAAATCTCCCACTAAATACACACACCGTTCCAACAGTTTTGATGTCTGCTGGTGGTACAGATGGTGCCGGAGGGACCTCCGTCTCCCTTGCTGTCTATACATCCATAACCCCCATGGTGATGTTTGGGGGGTGGTTCTAAGGGGCCGTGACCCGGGTGGCCCTGGCGCAGCTGTGGTTGTGCTGGAGGCCAGGGGCGTCCAGACGGGCGGTCAGTCTCCGGTCCCCGGTGAGGGTTGGTGTGAAGGGCAGGCGGAAGCGCAGGGAGCCCCCCGAGGGGACAGAGCGCACCCTGCGGGCAGAAAAGAAGATGTGAGAGGATCGCAGGCACCCTCCCCCACCCCACCCCTCAAAGAAGCAGAACTCACTTGTAGCTCCTCTCTTTGTAGATGAGCCCTCGCCCAGACAGAGTGATGCTGCAGCCGGTGAGAGGCTCCGGCAGGTGGTTGTGCAGGTGGATTGTGACCTCCGTCGGCTGGAACTGCACCAGGCTTTTGGGGATCTTTTGAAACAGAGCGAGAAGTCTATGGGGTGTGTGGGTGTTAGTGCTCTGGGTACAGAGCAAAGGCTTTTGAGGGGGGGGGGGCTTAGCTGCCAGTCAGGTAGAAAGCTTTCAGGAGTGTGTGGAGTGGGCATCCCGTTGGTCCCAATCCTGGGGGAGGAGTCCCACCTTAGAAGGGCAGGCATCTACATTGTGTCCTTTTTTGGCCAGTTACGCATCACGACTGGGTGAGGCTTCCCTCCGACATGAGTGGGGATCCCCGCATGCCCCTCTCTCCCCTTCCCGAAGGGTCTCGGCTGCCACTGACCTGGAGGGTGACCTCTGGGGAGCGAAGGAGGACCTCCTTCCAGGCCAGGAGAGGGGCCTGCCTGCTCTGGCCGGCACCCGAGGCGGAGGGGGCCTCCCTCAGGAGGGCCGTGAGCTTCAGCAGGAGGCTGCCCTTCCTCAGGGCCGGGCCATATTCCGCAAGAGGCAGGGTGGCGCTCAGCACTTCCTCTGGGGGACAGAACCAGGGGCGTTGTCAGAAGCTAAGAGGCATCAACACTTGCCTAGTGAGAGCAACTGGGGGGAGAGGGAACCCTGCAAGGCAGGCCTCCTCACTTCCCGGCACCCTGTTCCCTCATTCTTCTTGCTGCCTGCTAGCCCTGTTTGATTTTTAAAAATGTTTCAAAACTCGTTCTGGGCGTAGGGGGCGCTGGCGCTTAGAATCCGAATGACTTCCAACATTTTCTGGAAAAATTTCGGAATTTCCCAAAAATCCCGAAATTTCAGAATGGCTTTGTTAATGGTGGGCACGCATGTTTAACCCAGTTCGGATGGAGATGTCTTCCCTCCGCGTCAGAACTGGGGCGACAGCCGTGTTTAACCCAGTTTGGATGTGGCTGTCGCCCCAGTTTTGACATGGAGGGAAGGACACCCGCCTCCAAGCTGGGTTAAACAGCCAATGAGGGGAAAGCACCCCGGGAGGGGCGGGAATCTAATGCCGATTACTTTCCAAAAACAACGGCGGCGGCGGCCTCGAAATGGCAAATTCACTTCCGGGTTGCTTACATCAGTGTTTCCCAACCAGTGTGCCGTGAGCGATCATCAGGTGTGCCGTGGGAAATTGGCACTCCCCCAGCAGCCCCTCACAGGTTTCCAAGAAACAAATTGAGCCTCTCCACTTGGAAATTAATTTTTTTACTATTTTGCTGGATTTTTTGAGAGAACTGTTTATAACAGCTTCATGACATCCAAAGTTAACTGGAAGCAAGTTTCACTCAGGGTGAAATTTCACAAAGGTCTGGAGAACAAGCTCTATGAGGAGCGGCTTGAAGAGCTGGGCATGTTTAGCCTGAAGAAGAGAAGGCTGAGAGGAGACATGATAGCCATGTATAAATATGTGAGAGGAAGTCCTATATATGTTGTGTTCATCGAAACAGGCCCAGGTTTCACACTGAGGGTATAAATATATTTTAAAACATATTAACTACATGTATTACTATGTTAGACTGTCATTTTGGTTGGTGGTGTGCCCCAGGATTTTGTAAATTTAAAAAATGTGCCGCGGCTCAAAAAAGGTTGAAAAACACTGGCTTACCTCGCCTTGAAACCGCTTCAAAAGCGAATTTAATCCGTATTCATTCCGATTTTACGAGCATCCTGACGAACCTACCCAGGCCTAGTAGCGGCAGCTCCCCAATATTCTAAGGGAGGGGTGTCAGAGAGGGGCGAGGGGCCAAACAGGGCCAGAGGTGGCACCAGAAGCCAAACGCACACAGACAGAAATTATCCTTACCCTGGCCATCTGGGAGGGTGACCGCGAACTCCTCCTTCCAGAACTGGGCCAGGGGCTCCCCGTTGCCCTGGAGGGGCTGTGCGCCCAGCACTACCCGCAGGGGCCTCTCCTCCCCGGTCCAGTTGGCCACTCGCAGGGAGACCCGGGCGTCCTGCCCCAGGGCCAAGGAGCTCTCGCACTCGAACCAGGCAGCCAGCGGAGGCTCCTCCGTCCCTTCTGGCGGTGGGAGGGGAGCAGGGGGCTCTGTGTCCTGGTAGACCTTCCGCAGGATGGCCCTCTCCTCAAGGGACCCTGCAGAGTGGGCAGCAGAGGTGGGTTTTGTTGGGTGAGTGGGCTTATTAATGAAAGACCCTCCTCTTAAATATACAGCAGAGTAACTGATCAACAGCAGCGTGACCCAGCACCAGGAGCCCCAAGTGAGAAAAAGAACAGAAGCACAGAGACCAAAGGCTTTTCTTTGTAGTAAAATAATATGGTTGCACTATTTACAAGGACAAGGTTTCCGTAACACAAATAACGTTCAGCCTGACACAGCAGCTTTGCACACAAGGCCTTCAACCTGGGGCTTCCTCTCACCGAAGCTTCTCACACCAGGCCTTCTCGCAGACTAAGGCCTACCTCACACTGAGGCCTTTCTCCCACTGAGGCAAACTAACACAGAGGCCTTCAACCTGGGACTTCCTCTCACCGAAGCTTCTCACACCAGGCCTTCTCGCAGACTAAGGCCTACCTCACACTGAGGCCTTCTCACAGACTAAGGCCTTTCTCCCACTGAGGCAAACTAACACAGAGGCCTTCAACCTGGGACTTCCTCTCACCGAAGCTTCTCACACCAGGCCTTCTCGCAGACTAAGGCCTACCTCACACTGAGGCCTTCTCACAGACTAAGGCCTTTCTCCCACCGAGGCAAACTAACACAGAGGCCTTCAACCTGGGGCTTCCTCTCACCGAAGCTTCTCACACCAGGCCTTCTCCCAGACTAAGGCCTACCTCACACTGAGGCCTTCTCACAGACTCACACCTTTCTCCCACCGAGGCAAACTAACACAGAGGCCTTCAGCCTGGGGCTTCCTCTCACCGAAGCTTCTCACACCAGGCCTTCTCGCAGACTAAGGCCTACCTCACACTGAGGCCTTTCTCCCACTGAGGCAAACTAACACAGAGGCCTTCAGCCTGGGGCTTCCTCTCACCGAAGCTTCTCACACCAGGCCTCACAGACTAAGGCCTACCTCACACTGAGGCCTCACAGACTAAGGCCTTTCTCCCACCGAGGCAAACTAACACAGGCCTTCAGCCTGGAGCTTCCTCTCACGAGAAGCTTCTCACACCAAGACTAAGGCCTACACAGGCCTTTCTCCCCTTCAGGCCTTCAGCCTGGAGCTTCCTCTCACCGAAGCTTCTCACACCAGGCCTTCTAGCAGACTAAGGCCTACCTCACACTGAGGCCTTCTCACAGACTAAGGCCTTTCTCCCACCGAGGCAAACTAACACAGAGGCCTTCAGCCTGGAGCTTCCTCTCACCGAAGCTTCTCACACCAGGCCTTCTCGCAGACTAAGGCCTACCTCACACTGAGGCCTTTCTCCCACTGAGGCAAACTAACACAAAGGCCTTCAGCCTGGAGCTTCCTCTCACCGAAGCTTCTCACACCAGGCCTTCTTGCAGACTAAGGCCTACCTCACACTGAGGCCTTCTCACAGACTAAGGCCTTTCTCCCACCGAGGCAAACTAACACAGAGGCCTTCAGCCTGGAGCTTCCTCTCACAGAAGCTTCTCACACCAGGCCTTCTCGCAGACTAAGGCCTACCTCACACTGAGGCCTTCTCACAGACTAAGGCCTTTCTCCCACCGAGGCAAACTAACACAGAGGCCTTCAGCCTGGAGCTTCCTCTCACCGAAGCTTCTCACACCAGGTCTTCTCGCAGACTAAGGCCTACCTCAGACTGAGGCCTTCTCACAGACTAAGGCCTTTCTCCCACCGAGGCAAACTAACACAGAGGCCTTCAGCCTGGAGCTTCCTCTCACCGAAGCTTCTCACACCAGGCCTTCTCGCAGACTAAGGCCTACCTCACACTGAGGCCTTCTCACAGACTGAGGCCTTTCTCCCACCGAGGCAAACTAACACAGGCCTTCAGCCTGGAGCTTCCTCTCACCGAAGCTTCTCACTCCATGCCTTCTCACAGACTAAGGCCTACCTCAGACTGAGGCCTTTCTCCCACTGAGGCAAACTAACACAGAGGCCTTCAGCCTGGAGCTTCCTCTCACCGAAGCTTCTCACACCAGGCCTTCTCGCAGACTAAGGCCTACCTCACACTGAGGCCTTCTCACAGACTAAGGCCTTTCTCCCACTGAGGCAAACTAACACAGAGGCCTTCAGCCTGGAGCTTCCTCTCACCGAAGCTTCTCACACCAGGCCTTCTCACAGACTAAGGCCCTTCTCCCACTGAGGCAAACTAACACAGAGGCCTACAAAGCTACATGCACACCTGCTGATATAGAACTGCATCTTTTGCTGAGTCATTGCATCAATTTATTTATTTATTTATTTATACTTCGATTTTGAATACCGCTCCTTCCTGCAGGCCCGGGGCGGTTCACACACGAGCATATTACACAGTCAAAACAGCAGTACACATAAAATTGCATGTAATGCAACACAATTACATAAAATACCGTAGATACGGTGGTACATTTAACCGTTTCAGTGCTTGACTCAGTGCGCCCTACACCACTGTTTATATGTATGCAGAGGGAGGAAGGGCAGATGGTGGTGTATGTGACAGCTTTCTGATTGGCTGAAACTTTCACAGGCCACTGGAACCTGCACGGGTGACGGACCTGGACCAAACTTGACACACACGACCCCCATGACCCCCTTTACATCCTGGTGAGGTTTGGGGACGATGGACAATGGATGGTGGGATTTGTAGTACTTTCAAACACTTCAGTTCCCACAGACCACTGTGGTCCCCAACAATAACTGATAAAGACCAAACTTGGCACACAGAGCCTTCATGACCCATTCTACATCCTGCTGCAGTTTGGAAGAGGGAGGATCAAGGATGATGGGACTTGCAGTACTTTCACTCATTTCCTGAGACCACTGTGACCCACAGCAATGATGGATCAAGACCAAATTTGGCACAAATGACCCCGATTGCCCCCTTTGCATCCTGGTGAGATTTGGGGGAGGTAGCCACGGATTATGGGATTTGTAGCACTTTCAAACGATTTTGTTCCCACAGACCACTGTGGCCCCCAACAAAGAACAATAAAGACCAAACTTGGTACATAGAGCCCCCATGACCCACTCTACATCCAGGTGCAATTTGGATGATGGGACTTGAAGTACCTCCACTCACTTTCCGAGAGCGCTGCGACCCTCATCCAATGACTGAACAAGATGAAACTTGGCACACTGAGCCCCCATCACCCACTCTACATCCTGGTGCGGTTTGGGGGATGATGGACAATGGATGATGGGATTTGCAGTACCTTCACTCCCAGAGGCAACTGTGACCCACACAATGACTGATCAAGACCGAACTTGGCACACAGAGCCCCCATGACCCACTATGCATCCTGGTGCAGTTTGGAGGAGAATTGACTATTGGACTCTCATATGGGAGTTGTAGTTTACCCACATCCACTGAACCCATCTGACATGTATCTAGACTACACTTGGAGCACGGATAAACAATGCTTTCCTGAAATAACCCAGGCAGCGCCGGGTCCCCAAGCTAATATTAAAAATTTCTGATAGATTTGGCACTTGAAGAGTGCTCCCCCAAGCCTCTTTCCAAATTCTTTGGACCCTTACCTTCGGGGAATTTGTAGTGCTGGGTGATGTCCTCGCAGCGCTCGCTGCCCACCGCCTTGGTGCTGATGCAGTTGCCCAGGAACTTCACTTGGGAGGCGGCCCTCTCGGACACCCCACTGGCCTTGCGGACCCAGGCGTTGCAGGTGGAGTTGAAGGCCTCAAAGAAGGGGCCCACGCCGGAGGGAAGGTCCAGACGGCCCTCCTTGATAGCCCTCACTGGAGCAGGGCCACCGCAGCACAACAGCCCTGCAAGGAGGAGCACAGAGATGGGTCACCCTTGTCCTTGTGCATGTTCCCCCTCAAAGCAAAGCATGGCTCCTCACTGCAACGACCGATCCTGCCGCCATCCTGTGGATGTCCAGAAGCCCATGACCTGGGGAGCTTGCTGTAGTCACCCCTTGGGATCCCTGGGAAGAAAGCATGTCACTCTGGCCCCACGACGAGAGGGGATTTGTAGTTTCCTTCTCCTGTAAGGAAGGACCCCAACTTCCCGCATTTGCAGCGATCTCCAGTGTAGATCACATAGACTCACCAATTCACCCCCCCTTTAACGCTTATGGACTTTCTCGAATTTTTATGAGCTATCTGTCGGGAGGGCGTGGATTGTGGATTTCCCACATGGATGAATTGGGTTGGGCTGGATGGCCTTTAGAGGTCCCTTCCAACTCCATGACTCATGAATGCTGCTCATGGCACCTACCGTTCTGCTTCTTTGGTGTGGCGTCCAGGGCCTGCCACCCACTGTATTCCTGGCCCAGATCCTCACGCGCCATCCAGCACTCGTTCCAGGCGTGGCAGGGCCTGAGGAAGAAAGGGGTTCAAGGGGAAACCTAAAGGAAACGTCCTCAAATTGTGGCCCTCCAAAAACCTGGAAATATAGGAGCTTCTGAGAGTTGGAGGTCCAAACACCAGGAGGGTAGTAGTTTGAAGAGGCCTGGTCTAAAGCTCCCCTCCCTCCCTCCTTTCCCACAGCAACCCACACAGGTGCTACATGAAAGGTGTTTGTGTTCTTCTCACCAGATGCAGGTGTCCGAGTCGCTGGGGATCATGGCCCCGCTTTCGTCAAAGGACTCGTCCACCTGCAGGCTGCCCTCTGTGCCCTGGGCCCAGGCGAAGGCACTGACCACGCGGGTGGGGATGCCCAGGCTCCTCAGCACTGCAAGCAAAGGGGAGGCCACAACAATACTCTATTCATTGTGTCAGAGAAGCAGAAGGCAAAAAGAGAAGAACCGCCTGCCCCAGCGGAGCGTGCTTGCTCCATCCATGTTTAACATTGACACAAATGATCAGCCACTGCCAGAAGGGACTGAGAGTTTCATCTATGCTGACGATCGTGCCATCACCGCTCAAGCAGGGAGCTTTGAAATGGCTGAACAGAAGCTCTCTGAAGCTTTAGGTGCTCTTACTGCCTATTACACCCACCCAACTGATTCCTAATATAACAACAACAACAACAACATTGTATTCCTTACTCATATCTCCTCAAGGTGGGTGACGGTACAATCAAAACACACAAACGTTGCAACCATATAAACACAGATACTAATGTAGTTCTATAAAAGATACATTTTTAAACATGTTTCTATAAAATACATATTAAATACACAGGACACGAGTTTAAAATTGGGAGTGGGGTTAATTGGGTATATGTTGTTTTAATTGTTTATTGGTGTTTTTACCGGTTTTTATGCTGTAAACCGCTCTGGGCTCCAGAGAGAGCGGTCTACCAAATCGAATAAATAATAATAATAATAATAATAATAAAAGGCTGGGTGCGGGCAGCCTGAGGCTGGGGGACAGAGACCGGTCCCATTCCCATGACCTCGACCAGGATCCCTCCTATGTGTCCACCCCAAATAGTTACCAGGCAAGCCTGTCCTCAGAAGCCTTGCTCAGTACATCCTCCGCCAAGGACTACAAAGCCCATGAGTCACTGCGATTGTGTGTGTGTTTTCCTGGAGTGGCATCCATGGGCCAAGGTCCAGATGCGGCCAAGGAAAGTGCTGCTTGGGGTCCAGAAGGAGTGTTGTTATTGTTGTTATATACTTTATTTATATTCTGCTCTATCTTCCTGAGGGGACTCAGTGGATTACAGTATACACATATTATATACAGTAGCAACAAAGACATACAACACACAAACAAAGGTTTCCCTTTCCATCTCCAGCGTCCGGAGGAAGTGCTCAACCCTGGCCAAGGGGAGTTTTACCTACCTGAGCAGACGACAGCTGCAAATGTCCAGCTCTGGCCGTAGCGAACCGGCCGGCACCATCCAGAGAGCCACTGGCGCAGGATGGGTCCACTGCCTGGCCAGTTGGAGGGGGGTGTCCCGTCTGCGTATTCCCCTGACCAGCACCCCTCCAGGACCGGATAAGGCTTCTCCCCATTCAGCTGTGAGGAGGGGAGGAAGAGAAGCCTTGAGTGGGAAGGTGGGCCCTTGAGTGCAGGGCAAAAGGGGAGACCCCTGCACACCCCCACTGCCCCCTTACCATGGCGCTGACCAGGCGGCAGACCAGAAGAGGGCTCCTCAGCTGGTCGCAGGCATCTTGGGCTGGCATCCCAAGCAAACTGATGTCCAGCAGGGCAAGGCTCATGTCCAGGAAACCTTCTGAAAACTAAAAGGTAAGCAAGTAAGTGCCCCAGAGTCCCAGAGAAGGACCCCCCCCCAAAAAAAAACACACACAATGGGTCTCTTTAGCATACCTGTCATAAAATATGATGTGTGGTTTGACTGGAATGGTATGAAAGGTTTATGGTTGGGGTCGATATAGTCTAATGATGCCAACCTAAGAAATGAGGCCTGGAAAACTACACAAAGGAGGTGAACTGCTGAACTGTAATTAAAAGTTGCTGAACTGCTGACACTGATGACCAGAGACAACTGATTAACTCTTTGGAGCAAAACAACATGTTTGCATTACATTATCAAGTCAGGAGCAACTTGAGAAACTGCAAGTCGCTTCTGGTGTGAGAGAACTGGCCGTCTGCAAAGACGTTGCCCGGATGTTTTGATGTTTTGCCACCTTTGTGGGAGGCTTCTCTCATGTCCCCTTTGCATGGGAAGCTGGAGCTGACAGAGGGAATTCAACCTGCTCTCTCTGGATTCGAACTGCTAACCTGTCGGTCCTTAGTCCTGCCCGCACAAAGGTTTAATAACCCATTGCACCACCTCGCAACTTCTGAGGATGTCTCTCATAGATGTGGGTGAAATGTCAGGAGAGAATGCTTCTGGAACATGGCCAGACAGCCTGAAAAACTCACAGCAACCCAACCTTTTTAATATCTTAGGAGTCCCCATGGCAGACCCATATGCCCAGCAGCCCCTTCTTCCCCTTGGAGGAATGCCCCTCAAGTCAGAGAATCCTAGGAGCCTCCTGGCCTTTGGGAGGCCGGCAGGGATTTCCACAGGAGGGACTGAAGACCCAGTGTGTGGGGCCCTCCCTCCTGGGCCCTAGCAGGCCAGTTTCCTCCCCCTTTGCCTTCACCTGACCAAAGTCCCAGGGGATCCGCTGGGGGGCCTCCTCCAGCCCCCAGAAAAGGGTCCCCTCTTCGCTGAGGACGTACTCCTGCCGTTGGGCCTCGTTGCCCAGAAAGACACTGTCATCTGGAAGGGGAAAAGGAAGGGGAAGGGGAGGGGAAGGGGAAAAGGAAGGGGGAAGGGAAGGGAAGGAGGGAGGGGGAGAAGGAGATGAGGGAAGTCCATTAGAGAGAACATGTATAAAATCCTATAGAAGTTCGATAACAGATTAGAGAATCAGTAAAGAAGACATAGAAAATCTGTCAATATACCAGGGTTGAATGAAAAGTAATGCCTCCACCTTCGTTACTTGGGTTTGGGTGGGAATATTTTAATAAATCAGATGCAGAAATGATCCTTAGAACGTGCTCTTTGACTGCCACTCTTCACTTTTCCATGTAATCACCAGACAATTGGATACATTTCTGGCAACGATGAACAAGTTTTCTGAAGCCATCACGGAAGAAGTCGGCAGTGTTTCTGCAACCAGCGTCACACAGTTCTCTCAACATCTTCATCAGAAGCATAATCATGTCCCCGCAGATTTATTTATTTATTTATATTTATTTATTTATTTATGGTATTTGTCCCCCGTAGCTTCTCACATTTGCAGGCCGCAACACCACAATACAATTTAAAATGCACCATATAATCAATGTCATTAAAAAGCATTAAAACATTAAAAAAACATTACATTAAAAACCACGACATACAACAATAATTATCTAAAGCCATCAAGCGGAACACATTGTCCGTCCAGTCAAGTCCAAAATGTCAATCCAGTCAAATCCAAAGGTACAATTTACATCTGCTGCCCAAAGGCCTGGTCCCAGAACCACGACTTTAGCTTTTTTCTAAAAGTGAGGAGAGATGGAGTCGATCTTATTTCGTTTGGGAGTGCATTCCATAGGCGAGGGGCCACCACCGAGAAGGCCCTGTCTCTCGTCCACACCAGCCGCATTTGCGATGCTGGCGGGAGCGAGAGCAGGGCCTCCCCAGAAGATCTTAAACTGTGAGATAGGACATAGAGGCAGATGCGTTCGGACAAGTAAGCTGGGCCAGAACTGTACAGAGCTTTATAGGTCAATACCAGCACTTTGAATTGGGCTCGGAGATGGACAGGCAACCAGTGGAGCCGACACAGCAGGGGGTGGTATGCTCCCTGTATGTCACCCCAGTTAGCATTCTGGCTGCAGCCCATTGGACCAACTGAAGTTTCCTAACCATTTTCAAAGGCAGCCCCACGTAGAGTGCGTTGCAGTAGTCTATTCGGGACGTAACCAGAGCGTGGACCACCGTGGCCAAGTCAGACTTCTTTCATGATTGGGAACAGATGGAAGTCAGACAGTGCTAGATCTGGACTGAATGGAGGATGCCGTGCGTTGGTGAGATCCAGTCTCTGATCTTTCAGGCTTCAGCATCCTGGGTACCCATCGTACACAGATCTCCCAATAGCCAAGCAAAGCAATAATGTGACCCACACGTTCTTGTGAAATGCTGAGTATGCTTGAAATTTCTGTCTGAGTGATACGACAATCACCCTGAATCAATCTGTCAACCTTTTGCTTGTGAAACTCATTGGTTGCTGTCACAGGACGTCCAACTCTTTGTTTCTCACGCAAGTCCAATGTTCCCACCACAACATTTTTCAACTTAGTCGCCCAATGACACACAGTACTCACATCAAGACAAGAATTCAATGACTGCTTAAGTCACATTGACCAACCGTCTGCGCAGTGTTCCATACTTCACACTTTAACAACACAACCGTTCAATTCTAAGGCTTCCCGCCAAAACGGAGAGTCTACTGAACAATCCGGTACCTGCCGCGTACCAGGACTGCCATCTGTTGAGGAGTTGCGAAGGTGGAGGCATTACTTTTCATTCAATCCTCGTAGTTTTGTGGCAGTGAGAATTGCAATAGCTAAATCTTGAAAGAGGGGGAAAGAACTACCCATTAAGGATTGGAGAAGAAAATTAGTCGAGCCTAATGGCCAAGCTCTCCAATGGCTTAAGGCAGTGGTTCTCAATCTGTGGGTCCCCAGATGTTTTGGCCTTCAACTCCCAGAAATCCTAACAGCTGGGTTGTGTTTCCCCCCGTGTCTGGAGCGACTTAGAAACTGGAACTCACTTCCAGTGTGAGAGAATTGGCTGTCCGCAAGGATGTTGCCCGGATGTTTTGACTTCTAACCATCCTTGTTGGGGGGGGGGGGGGAGGCTTCTCTCATGTCTCCTTTGCATGGGGAGCTGGAGCTGACTCAGGAAGCTCATCCACACTCCCCCCAGATTCAAATCTCTAACCTGTCAGTTCTGCTGGCACAAGGGGTTGACCAGCTAAAAGCTAATAGCTGGTCAACTGGCTGGGATTTCTGGTAGTCGAAGGCCAAAACACCTGGGGAGGGACCCACAGGTGGAGGACCACTGCCTTAAGGGGAGGAGGCAATGGAGAGTTTGTCAGGCGGCTAAACTATATTTTGAAATAGCCGCACAAGGAATGTATTAATGTAATGATGATAATGAGAGAGTTTTGTGAGATGCTCTTTCCCTATTGAGTGGTGTCAGAAGTCATGGGTGGTGGTTCATGGGTGGAGAAGGGGTGGCACTGACTTTTCCCAGTTCGAAACCAATGTAACTGCCATGGCTCAATGCTGTGGGATGCTAGAAATTGTAGTTTTACAAGGTCTTCAGCAATTTCGGTTGCAGAAAGCACAGCAGAAGGTCTCCTTGGGAAAGTTGTTTCCAAGTTGCAGTTCTTTCTGCGTTGTCGTTTCTCTTCGACACCCGTTTGGTGTGTCTTCTCGAAAGAGGCCGCAGCATTGTGGATAGTGCATCTCCATGTCTTCCGATGTGAGGCCAGGGTGGACCATTGTTGGTGATTAATCTGGCCAAGCCTGAGATGCTGTTTCAAGGAGTCTTTATATCTCTTTTTGGGGGCGCCTCTCTTGCGCTGACCTGTGGCGAGTTCACCATAGAGTAGTATCTTTGGGAGGCGGTGGTCCTCCATCCTAGAGACGTGCCTTGCCCAGCGCAGCTGTGTTCTCAGTAGCATGGCCTCAATGCTGGTGATCCCTACTTGCTCAAGGACAGCAACATTAGTCACATAGTCGGTCCAATGTATATTTAGGATTGTGCAAAGACAGCGCTGATGAAAGCGTTTGAGATTCGTAGGTGTTGGCGATAGGTGACCCATGTTTCAGACCCATAGAGGAGAATAGACAGTACGATAGCTCTGTACACACGGATTTTGGTGCTTTGCCTCAGGTGCTTGTTGCGCCAGACTCTTTTGTGAAGCCTTCCGAATGCACTCTATGCCTTTGATAATCTGTGATCTATCTCTTTGTCAATCTTGGCGTCTGAAGAGACGATGCTTCCCAGGTAGGTGAACTGCTGGATGGACTTGAGCACAGATGCTGACGTGGGGATGATGGTGTTCTTCCTGTGGTGCGGGCTGGTAGAGGACTTCCCTTTTCTTCAGGCTGACTTCCAGCCCAAACAGCTCTGCAGCTGCTGCAAAGCAGGATGTGAGGCACTGCAGAGCTGCATCTGAATGGGCGACAAGGGCAGCATCGTCAGTAAAAAGCAGCTCACGGACTAGATAGTTTAGAGTCTTAGTGCGAGCCCTCAGACAGCTTAAGTTGAATAAGCTACCATGAGTACGATAGCATATATATATGTCGTCTTCTTCTTCGAGGTCTGCCGTAGCCCTTTGGAGCATCATGCTGAAGAAGATTGTAAATAGGGTTGGTGCAACAACACAACCTTGTTTCACTCCGTTAGTTATGAGAAAGGGCTCCGAGACAGCATCGCCGTATCTGACTTGACCGCGCTGGCCCTCATGGAGCAGGATAATACAATATAATATATTGTATGTATTATATCTTGTAAGCCGCTCTGAGTCTCCTTCGGGGTGAGAAGGGCGGCATATAAATGTCATAAATAAATAAAGATATAAATGAGGAAATGATATCTGTATTTCAAGTGTTTGAGTTCTGAAGGCTGTATGTTTTTGTTTTTCATGTATCACAATAAAATGTAGACAGGTAGATAGGAAAGTCAGGGAAGTGGGATGCTGCCGGACCTGTGTGAGGCCCATCCCTGCCCTTTTTGGGGGTTTCCCTGCCCTGCTCCCCCCCCCCCCCCACCTGTCCTACCTGGGCTCCAGGGGTTGAAGAGGAGGGCGAGGGTGCCCAGCGCGTGCCGCGAGGGAGGGGCGAGGGTCCCCGAGGGGTACTGCAAGCTCAGCGCGTAGAGCCCGATGGGGGCGTCGGGTGGAGGGGTCACGGAGAGGGTCCACTCGAGGTCATCATCGTGGGCCTCCAGGGCGGACTCCCACCCGACGGCGAAGGCCTGCTCCGGGGGCCCACCTGCTGCTCCTGAGGGGAAAGAGGTGGTGAAAGGGGAAACCCTAAAATTGCAGAGCAGGTGGCCTTCAAGGGAAGGCCCCCTGCATTCAAGCTGATCTGACCTGCAGCAATTGGATGTCCCAATTGGGCCAGCATCAATGGGAGTGTGGCTACAACAGCAGCTCAACAAGCAGTCTTTCTTTCCTTCACTCTCTTCCCCTGACCCCAACATTGTAACAAATCTCCCAATAAAGAAACATTCGATTGCAACCTTTTCTCTCCATAGTGATACATTGTGTCCTTTACTGTCTCAAACTCACTCTAAGCATAAACCTTTCATTTCCCGAGCCATGGATCACTAGAGGCTCGCCCGGGATGCTCTTACAGCATCTTACAGCTCTTACAGCATCCCGGTGAGGCCGAAACTGTGTTCCTTTAAACCGTGGATACTGAAACCCATCGGGCCCCTGTATCCACAGGTCAATGGATCACCTATATTTTGGTGCCATATTTTTCCTAGACTAATTATAAGACTAACTGCTATATCCTGCTCGATATCACAATGGTGTGGCTCTCTGCTCCCAGTCCCTCCCTTCAATCCCTTTGCAACGGAAAGGCCGCTCTGCTGGACCTCGAGCCCTCCGAGCCAGGCCTTCCAAGGGTCCGGCTGCACCCAGGGCCAGGTGGAGCCTTGTGTTCAGGCACTGGGAATGTGGCGCAGCTGGCTGGGTGTCAGCTGCATAAGATCTCTACTAACCAGAAGGTCACGAGTTCGAGGCCTGCCCTGGTTGAGGTGGGCTCTCAACCTATTGTGTAGCCTGTTGTCGACCTTTGCAACCCGAAAGACAGTTGCATCTGTCAAGTAGGAAATTTAAGGTACCACTTAGTGGGGAGGCTAAATTTAACTGATTTACAAGGCCATAAAGTTCTCCAGGAAGCACACTGAGGAGTGAAGGAGTGCGACAGCTCCCCCTGGTGGCCAGATGTTAAATTGCCTCTGTCTGTCTTTTGTTTGTGTGTCTAAATCAGGGGTGGGCAATTACCGGCCCTCCAGGTGTTTTGGACTTCCACTCCCAGAAATCCTAGCCAGTTTACCAGCTCTTAGGATTTCTGGGAGTTGAAATCCAAAACACCTGGAGGGCCGGTAATTGCCCGCCCCTGGTCTAAAGGCATTGAATGCTTGCCTGTATATGTTCATTGTGATCCGCCCTGGGTCCCCTGTGGGGTGAGAAGGGTGGAATATCAATGAAGTAAATAAATAAATGCTGCAACAAGGACACCTTGGCCAGGGAGCCCTACCTTCCTGCTCTCTCTCTCTCTCTCTCTCTCTCTCTCTCTCTCTCTCTCTATATATATATATATATATATATATATAGTATACACACACACACACACACACACACACACACACATATATGGGGTAAACGTTTCCCCTGACATTAAGTCCAGTCGAGTCCAACTCTGGGACTCTGGTGCTTATCTCCATTTCTAAGCTGAAGAGCCGGCATAGTCCATAGACGCCTCCAAGGTCATGTGGCCACTGGCATATAAATGAAGACCTATTTATTATTTATTTATTATTTATTTACATCATTTATATTCCGCCTTCTCACCCCGCAGGGGACTCAGGGCAGATCACAATGCACATATACATATACAGGCAAACATTCAATGCCATAGACATACAACATATGTAATGAAAACGCTCCAATCCTTGTAAAGACCATGCATGGACAGCAACTCGATCCCACGAAGTTTATTGAAGGTGTAACACCTTCGATGCCAGAATTGGCATCACAGGAACAAACACAGCTTATATACAAAACACACCCCCATCACCTGTCCATCATCCCAAAAGCCCAACCCCCCTGACATGCAATGCCCAGCAGAGGTTGCATCATATCCCCTTTGACCCAGTTTCACAATGTCCAGTGGATATTTCCTCATATCCTTCCTGAGTCAGCAATGTTCATGCCGGTGCTTCTCATGTTGGTGTGGTGTGGCCCAAGCCTCCCAAGGCCAACACCTGGAGATATCTTATCTCGTAAGCAGAGTCAAGAGACCAGAACAAATGCAGGCAGGTCAGGAAATCAGAGCAACACCAGCTCAGATTTCATGATCCTGACAACATATTTATTTATTTATTTCATCGATCTTGTATACCGCTCCTTCCAGCAGGCTCGGGCCGGTTTACATACAGCCAGATTAAAACAATTGATACAGCAATAAAATATAGACAGACAACGAGCTACACAATTGGTCAAGAGCTCACCCTGATCCGGGCAGGCCTCGAACCCATGACCTTCTGGTCAGTAGAGATCTTATGCAGCTGACTCCAACCAGCTGCGCCACCTAAACCCACTGTTCATCCCTTATGAGCTCCTCCCTCTCAAATACACTTTCCCACAGCTACCTCATCCAGGGTTTTCTCATGTTATCTTGTGCATTTGAAAGGGAACCCCTAAAACTTCTGTCCCACAGAGCAGGCCATCAAAAGCAAAACACAACCCGTCTCCAGGTGAAGAAGGAAAATCTGTTATTTCCCAGCATGCCATGCAGGGACGGAAACAGCCGGCGGCAGTGAGTGCCTTCAAACAAAGAGCTGCCCCGTGACGTTACGTTCTTACGGTTACCTTTTATACACTTTCCCCACTAGGCATGGCATAACCTTTCTCCTCGCATCTCTCCATCCATTCACATTTTTAAACACATGCTTTTCTCGGTATTTTCCATCTTAACACTTAACCTAATAAACTACTACCTATGCTCTCATGTTGCGGAGCCAGCATAGACAAAGAGTATATTATTTGTTCCTTGCAAGGAGAAATCGTCAGGTCACTGAAATCATAACACCCGGCGTGATCTGGAACACAGAGTCTCCCCTTTGCCTTCGTTCCTCCTGTCCCCTTTTGGCAAAGGGGCGCTTTCATTTCAAACCAGTATTTCAGCATTTAGCACTACTTAAGCTCATTAACCCCTTCAGCCGGAGGAAGGGTGATCGGTGCCGCCCTCCCTCCACCCCCATCCTCCCTTGGGGTGGGGGGGGGGTCTCTCTCCCTCACTCACTCACCAGTCCGGGCCACCAGGAGGACGGCGGCGCCGGGGGTCCCGAGGAGGCTTCTCCGCTGTGTCTCGAACTCCGGGCCAGAGAGGCGGAGGCGGAGGGCGAAGGGCTGCCCGCGGCGGACCACCAGGCTGCGGCCCCCTCTGCCCAAGGCGCCCGTCCGGTGGGCCTTGTGGTTCTCCGCCACCCGGAGGTCACACCGTTCCACCTGCAGTGCTGGGGGCAGAAGCAGGGGGTGGGGGGCGTTAAAAGGCTTCCAAAGTCCACCCAGCCCAGCGCCCTTTATTCTGCCAGGCGGGAAGAGCACAATCCAAGCACCCCCAGCAGATGACCATCCAACTTTTGCATTGTCATCATAGAATTCTAGAACTTTACAGAACCCCCAAAGGACATTCAGTCCACCCCCTTTATTCTGCCAGGTGGGAAGAGCACCATCAAAGCGCCCCCGGCAGATGGCCATCCAATTTCTGCATCGCCATCATAGAATTCTAGAACTATAAGGAACCCCCAAAGGGCACCCAGTCCACCCCCTTTATTCTGCAAGGCACAATCAAAGCAGCACCGGGAGACGGCCAGCCACCCAGCCTCTGCATCATCGTTGAGTTGAGAGGAACAGCTCAACTAGCCCACCCAGTCCAGCCCCCTCCTGCCAGGAAGAGCACCAACACCCCCCCCCCCCCTCCATAGTGGAGTCTCCTTCCCTGCTATTTGAACCCAGGGCTCCATGGAGAAAGGAAGCCAATGATCTCTTCGTTTCCGACATGAGGACCTGGCTCCCATGTTGCCTTCTCTTCTGGGGGCTGAACAGAGCCAGCTCCCTCTGACTGGCGGACAGACAGGCCTTCGGCCCCTGGTGGGATCTCTTGCTCACGGAGGAGGGCTTGAAGGGGAAGCCAGCGCCCCTCCTCTGCTGAAAGCCCCACCAAGTCGCCCCAAAGGAAGCACCCACCTTGGCCCATGGTGGCGTCCCTCGGCCTCCTTCCCTCCCGTCGGGCCTCTGCCTGGGCAGGAGGAGGGTGTCCCTGGGCTCCCTCCGCCCCTCCCTCACTTATCTGCCCCCCGCAGCAGCTCTCCCAAAGGAGCCTCCCTCCCCCTGCCTTATCTGCGCCCTCGCGCCTGGGATCCACTTTTCTCCACAAAAGCCAAAGAACTGGGTCCATCAGGAGATCAAGCTTGAGGAAGGGTGGCTGCTGTGAGATGTCTGGGCGGTGTGGCGATGCTCCGGCTGCATTCTCTCCAGACGTCTTGCCTGCATCGGTGGCTGAAGGCATCTCCAGAGATTCTGCTGGTCAGGAAGCAAGTGGAGTGTATATCTATACCTGTGGAATGACGTCCAGGGTGGGAGAAAGAACCCTTGTCTGTTTAAAGGTCTCCGGGGGGCTCCCATTAAGTTGCGGGGTCCCCCAGGGGGCCATCCTCTCACCCTTACTATTTAACATTTACATGCGCCCCCTGGCCCAGCTGGTCCGCGACTTTGGTCTGGAGTGTTATCAGTATGCAGATGACACCCAGCTCCTGCTGAGAATGGACGGCAGGCCGGATACCGTACCCGATTGTTTCCATCTATGCCTTGAAGCCGTGACTGGTTGGCTGCGTGCCAGCCGGCTGAAGGTGAACCCGTCAAAGATGGAAAACTTGTGGCCTGGTCGCCCTGGGCTGGATGAGTGCCGGTTGCCTACCCTGGATGGCGAGCAGCTCAGCCCGTCATCCCTCGTAAAGAGTTTAGGTGTCCAATTGGACCCAGGTCTCCATGGTCAGCAAAACGGCGTTTTACCATCTCCGCCAGGCTAGGCGACTGGCACCCTACCTGTCCAGGGATGATCTGGCCACAGTGATCCAGGCGACGGTCATCTCGAGGCTGGACTACTGTAACGCCCTCTACGTGGGCCTTCCCTTGTCGACAGTCCGGAAACTCAAGCTGGTGCAGAATGCTGCTGCTCGCTTGCTGGTGGGGGCACCGGTGAGAGAGCATATCATGCCCATCCTTCGGCAACTGCACTGGCTGCCTATTGAGTACCGGATGGCCTTCAAGGTGTTGGTTTTAACCTTTAAGGCCTTGCACGGTCTAGGGCCTGAGTACCTAAGGGACCGCCTTACCCCGTATATTCCCCCGAGATCACTGCGCTCGGAAGAGCAGAACCTGTTGGTCATTCCATCACCCCGCTCCTGTCACTTGTCCAGTACAAGACAGCGGGCCTTTTCAGTTGTGGCTCCCACGACTTGGAACTCATTGCCTAGTCACGCTCGGGCGATCCATGAACTCGGCCCTTTTCGAAGGGCCTGCAAGACTGCCCTCTTCAGACTAGCGTTTGGCTAGCCTGAAAGTAGATGCATATCAGCGTCCGAGCTAAGATCTGTAATCTGCTGGCTACTGGCTATGTATTGCGTGTTTTATCGAATTTTACTGTATGTTTTATTGTGTGTTTTATTGCTATTGTAATCCGCCCCGAGCCTGCAGGGAGGAGCGGAATATAAAACCGAATAATAAATAAATAATAAATAAATAAATAAATAAACAGGGACCACTTTGACCAGGGACCACTTTGACCAGGGACCACTTTGACAAGGAACCACTTTGACCAGGGACCACTTTGACCAGGGACCACTTTGACTAGGGACTACTTTGACCAGGGACCACTTTGACCAGGGAGTATTTGACCAGGGACCACTTTGACCAGGGACCACTTTGACCAGGGACCACTTTGACCAGGAACCACTTTGACCAGGGAACACTTTGACCAGGGAACTCTTTGACCAGGGACCACTTTGACCAGGGACCACTTTGACCAGGGACCACTTTGACCAGGGACCACTTTGACCAGGGACCACTTTGACCAGGGACCACTATGACCAGGGACCACTTTGACCAGGGACCACTTTGACCAGGGACCACTTTGACCAGGGACCACTTCAACAGGGACCTCTTTGACCAGGGACCACTTTGACCAGGGACCACTTTTTTAAAAAGATTTTTTATTGTATTGTTATACTACATTTACTCTTACTTTACATTGCTTTAGTTACAATACATTTTTCTTTTTTTCCCCTGACCCTCCCCCCTCCCCCGTTGACAAGTTAGTCCTTCATTTATTTGAGCCATCGTTGCATTCTGTCCAGTTTTTTCTCCAATGTTCATCTTCTGGTTTAGCTTCCTGTAACCAGTTTTTGAAGGGTAACCATATTTCTTTGATTTTCTTCTGCTTTTCTGTCCATAGTTTTTCATTTC